>VZTA01003726.1:56279-308551 GCA_013398855.1 Mohoua ochrocephala
GACGGAGGCTGCCGGCGAACCGGGGACTGCTGCCACGACCACGGCCAGGCGTGCCCGGGTAGGTGCGTCCGCCCCGGCCCTGGCGAGTGGGGCGCGGGAGGAGGGCGGCCCGGCGGGAGCCCGCGCCCCCGGCCCTCTCTCGGGGTGCCGGGAGCTGGCTGCCTGCCGGGGCTTCGCGGGATGCAGGTTTCGCCGGGGTTCAGAGCTGGGGCGTGCGGGCGTGGGCGCAGGACTGCGAGAGGGGCAGATTCCTCCCTCCCCAGCCCCGGGGCGAGGGCACGAGCAGGCACCGGCTGGGGCAGCGCCAGGCTCAGGAAGGGGGACAGAGACTTTTCTCTCACTAGCGAGAAAAGGTTTCCGGATCAGCTGTAGTACAGTGACAGTCTGAAGTTATTTTACCTCTAAAACTTTATGTTACTTACTTTTCAATCAGGCAAGTTCCAAACACAAATTGATTGCAGGGGGGATGTCCGATTACAGAGACAGCGGGGAGATTAATTTAGCACCGCCCGTGTCTCTCAGCTGATTCCTCACATCCTGACAAACAAATATCAGTGAAATAATTGGGGAAGTCCCCACGGTGAGGTTTTGTCTAGGAGCATGAATCCGCAAGAATTTGCTGTGAAGGCAAAGGCTTTAAAATAAGCGTAGGAGCATAAGTGAGAGGGTCCTCTGCCAGCCCTCAGGGGATGGCCCGGCCTCCCAGTGAGCAGTGGCAAGGAGGGGAAAGTAGCCCAGTTCTACCAAACTGAGTATCCGCTTTGTAGGTAATCACAGCGCCTCTTTCTGCGAGATTTCTACCCTTTGCAGTCTTCACAGTTTGACCGACCTCCCCGTGCCTGGGATGCAGGACACAGACCTTGCTTTGCAGGTGCAGTACTAGTACTCGGTCAGCCTAATGTCTCTTCCCAGCTGGCTGGACGCATGCCAGCCTACAGCCAAAAAGTCACGAGCCTCTGCTGCACAGTCCTGCTAATTAGGGTGTATTTAGCAGGCTCAGTGCCATGCTGACATAGCCACATAGCTTTGGGACCCAAGTTGGTTTACATCTGCCCGGACTGGGAAGGGGGAGTACAGCTCTCGGATGGTGTAGACCCATCCTAAGGGTTGTAAATCTGCACAGAAGAACTCAGCAGAGCAGAACTATGACCCCAGGTCTGTAGAAGAAACACGGTCAGCTCCCCCACAGCTAAATAATCTCCTCAGAGTAACAGAAGGGAAAAAAATGCACCACAAAGTCTGACAGAAGGTAGCATTTTTAAAATTAACATTTTAAAAATACGTTGTTCTTTCATTCAGGAAAGTCAGTAGAGGGAGAACTGGCAAGATGCTTATCTTACAGCCACAGCATATTGCATTCTTTCAGTAAATCAAGTGATTTTTAATATTCAAGCATAAAAGGAGAGAGCTGATAAACCTGCACAGCGTTAGCATTAAAACCGAGCTGTAATTCTTCAAAAAGAAGCTCAAGATTTTGTTTGAAAAGTTCTAGTTTAAATACTTTCTTTTCCATGACTTCTGGTGTGGCTTCTGGCACCTGATGATGCCCTGCTGTTATCAAGATGGTATTTTTTGTCTCAGGCTCGGCGGTGATTGCCTCGAAAGGCATTATGTGTTTGAGCGCACACCACGCTTGTACCCTGTCTGGGCCCTAGATCCAGTCAGGAAGGTGGGGTCTCAGTGGAGCTCCCTGTCTCGCTGCCTCTCCTGCGCCAGAGATGGAATTTGCCAGTCTTTGGTGGCCCAGTTCAGAGAGCTAAACTCACAGGGAACTATTTCTGTTTTCTCTATTGCCCGTTTCTGCCTGGTGTGACTCCCTGCACTGCCTCGCTGCCCAGTTGTGCGAGCACCAATGCAAACAGCACGTTTTGCATTGGTGGGTGTAGCATGGGAGGGCAGCATTTTGGCACCCTGGCAAGGTGGTCCTAAAACTCACACATCCAAAAACTAAATTTACAAGAAGTCATTCTTTTAAAGGCAAATGATCATATATACTCTCTATGGCAAGCAGTTGTTAAGTTGTATTCTGTATAAACAGAAATTCTAAGTCGTTCCAGTGGAAGTTTGGATCCATTTACACAAGTATGGGTGAAAATTTCAAAGTCTTTTTTGCTCCTATTGGATGTTGAGGTCTCCCTATTGAGTCTTGCTAAAATCTGTCTGAGAGTTTAATGACACCAGGGAAGTTAACTGGCATAGTTTGCTGTTTTGAATGTAGAGTTCAAAACTCTAAAATAGAAATGTGAAGAAAGGTGATCAATGGTTCTTATGCTACAGCTTGTTTGTCAACCTATTCACAACTCATGATTTCAGCACCTGCAGAAATGATATTTCATCCTTTGGGGAAAGCGTAAAGTGCCTCAAGTATAAGTAGTCAAGACAGGAGTTAGGAATAATACAAAAACAATGCTCCAAAATAAAAGAAACCTCTGAAAGAATGAGCATTCTAAAGCTGCCAGTGGCAGGCTTAAATTCTGTCATGCCTAAAAATCGTTGTAGGTCTGGTACTTTGTAAATAGATGGCTCAGCAGAAGTCCATGGACTGCTGAACCCAAGTTCAAGAGTTTTTAAATAAATTTCTTTATAGTTCTAACAATGAAGAATATTTTTTGAATCAATAAAGAACACTTTTGAAGAAAGACTATTTTTGTACCTAGAGAGCATTTTAAATAGGAACTACTGTCCAATGAGAAAGCTAGAGAAAGGAATCAGCTCACCATTTGAAGCGAAGTGGTTACTCTGAGAAAATCCAGAGATCCTTATACATTACGATATATATTGTACAGTGAACATACTACAATCCTCCGTTTTTCTTTTTCCAGAGATGGGAAAAAATTAAATAGAGTTTGACTCAGAAACAAGGATCTGTGTTTCATAGTGCTGCAAATGGAAGACAGAAACAAAGTTCTGACTACTCAAGCTTTCATAAGATAGCAATGTAATTTTTCTGTGTATTTTTGAAATTCCAAGTGTCTCATTAGCTTCCACATTTTGGTAGGTACCTGAGAACAAATCCCGTCCTTCAGCTTCCTTTGACTTGCATCTTCCTCATTGTTTCAGTGAATCATCATTTAACATCGTCGTGTTAACTAAGCTGAGCAAATGGCAACACAGAGAGAGATCCATAAAGATATAGCTATGGGTCCCTGATACTACTTTTTGTGTTTCAAGAGATGGCACCATTCCTTTTATGTCAGCTCTGGGACCCATTCTCTGTCATGCTGGGGAATTTGACATCTTTCCAACAAGGCACAAAATCGATCTACTGTCCCTTAATAGTTGTTGGGCACTGACTGCAAGGGCGACGTTATTATCTCACTGCCTAAATTCCATTCTAGCAACCCAATATTCTTATTTTTCCACATGACTAGGGCAATTCATCCTCCTTCTTCTAAATCTTGATGACCATAAAATTACCATGTATTGCTGCAGATGACCAATATTTAACTGTCAGCTTGGTTTAATTCCGGTAAGACATGAAGTCATCGCTTTATTTGTTATGCAGTTACTCAGTCCCTTTGGGAGTTTTCTTCATGGAAAATGTGATGTTAGACTTGATGCTATCTGCATATCAAGGTACTAATATGGGATTAAAGTTCTGTGGAAATTCTTACTTATGCAGATCATTCATACAGTCAGCTTGGAAGAGAGTCACTAGATAAGGAAACAGGCTAGATAGACACTTACTGTCCTTTGGGTGCTTGGGTAGAACTAAGATGTGTGACCAGGTATTGAAGTCTCTGCTTGTACCATTAAATAAAGTTGGGTCAAGGACTGTTTTTGGACCCTGCAGCCAGGTGGCAAAGACTGTGAGGTCCACACTGCATTTAGCACTTGTCCTGGCTATCCCATGGTGGGGTCTAAGACATTTTTACTATCACTGGTTTTCTTTTCTAGTTCACAATTCTTGGAGAAAACAGTCCGAGGGCTGTACTGCAGCATGTCACCGTGGTGCCTTCACAGCCACAGAGGTTGTGTCATGGACCTTGGGGTACCTGGATGTGTCTGAGGACAGTGCCTGGTGGTGCAGTGTCAGGTGTCTGCATGTGGCAAAGGGAGTTTTTTCTGTTATTTTCCAACGCTGTTCTACAAATCATACCCAGGAGCTGTCTGGGGAGGTGTTTGTTAGTAAGTAGAGGAAAACACCAGAGAATGCTAATTGTTGAGCAGGATGGACAACTGGTGGCCCAATACCCAGGGCAGCTCTGCAGTTGTTTCAGTGGAGTTCCTTAGGGTGTGGGATGCAGCATCCTCAGCCACAATGCACCTGGTGCTGTCAGGACACTCAAAAGTGGGCGAGTTTGGTCAGAACAGCTGCTGCACTGTGAGAACAGAGGAAGGGAATTTTAGTGGAGTGGTAAGGACATCTGCCAAATAGCCTCTTTCAGAGGTTTCATCTGCTTTATGATATTGGTAGTGGTCCAAGAAATTAGAGATGTAATGACAGAGCAAACACTGCAATTTCTGTGTTTTATGAGAAGAGTCACAAACCCCAAGGAGGTTATCGCATTCTACTCTTTCTTCCCAATATCTTGTACTGGCAGAATCCCAGAGGGCATAAAATATTTTCCTGAAAGACTAGTTTGGTCCCATCTCTTTCCTGCAACACTGATACGAGTGTGTAACTAGTGGTTAAGCTGTAAACGTTCTTGGGGATTTAAATTGTAATCCGGAAATATAGAAAAAGAATCGAAAGCATGTGAGATGTTCCATTACAAGCTAATGAGAAATAGTACACATGGGAAAGGAAAAAGTTTTATTTAACTGGATAATGAGAAGCATGACCCAAAACAATCCAGAACCAATTTAAGACAGCCCAGCCACTGATGACAATGTGTGGTTTTTACCATTCTCTAACCTGGAGCACCTATCAGGTGGCCTCCAGGAAAAGAGGCTACTGGGAATGGGCCACCAGTCAGATTAAATGTCCTTGTAGGCCACAGGTTGAGGATGACTCGTGTAGGGAAATGATTGCTTATCCTCAGAGAATTCTTCCACTTGATGGATGCCCGTGTGTGAGACATTTTTCTTACCTGCTCTTTCACTGCTCCGCCTGCCAAGACTGTGCAGATTTGAAGTTCCCAGGTGGAGGGGTTGTGTTTGTTCCATCAGTGAGCACCCAGAGATCATCCTTCTCCAGCCCCTCAGGGCTCAGCCTGCAGTACAGTTTTGAAAAGCTGTAGTATTAATTCTACCTGCTAAAGGGAAAATTTTTAGGCCGTACAGTTTTCAAAACCAGAGACTTGGTGTTCCTGGAGATGAGGCTGAGGAAAGCAGTTTCATGGAGATGTGAAATGGCTGTGTGTTCTTTACAGCTGCATATTGTTTTAATGGACAAATAAAGTGAAGACTTCTGTGTTATGTAGCTTCTCAGTCAGGAATAATGTATCTATCACCTGGTTTTGTATTCCAGGAAAGATGCTGCAAAACCTTTTCTTCCTCTGCCTGAGGGAAATGCAGTTTTTTATGATTCAAAGTTTACTTTAAAAATAATGGTACTTTCCCCAACATTTTTGATTAAGTTTAGAGGAAGTTTGTGATCCATGAGAACTGAGATTCAAGTATCCATCCAGTGGACTGTTCTATAGAAGGAAACGAGCAGGACCTCTGTTAAAACAGGGAAACAAAGATGTGGCAGTGGATATGTTGCAGTGTTGAGGAAAAAGGAGTCAGAAATTGATCTGAGGGGAATCAAGCATGCTGCTACTTAATGTTCCAGCCTTTACAAACAAAATCTGCTGCTGTAGGAACTGCCAAGGAAGGTCAGACCAGTCTGGTGTAGGTAATCCATGAGCTGGTCTCCTTTGAGGCTAATGCTTTATGCGTCAGAGAGGGTAGAGAAGAACCCCACAGCTATAGTGAAAGGTTTTGATGAAGAGCTGTTTCTTTGTGGACAAGGGATGGAATAGAGAGCCAACCATTGCAGGCAAGTTTGAATTTTCAATTTGAGTATGCAAACTCCTGGAAGAGCATTTAAACCCATATAAATAAAATTAGAAAAGAGAAAGTAAAAAACCCCAAACCAAACAAAAACCCCCTTAGTATAATGTTATTATCTCAAGCTTTTTGGAGTAATTAGGATAAAACTGATGTCTTGACTACTAATAATGTTTTAATACTGCTTTGCAGCTATTTCCTGTGTTGTGGGGGAGTGGAGTCATTGGAGTGGCTGTGCAGAGCAGTGTCATCCTGGGCTGCGGATACGTAGGCGCTATGTACAACAGGAACCTAGGAACGGTGGGGAACCGTGTCCGCCTCTGGAGGAGAAGGCTGGCTGCCTGGAATACCTGACTTACCAGGGGGAGGACTGCGGCCACGAACATGGTATTCTCTCTTTGAGCTCTCTGCTGTACATTGTGTCCATCACAGCCATCATAAATTTTACTGATGTCAGTGAACTGCAAAAAAAAAAAAAAAGCATCTATCTGCAGTTAGCTGGTTAAAAATACAATTTAAAACTTTACTTTCTACTGTGATATTGCCTTTTATTCAATAATTTGTTTTCCTACTCTGGCTTTTCATAATTTCTGTTAAGCAAACAACTAAGCTGCATGCATTCCTTCAGTTGGATGTAAGTATCAAATCATCTCTGTGCAAAGTTAGAACACAAATTCAGTATGAAACAGGAAACAGTACTCCTTGTGGGATTCCAGCGCATCCTATTTCCTCACAGACTAGACTGCATGTATTTTTGATATTTTTCTTCTGAATAAAGCGAGAGCTTAGCTGTAGGGAATGGTGCTGAGGTCCGATGTTGCCAACATTTTATCACTTTTTCAATAAAGTGAGCCAGCATCACCATGCACAAGCTCCTGATTCATTCACCCACTGTTACAGTAACTGAAATATGACTCAGCCGTGCCCTGCTGTTTTACCGTAACTGTTTTCTTCCTCAGTTCCTGCTTTCATAACTACCTCTGAATACGGTAAAGAAAGAAAAAGACGAGCAGCATCTTCTCTCTGGCCTTCAGACAAAGAAGCAGCAGGGTAATCTATTTATCATATGTATGTGGGTCATCTTCTTCAACAGAAAACAGCTGGCTACAGAGAAAAATGTAATTAAATTTGCAATAATTAAACAATGAGCTATAGCTTGTACTGGTTTTCTCTCCTGCAGTTTATTTGCATGTTCTAGATGTTTTTTATTACTTGCTAATTGTCCTGAATTAGACATTGGGTTTGTGGCAAATCTGGTGATAGCTGCTTTTGAAAGCCAACAGTAAACAATGCTAAAACAAAGCTGAATGTATCCTAAGTGTAAGTCTGAGAAATTAAGTGTAGGTCTCTGAACAAAGTAGGCTGAATGTGATTGGTCTCAAGAGACCTTTTTTTTTAAAAAATATTTGACACATGCAGTAAAAAATTTTGTTTAGTTACCAGTAGAGATAGTTATGAAGTTTAAATTAGGCTATTACTGGGTCTGTAATGCTCATAATGCTTTGTCCTGCTATTTTCCCTAGAACAATAAAACTCAGCGATATTCTTAAAGTCTCTTTTCTGTTTTCTTTCAGCAGCATAGAAGAAAAAACACGGGTTACCGAGATATTTTTCAAAATAATTTAAGAATACAGAGCACTACCGGAAAGTGAGATTATACATAAAGCACTGGACAGGGGCATAGAATAAGAAATAATTTACATAATGTTTTTAAGAATCCACTGATTAGGTTAGGGTCACAAAGAGATTTGTTAGCAATGATGATGCCTAACTTGCACTTCACAAACACCACCCTTGTGATATGTAAGTCCACTCAAAGTGTCTACTTAGCTCATGCTTTCTCTCTCCTAATTTGGTACTTCTCCTTCTGAGCAGATACTGCGTGGAGTTCAGGACGGAGTCTCTGTCCCAGCACTGTGCTTTGGAGACGCGCCCGTACGCGCGCTGGATGCGGTACCTGCGCGAGGGACACACCGTGTGCGTCGCCTGCCAGCCCCCGGCCATGAACGCGGACACGCGGCGCTGCTCCGGAGATGGACACAATGCACACGGGTAACACGGCCATTTGCAGCTGCCTCTTCTGTAGCAAAACCCAGCGCAGGAGTTTAAACTTCTCAAGATCTCGTTTCAAGCTGCATTTTATTATACCTAAAACATGGAACAGGCTCATATAGTTTGTAGAGCTCAGTAGGTTTTACCCTTTCAGTTCTCATAGAAATCACTTTTAAAATCCAGATAAAATTGGGAAGTAATTTCAGTATAAGAGTTCAATGCTTTGCATGTTTTATTCACTATTGTGAAGAAATGATGGAACTTCTGTAGTGGAAGAGGACTTTTTACAGCTCTGGGCACTTTTACTTAAAAAGGGTATTTCCTGCCATAGTCCAAACCTGACTGCAGGTTTAACAGTGCTGGATTGGTACTCCCCTCAAACCTACATACCTGGTTTTTAGAAAAGTAATTGTGAAAGTAGACATTTACTATTCAGAACTGATTTCTGTTTGATCCATACGTTTATTAATATGCATACTCCTTGATACCTGTACAACCAGCTACTCAACCCACCATCCCGGATACTACACTTAGGAATATAATGTCTGCTCCAGAAAGAATTTTAAGAGCTAGATAAGTGAATTAAAGTCTTATATGATTAAAAAAATCCAATCTTCTGACATGTTATACAACACAATCCAGTAACATGAAATACACAGCTTTTAATCTTCTAATTTTTCATTTATTGTCACATTTCAGAGATAAAATCTTACACTGGGAAGCAATTGGCAACTCTCAGTGCCAAGGAACCTGGAAGAAGATCCGACAACTGGAACACTGTTCCTGTCCCCTGGTGCATAGTTTTATTTTTACATAACATTTTAAAAGACCTTTAAAATGGCAACAAAAAGAATAAGAAAATTAACACCAGTGCCAAGAAACCTACATCTTTCTGCTGCATTTTCCAGAGCCTTAACAAATTTTAAATGAGTCGGAACTTTGGCAGAAGCACTTCAGGAAACTCTCTCTGCCTTAATACAAAATGCTAAGACTGATCTCTGTATTAGAACACTAGAAGCATGTTTCCATGTTTCTCTTTTGTAATTAAAGAGTTAATGTTTCTAACCATAGTAATTGCTTTTCCTGAAGTTCTCCATCTTTACTGGCCACAGCCCTGTCTACAGGCACTGCTCCTACTCAGTAGTAGCCAAACATTCTCAAGTCTGAGAAAAGTTACTGTCAACATTTAATAGCAAGGGTGATTAAAAATGAAATTTTTGAGAGCTAAAACTGATTTCAGTTTAGGTCCCTTGTTCCTCTCCAGTATCATCTAGACAACTTTTTACACTGTGACTGCATAAGTATTCTTCCTCTACACTGCAGGTTTCACGTTCAGCCACCTTCGTGAAGACGTATACCTAGTCATACCTAGTTCATCCTGGCAGATGAACCTAAACAAGACTTTGTGACTAAGGCCTTGGCTAAGAGTAAAAAAATTACTAGTTAAGAATGCTCATCTACAATGATTAACATAGAAACCTGCAACATCTGAGCACTGGCAAGACTGCTATGCAGTTTGAGAAAATTCCCTGTTAAGACATGTAGCATCTCCATGCAACATAAAGACTCCTGCTTGCTACCATTTCTAGCAGCTGCTGAAGAAACCATAGTGTCTCGTGGCAAGAATGAGGAAGGTGATCTGGTTGAGGTCCTGTCCACAATAAGAGTGTGTTGTGAAACATACCTTTGAACGATATTTTACCATTTTATCTTAATGAAAGCAGGCCTCCAAAACAGAAAGCAGTGAAATTGTCTTAATACTTCCTAAACATTTCAGCCTTCAAGAATATATGTTTTCCTTTGTAAAGGGGAAAATTATCTCGGAGAGCTTTGTTTTATTATGACCAATTCAGACAAGTGCTTTTTCTTGTAAGGTTCTTGGAAAATAAAAACCTTAGCCAGGAAAAAAGAAAACATCTGAATTCAAGGGATTTCGTTTTTAAAAGGATGCTGTATTACATTCAGGTCACTAGATTCGCACCGTATGACAGTGGAAAGCATGAGGTTTCTGAGATTGTGGAAATCTCTCCCAAATGATCTGAATCCAGAGAGACAGGACAGTGCCATCATCCATCTGTTCAGTCTTCCATGAGCAGGACAGTTGCAGTGGCCAGCAGAGACCATGATAGTGACCCCAATCAAAGTGTATCTTTGCTTGCTGTCACTGCAGACAGGGACAGTGGAGAGCGGAGATGAGATGTGTCCCATGAGCTGTGCTATCAGTGACAGTGCAGGCTCGTTATTGAGCCCCACTGTGGCCATTTGTTTTTGAGCTTTCCCTTTCCTGCTGGTCTGGAAGAAGTCACTTATCACAACAAGGGAGGTGGCACAAGATAACCAAGAAATGCTAAGTGCTAGTATAATCCTGTTCCTTTCCGTGTGAGAAGAAAACCAACCAACCAACCAACCAACCCAGTAACTTTGTTACTTGCAAATACAACATTATATGAATGTACACATTTTTAACAGCAGAAAAAAACCCCAACAAACTATCAGCTCATAAAATCAGCAATGCTAATACATACATACTTTTTGGTACAACAGAGATGTACAAGTCTGACCAAAATTTCAAAGTGAAGCAAAACAAATTAGAATGGGTTATATGGCAGGAAGTAAAATTATGAAAAGGTCAATCTAAAAAGAGATACAGCCCTTTAAAAATACAGAACACTTGACTTTGATAGATTAGCCTCTATCAAGCTAAAGATGTTGCCAATCAGATCTAATACCTCTATTTACATAATAGATCTTTCTTAAATCACTGCAAACATTGTCCCATTTCAGAATCTAGGTCATCTATTATTACATGTGGCTAAAGGGCCAGACTTTACATTTAAGTCATCATTAGCAGAGCAAGTGAGCTTACATCAATGTTTTATACCTATTACTATTCTGTTTCATGTTTTGGGACAGCAACACTGCTGTCTATGCTGAGACTAAAAGAGGATGTTATTCTGAGTAGGTCCTTATATAGGGAAAGGTCAAGAAGAGTTAGTTCCTGTAGTCCAAATCAGCCTTGCTTGATCCTGCCCAATGTTCTCCACCGGTCTTTCAGCATGACACTTGTTCGGTTGTTGAAGTTACCATGGACCAAAATTTTAGCCCAGTTACCCACTCCAAACTCCCTCACTCCTGATTTCAGCTGCAAGTCCTCTTCGGGAGTCCATCGCTAGGGCAAGAACAGAGAAAAATACCGGATATATGAACACAGAAAGGTATTAATGTAAGACTAAGCTTATAGCGAATATTAGAGTATGTTTTCAAACAGCTCTCTAGTTATTACAGAGTACAGATGTCAGAGGGGTTTTTTTGAGCACCATATCTTGAAATGAGAGATAAATGATAAATTTGTAACTGAACTTGTGGAGCTTTATGGGGGCTCCCCGTGTTCATAAAACCTTGGGTTAACTGGAATAACTGGATCGGAAGTAAAAAATGTTTATAGAACATTACAGGAGCCATAAGAACTGTAAATGGCTGAATCTGGAGGCCTAAAATTTATAACTTGGTGGAATAAAAGAAAGGTTGGTTTCCCAGAGTATGTATAAAACCTCCTTCTAATAAGTAACAGATCACTTCCAACTATCAAATGGATAAATAGTGTTGGCTATAAAGCAGAAGGGAACATTAGAGAATCATGTTACGGCTCACCTTTACAACTGAAACCTTCAAAATTGTGAAGAACTGGGCAGAAAGGGAAATGCAGGTGCAAAGGGGAACAAACATCACTTAACTCTGAAAACAACGTACCCAGTGGAAATGTAAATCTTATGGCTGCTGTCATTACACAAATGTGTATCCTCCTGCTTGTGCACAAGGGAGGATGAGCAGGAATGCCCAGCCAGTATGACTGTGAGTGGCACAAGAAGTCCATGTGTTAAATGCCACATCCATGGAAATAGGAAAAAAAAATAAATTTACTTCTTAATGACATGGGGATCTTTAAAAGATTCCACTCTTGTAAGCAACATCAATTCAGTCTCTGGGAAGGGGCCAGGTGACAGTTTTGAGTGCTATTCTGCATGGTTCCACCCTTCTGTTGAATTTAAACTTCTAAAAGTTGCAGCAGCACTCAGACATGAAAGGGGGTGACTCTGAGGGGGAAGTAGCTTAGATAACATTCAGCCTCAAAACTGTATCAGATCAAAACTTTTTCTTGGTTATTCCCCAAAAAGAGAAAATGTGGCATCTACACAAAGTGCAAGCTGAGGTGTGTAAAGACCAAACTTCACATCTCAAAGCTGGATTTATTCCAGCTTCGTGCAAATATCAGAGCCTCTTCAGTAAACTCTGGTCACTGACAAACCTCACTAAGTAGTGAAAGAATTACAAGTAATAGTAGTTCAACTGTATTTCTCAACAGTTAGGAACCTAAAACTTCTCTAAAGTAGTCTACCCTTTATCAAAAATACTTCCTTTTTCCAATTCTTCCCGTTCCACAGATCTTTTGCAACATTAGCAGTGAATAGCTTTTTTTTTTTTTACTATTATTAAAAGGCCAGAGATTCCATTGGAATCATGTAGCTCATCTCATTTCAGAGCATGCCAGAAAACTTTCCTAAATAAAATCTTTATTCAAGTAACACAGTTATGCTTGACCTACAGCACCAGATAATTCAAATACTTCCATCGACAGAGACAATCACAACCCTTGTTACTTGCAATGATTAATTATATTTGCTGTTAAAAGGGTTGCTTTTAGCTTGTTTTGATTTTGAATTGCTTATATTGGGCTTTTTTAAAAAATAAATTTCTTCCATTTACCCTGTAAATGAGGGGCCTGCTTTACAGGTAAATCAGGGACTGACTCATTTTCTTTTCACTGAGGAACTGCACAGAGCAGTAACTTGCCCCCTGCCCCACTCGCTGACAAGCTGTCTGTCCCCTCTGGGGCAGGATTTATGCAGACTCCAGCTTTGCACTGTTAGAGGACTGGTTGAAAGCCTGGCCATAATGCAGCACTACGCCTGAGCTCACATCAGCACAGTGCCTGGTCCACAGCAACGTGACATCTGGCCAGCTCAGAACACCAGCAGAGCAAGCTTGAGTTTGCCGGGCAGAATGTGGAAACATTCCCTCACATATCTAAAGATCTTGTTATTCCTTAGAGTCAGTTCTGCTCTAGTAACCTGTCTTCCTGTATGCATTATGGGACTCTGCTCTAGAGTTTTCTCCTTCAGCTTTAAATATATGGGCTTTTTTCCATACAAGTCTGACTAAATTCTTAACACCCAGATTTTCAGACACATTGTTTAAATAAACTGTCATCCAGATTTTAGACAACTCAAAGGACGTGCCATATACTTACTGGATATAAAACTGAGTACAAACAGTTCCTTAAATTCTGTGACACTTGCATCCCCTAATTTAGGAACGAGAAAATAAAGTACGTGTCCTTTCAATAGCACCGCAGATTGTTCTATGCAGCTAACTGAAAACACTGCAATGAAAGGCTGAAAATGGGCACTGAACCATTGCAATGAAATGCCATGTACAAAACAAGGGCAAACAATGCCAACATTGAATGAGGGACTGCATGGAAAAGGAAGTTCTAGAAGTCAACAGCTCTGACATTCATTGCATTCTTTCATGCATGTGGACAATTTTATAACCCAGATGATTAAGCAGAGGAGCAGATTTATTGTTTAAAAGGCCAATTATCATTGCTTTCTATAAAACATTTATGAGGTTTCAGTGGCAGGGAGTAAGGTATAAATATTACAGACGGAGCGAATGCCTACAACTTTTCTAAGTGTTGAAAGAAACACAGTTCTGAATCTTAAGTTTCATTTAAGTTCTTTCAAAATTTTCAATGCCACTGTCAGATGCAGTTCTCTACAAATTTAGTCTTTACATTTCAATTAAGGTTGAACTACAACAACGTAATTAAGCAAACAACTTCTATTTTTTTCTAACAAGATGTGTGTGTAAGCCCTAGACCTAGACCCAGTGCTTGTAGGTGACCCCATAACAGACTAGCTCAGCATAAAAATATGTGAATACAAAGCTTTCATTAGCTCTGTGTCATTGTGGTCCAAATAGTTTAATTCTTGATGTTGAAAACAAGCTTGATGGGAGTGTTCATGCTTACCAGCAACTGGCTAACAAGGTACCTATCCAAGTATATGCTGGAATAAAGTAATTATGTCTTTAAAGGCAAAAAGCATATCCAGTAAGTGCTGCTGGGTTTTTTTTTTTAGGGCACTGGTTGTATCTGCAGGTTTAAAGAGGTTGTCAGTGGTTTAACTATTCCTGAGATTTGTGAGAAAGTGAAAAACTGTTTATAGGGGCTTGAACTTCAAGGATAAATGAGGTCTCATTAGGACCTCAACCAGTTTGATTACAGCATGTAACTGAAGATTTAACCAGTACTTCAACTACAGTAAAAATGCTTAAAGAAATAGGAGTAAGTACAATTCTCCTCTAGAAAAAAAACCCCAAAAAACCAAACCAGAAGCAGATTTGGTCTTCCCTGTAATATGGAAAATGAAATATCAAAATGAACACCAGAAAAATGAAACAGCTCACATCAAAATGGATGTAAGATGATAACTTGCACTATTATCTTAAACAGACAGACTCCACATTGCTTCCTAAGAAATATTACAAAGAGGAATCCAACAACGGCAATATATTTATGTAATGTTAATTTCTTCAGTTATCATGATAAAATGCTGAACACTTACGAAGGAAAATTGGCTATAAACAAAACTTAGCTTGAAAGACCCCAACATCAAACCAACTTCAAATTGCATTCTATTAAGGCATACACTTCTGTACTTCTCACCAATAGGGAATTCTAGCATTAGTGAACACAGTAGGGTTATTTTAAAGTAATTCAACAAAGCAGGCTCACCCATGAAGAGAACACAAAGGACCATTTGAAATGTAGCATTATAAGAAGACGCTACCATTTGGTTTATAAAAACTAGAGCAGCTTCTTAAGTAAGTATGTTTTTACAGCACATAAAGTATTGAATTATAAAATTGCTAAATCTTTAACCTTCTATGCTGTAAAACAAGTTGCCTCTGATATTTGCCCAAAATTCTCACAGGCAAATGACATCTTGAATTCTTTAATCCAAACCGTGGAAAGAATTTTTTATTTCAAACTAAGCTTTGGTAACAGTGTATTTCAACAAATAAAAGGCTTGGAAGCATTAGCAACAATATTTGAGACAGCAAAAATATGTTTTATTTCCTGTCTTTAAAAAGAAAAGGACTGTAACAGTTTCAGGAACTGCAGCACGTGAGTTATCTACAGAATCTTAAATCTAAGCACTAGATTTAAAAGTTAGATTAAATAAAGCTGAAAAAAAATTCTGTGCAGTGCAGGTTCATTTTACCTCCATTTAGAAGAAAGAATAGGTACAAACCTGTCTTCTTCGGCTACAAGCCAAAGAAACTCCATTTTTTCCCATATTTTGCATGTTGTTAAGACCTAGAAGACAGTTAATAAACATCCAGAACAATGAGGAGTCAACATCAAGGCAGCAGTTTTGCATTCTACCATTTACACGTGACAAGAATGTACACTATTTCGATATGCTTTGACAGACTGGGAAAATTTCAGTGTCTGTTTAGATATAAATATACTTTTATATATGAATACACATGAATCTTGCCATAGTCCAAGGGCTTCAAAAAACAAGCTATTCGAAAAACCCACTGTATTTTCTATACTACAGAGCTCACAGAAGAATTATATTTTAAACACTTAGGTAAAAATTGGTACATAATAAGAAAACATTTCATTTTGGTAAAAACATTTTTACTATATGCACTACTCTCATTTTACATAGAGAGAATGGGAAGTAACAACCAATCAGAGCTATGATTCTTTGTACACAAATTCCTTCATTTCCAAGCACATGTATCAGGTTTTAACTGTGGCAAGCATTCAAGGCATCTGAAGAGTTTGTCCTTCCATGTACAACATGGCCACATGCAGGAACTGTATCATCATCTCTCTGTGCTAAGAGGGTGCTAATCGTCTTAAGAGCTTACTTACAAGTGTTATATTATCTGTCTTGTTAGGTTTTTAAGAAGTAATACTAGGAAAATGCACAAACATCCTAACTTTGTGCACTTTACAGTACAATTTGTTTTTCCAAGCAGCTAACTTCTTTAGTTCCTTCTCAATCAAGTTATCTAGCACAGAATTCAGAAAGAAATGAATTTCAGTATTCCTCTGGCAGCTTTCTTTTGCACAGAATACCGGAAGTCCCATAAACCAACTAAGCAAACCATAAAATAGTGAATGATTTTGCAAAGTTAATTGCTAGAGAACCTTAAGCCACTTCACAGCTTCCTAAATACAGCAACCACCAAACCTGCATTTGTGCAGAAACCACACACAACTTGGAGTGTTTTTATCCACCACAATCATTTTTGCATTAATCCAGTCACATTGGATAGCAGATGGAAATAAGTGTTTGACATGACTGTTTTGAAAGTAATACTCACTCTGAAGAACTCTGCTCTTTTTGGATTTCTGTCCCAAATGTCTCCTGCAAAGAACACAGATCTGAAGTAAAAATACAAAGAACTTGATGAAAGGTCTACGACCAAGAGCAACAACAACATTTTTACCTTAGTATGGGATTTTCTATGTCTCCAGATGACTGACTTGTGATACACTGTTCCTCCTTCACCAGTCTTAAAGACAAAAAAACTATTTCCTAGGCAGCAACTTGCCATTTATATGATTCAACAATATTTAAATGAAAGACTTCTCTACAGAAGCAGGGGCATACAATCACTAATTGCATCAATGCATTCACCCTCTTAACTTTGCTTCCCTATACCTGAAGGAGAAATACAGAATCACAGAATCTGCTGAGTTGGAAGGGATCCAAGAAGGATCACTGGGTTCAGCTTTTAGCCCTGCACAGACATCTCCAGGAGTCACACCATGTGCCTGAGACCATTGTGCAAAAGCTTTTTGAACTCTTGTCAGGTTTGGTGCTGCGACCACTTCCTTGAGTAGCCTGTTCCCAAGACATTACACATTTAAGTTGAAGATAAGAGGCATTTTGCACTCTATTTTTTCATTAGGAATTATTTCCATAGGTTTTTTGAACAAGTCTTTCATCATATCTCTCAGATGTAATTGTGTCAGGAGCTGCCCTTCAAAAAAAAACAAATAAAAAAATCTTATGACTTGTCTTCCTCTATACTGTCTGCATCAGCCAATTTTCATAACTAAATGATGCCAAGTACAAAATGAAGAAATACAGACTCTATCCCAGCTAAAGACTGCAACTTATTCTCCCTGAAAAACAAGTGGTGATAAACCTAGAATACCAGCATTTTCCAAAATAATCATGTAATTGTTCTGAAGGTTTGCACTGTCAAGATCATGAAGCAACATAACTATTTCCCTTTACACTAGTATCATTAAGGGGTCAGCTGTAAGGAAAATGTAACAGACTGATTCCATTTCCTTATTCTTTTTCTTCTTGAGATGATCTGTAGCCTGAAATTAGAACTAAAAGGAGTTCAATCAAGCATTAAAAAAGAGAAGTCTTTTTAATGCTTTTAGTATTACAGACTGACAGCTGTTTAAACTGCAAATTGTGCAACATCACAAGTAATTAAACCTAATGACAAGCTACTTGATGTAAATGCCAAAAGTAACAACCACAGAAGAGCGCAAATTTAAAAAAAAAAAATAGGGAATGTGCTTGTAGCTAATTTTCTATTGGACAGCAGTTTGGAATTTAACATCCCTCCTTCTACCTACTCTTTGTTCTACACGTTTCATGTTACTGTCCAAGCACATCCCTTAGCAGTATAATACTTAATACAAACCGTTCCTTTGTTTCCAAATCACTTTTGTTATTTTCATTTACTTCCACAGGTCTGTTTTGCCACGCTGTTGCTCCCAACCCTTTAGACGCCACCTGTTTTGTGGCTTCCTGTGAGAAATGGAATTGATATCTTAAAATCAAAGAAAGGCAGTACCTAGATAGGAGTTTGCACTAAGATTAACATGTATACTTTTTATTAGGACTAACAGTCCTTGTTTCACAGACATTTCAGAGGTAATAACATTAAATTAAGTAGTTTCAAAACAACTTTAGCATGTTAAGTTGAAATCCATAAAAATCTTTATCAACTAATAACTTGGAGAAATTTTAGTCATAGCTGCAATTGATTTTCATATGGACACAAAGAAGTACAATGAATACTTGCATAATGACTGAACTTAAAAATGTGTGAAGTAAACTGCAGAGCTTAACTAAGACTGCAAACACTATCAAAGTACTCCAAAGTCTGTTTTTTATAACTAGGTTAGAAACAAAAACTGGCAGGTCTCAAGTTTATCTAGTTCTGTAGCATATGGCAGGATAAAGCATACACTTAACACTTTCAAAAGTCCTGTCTAGGCAGACCTTAGGCTTGTAATGTAACCTTTCTTGCACTGGCAAAAAAACATTTCTAACATCCTGCTCAAACTTTTATCCACAAACTAAGATTATTTCTCCTCCATTGCCAAGAGAAAGAAGTAGTAATTCATTACTCTTTATAGAGTACTTAAAAGGGGCCCACTACACTGAATAAAGATGGGACAAACTTCTTAGCAGGGCCTGCAGTGGTAGGACAAGGGTTAATGGTTTTAAACTAAAAGAGGGTGGATTTGGACTAGATATAGGGAAGAAGTTTGTTTTGCTTATGATGAGAGTGCCAAAACATGGAACAGGCTGCCCAGCAAGGTGCCTGAAAACTTTCAAGGCCAGGTTGAATGGGGCTCTAAACAACCTGATCTAATTGAAGATATCCCTGCTTATTGCAAAGGGGTTGGACTAAACTACCTTTAAAGGTTCCTTCCAATCCAAACTATTCTATGATTATACTTCTACATCTGGCACTAGAAGAAAGAGAAGAGATTAACAGTTAAAGCTAGAGTGTTCTTCTATAGAGAACACAAGGTGCACTGCTGGGAAATCACTGTGCGCTGTACAGAAGTGGGAATTCTCCACAAAGCTGTCTCCTCCATGTGCCAGAATAACTGTTCAAAGTCAGATTTGCCATGTGGGTGCAGATAGTAGGACAAATGTGCAGGCAGTGGGGGTGAGTGAGGCAGTGAGGGCCTTAGGCATGCTAGTATGGAGTTCTGGGCCTTCTCTGACACCCCCAAGCCTCCACCTCCTCTCAGACTCAAAGAAACAGCCTTGAAAAATACACTTGAAAACTGACAGTCAAGTGAAACCATTAAAAAGTATTCGTTGTATTATACTTTGAATGTATTTAATAAGTTGTCTAGTCTCTCTGGTAAGAAAATGAAAAACACGGAGGAACTTCAGGATTGTTTATTTAAAATTTGCTTCTTATTACCTTTAGACGTCTGTGCTTTTGTAATTGAATAATTCAATATTCTTTTATACGAAGTAAACATAAGAGAAATTCTTTACAATCCTCCTGAAGATGAACTGAAAAAGGAATGTTGGTCTTGCCAATTTTAAATCACTTTTGAGCAAGACTGTTTGTAAGGAACATGTGTATTTACAGGAAAACAGCAATAACAGTTTTCCAACTCCTCTGACATTCCTAAAGCTTTTAGCCAAATTAACAGGTCTTGAATTTTTATTTTTAGTATGAGAAGTCATGTTGGTTAAATAAAATAAACATTAAATATAAAGCTACTTTTTTAAGGAGTCCCATATCAGAACTGCTTCTCTTAAACAGATCTTGTTTTAATTACGCTGTTTTCCTAACCAAAACAGTTGTGGGAAAAACATTCAGAGAAGATATTTTAGAGGAGTCTGGTTCCTACTAACTTTCTCCAAGACGTATTAATTAAAACAAAAAGCTTGACTATAACACAATCTGAAAGAAGGTAAAGTTTCCTTTTCATCTAATACAATAACTGAACATTGCCTAAACAACTCCCTTGAAAGAATAAATCTATTTAATTGAATCAGGTAACTTTTTTCAAAAGTTTTGAAAATACTTTCAACATACCTGTATTAAGAAGTTAGTTTCATTTTCTTTCATGAAAAGTGCAATGTAAGACTTGATTTTACTTATCAAAAGACTGTAACTGAAGCTTTGGAGAAGAGGAACATATGGATCCTTGGTTTTAATTATGGTTGCCAGCTTCACCCTTAAAGGCTAAGAAAAGCACAACTTTAGACAACACAAATCCTGCAGTAAACTTGGCATCTATGCTAAACAGGAAACACAGAAATCAAAAAATGATTATACAGTTTCCTGAATATTCCTATACAACTTCATGCTGCAGTTTGAAAGGCTTCTAAGGTCAACTCGACAGAACACCAGGCATTTACCTTCTGTGGTCAGTAATGGTAAAGTGTAACTGACCAGAGATCCACATTTTCATTTCCTTTATGAATAACACTAAAAGCAGGGCTGTCAGTGGAGGGAAAACACCCATAAAAAGCCACGCATTACTTGGTTCTCTCTTCTCATTTGCTGACTCAAAAAGACTGCCATTGAAAGGGGTGTACAGTGTTCATGAAAAGGACTACTTAGTATAGCAGCATTAAGGACACATCAGTACTGATAATCAGAAATTCATATTTTGTCTACCAATCACTCTGAATTTTACAGAGGCCAATATAGCCACAAGAATTATTTTCTGTGTATAGGCTGCATTTTTGTTTATGAATCTGAGTGCTATTACCACAGTCTACACTTTCCAAACATCTAAACTCTGAATGAAAGTATCTCCGAAGAGTAAGTTATACACAGGCTACTACTTACATAGAACACGTGTCTTAATATACCAGTTGAAGACATAGGCAGCATTTTTAACTTCTTTTCTTTTTGCCTGCAGTCCTTCTATTGCTCTTTTCTCCACCCCAGCAAATTCAGATGTGTGCACTATTATATTAAAGAGATATTCACCCAAACTTGCAACCTTCTGAATGATGCAGTCAACTTCAAACCAGGGGGTGGCCTAACTCACGTATGTTGTCTTTTCCAGGCAGAGGAATAACAGCATTCAGTCTGTACTGCAGAAGCTAACGAATTTTCCTTCCCTGGGATGCTTTGGTACACAGAACACTAATCATCAGACGTGGAAAAAAAAGAGTCCACTGAGAACTCAGAAAACTGGCTGTTAGGAGTTATGATGTCTCTACCAGCATGTTTACACTGTCTTTGCTCTGAGAGAACAGTACTACCAAATTCCCAGCATCTGTAGTGCCATCTCACTCCTCATATGAAGTGGGAGAGGGGATGAAAAACAACTGCTGCTAGAAGTATTTCACTCCCACAAATCACCCAGTATTTCTATCCATCTCCTAGCCACAAATTTCTTTTTGTATTTTAAAGTGCCACAGGTGTGAAAGTGACTGCCCAGACAATAATGAGATTGAAGATATGCAGGTAGGATTTGCTAGCTTTGGAAATCCACTCCCCTCTTTCTCCTCTGAAAATCAAGAGCTTTTAATGCAAGTTAAGCAAGTCAATACCTTATCAGAATCAGAGTCTGTAAACAGCCGTTCAAGAGCTTCAGCAGCTTCCTTGAAATATCTGTGTTCCATATGGACTGCTACAATCTACAAGAAATATAATTACAAGATATGATGAAATACTTTCCACCTGAGATTCAGAAAAAAAAAGAAGTCAGAATTCTACAGTTTTCTAAGGCTCCCAAAATTCAGATGATTATATATTTATGATTATATATTATATACCAACACTTACCTACTTCTAACAGTTAGTTCTGAAATTAGTTTTGAAATTTATTTCAATTGATGTCTTTTTTTTCCAGATTGGCAGCTTTTGAAACAATTGAACTGACACAAACAGGCACCACAGAGACAGAAAAAGGTCCCCTGTACAGATCGATTTAATCTGTACTAAAACTGAAAATTCAGTTCAGTCTGCTCATGGCCCAAGCTTTTTGTAGAAGGGGCTCTGTTTTAGCAGGATAGAATCATAGAATCTTAAAGGTTGTAAAAGACCTTTAAGGTCATCAAGTTCAACCATCAACCTAGCAGCCACACCATGTTCACCATTAAACCATGTTCTCAAGTGCCATATCCACATGTTTTTTCAAACACTTCCAAGGATAGCATCTCCACCACTTCCCTGGGCAGTCTGTTCCAATGCTGTGCAACCCTTTGGGTGAAAAAAGCTTTTTCTAATACTAATCTAAACCTCCCCTGGCACAACTTGAGGCCATTTCCTCTTGTCCTGTCACTGGTCACCTGGGAGAAGAGACTAACCCGCACCTGGCTACAACCTCCCTTCGGGCAGTTGTAGAGAGTGATAAGGTCCCCGCTGAGCCTCCCTTTCTCTGGACAAAACACTCCCAGCTCCCTCAGCTGCTCCGTGTAAGACTTGTACTCCAGACCCTTCACCAGCTCCGTTGCCCTTCTCTGGACTCGCTCCAGCACCTCAAAGTCTTTCTTGTCCTGAGGGGGCCAGAACTGGACACAGGGGTTGAGGTGCGGCCTCACAAGTGCCAAGTACAGAGGGATGATCGCTGCCCTGGTACTGCTGGCCACACTATTGCTGACACAAGCCAGGACGTCCTGGGCCTTCTTGGCCACCTGGGCACAGCTGGTTCATGTTCAGCTGCTGTTGACCACCACCCCCAGGCCTTTTCCTGCCACGAGGCTTTCCAGCTACTCATTCCCAATGAGTGGGTAGCATCCTGAAGGATTACGAGTAAGTCGCACAGACCTGAATTTGAATCAGGAGACGAATATCTTCATGAAGTTTTTCCAGTTTCATTTCTTCCTTTTCAAGTAATGTCCAGAAAGACAGAGCAGATTCCAAAGGCGAAATTCTTTGATCATTTTCAAACTTTAATCCTTAGAGGGGGAAAAAACCAAAGTACTTATAAAAATTAAAGGATAAAGTTAAATAGATTACATTATTTATATGCAATAAAGTAATATGTACTATACAATTTCAAGTCCTTTTTCCACAATTTTTAGGTGTGTTTAAGAAACCTGAAGCAACTGTCTTCTTTTCAGAGAGACCGGTTCTTCCTACCCTTGCTAATAACATTACTGTTGCATTTTCAGGGGATGTTATGTGTCAGCTAATTATTGTTCACTTAAAATGCCACTTGCAATAGTGCTAAGTTCAGCATTAGGTATTTGGGCTGGCATTAATAATACATTAAGCTTAGCATCAGATATCACAACATTTGATATTGATGCTATTAATTTTGTAATATAATCACCATGCTAAGTAGTTGGTTTTTTCTCCTGAGTCTATCGCTATTTCCATGTCTTAACTTTTTGTTGTATTTGAAGTGCTTAAACTGAGAGGGAAACTCAAACAGGTCTACCCAGGAGTGTCACTGAAAAAGCAGAAGCAATCTCCCACGCCAGTGTACTGCTGCGCCAACACCCAGTAAAGGATCAGTGGTAGGCTCTGGCAGAAATCTAGCCTAGCCAAATAATCATCCCCTCAACACTCTCAAGCAGTTTCCCAGCCTGGTCACTGCACACCTGCACAAGTGAGTGTGCCAATCAAACAGATGCAGGAGGAGCTGCCAGGTGCACAAGTGCTTTTTTCCCATGGCACTGCCAGCTTAGTTCAAGATGTTCACTGAACTACAGCCTCACTTGTGCCTTCATTTTGTGGTATCAGCAGAATATCTCTCAATAACTTAATCCTTTCATTAAGTATTTTTCAGACAGAAGGTGAACAATTTACACAATACTGAAGAGAGAAAAAATTATTTTATACCTGCTACAATAAGTCAAGCAGTGAAATTTCAAACAGTATTATGTGCATATACACACATAACTAAAAAAATCCCATGTTTCTCTAATTATTGTCTCAGTCAAGTAACCTGGCACTTCATATTGTTTATTCTAATAGTGTAAAACCAAAGTATTTAGCTCTTAGAGAGCTGACATCTGAAACAGCCTACTCTGTGTGATCAGCACAGACCAAATATTTTAATAACTAGAAAAGAATAGGAAAGCTACTATATATTAGCTTTCCATGTCCATTGTGCAGCTACACCTGATGTAATACCCACTACACACATCCAAGCTCCCTTACCACACAGGTCATTCTCTACACTGATGAGAGAAAAACACACAGTGAAGTCATATTCTCAAGTGTTACATATAATAATATAATTTAGAGCATTATCGCAAAAATTTCATAATTTGTATATGATGAACTATTTTAAATATTAGAATTTGCTTCTCAAACTAAACTAAGTCAAGATGACATAATACCTGACAAGCAACATAGGAAATTTAATTGTATAAAACCAAGACTTTGTGGCATTGCTAGGCTAGAATACACTTTTTTCTTCCATGCTCATGCTTTCAAGACTGCTTCTGAAGTCTTTAAATTCCAATGAGTTTTATCAAACAGTGAAAAAAAAACTTTAAAGTCTTCCAGAAACTCAAACAAAATCATCTTGGCTAAACCAACAAGTTTCAAATGCAGCCAAACAGAAGATATGGTAGTGAATAAGAGCCCCAAGGACTTGCTGCCAGCTGCAAGTCTTACAGTCTTCTGTAGGAAACATGGGCAGTCCTCCTTTTCATCCATATTCTCATTCCTGAAGTCTGTCCTGCTTTAACCTCCAGAGTTAAATGTGCAGAAAGGAACACATACCCTGAGTTTTAAACTTGCAAGTATTGCTCCCTAAGAGCTAGTCAGTCCTTTCCAGTATATTTCTTTTGTTGATATTACTCTGACAAAAAAAGCCTGATAATTTAAGAAGTATGTGGTCATTCAAACTCCATGCAGCTAAGTCAGTCAGCACAGAGTAACACCAGTCCTGCAGATAGCTCAGTCACATATGGAATAAAGACAGTCCAAAAAGTGGAATTTATTCAATTTATTTATATATAGATATACCTATATATAAAAATACGTAGAGATATGCACAGTAAAGGCTATGTGAAAGCATATCTAATACACCTCTATACAAGTTCACGCAATTTTTTTTAAGCAAGTGAAAAAAAGAATCCGAGTATTTACCAAGGCTTTTTCCTTGTGCAATTCTTATCAAAAGCTGACAGAGATATACTGTTTTTTTCTGATGTGGAGGTATTTGGGGGAGGCCATTAATAAGAGCTGAAAAAGAAGAGAAAAGTTAAGTCAGTCTTGCTCCAGCACTGCCACAGTGTGGCTAGACATATACTAGACACTCCGTTACCAGATTTCACTAAATTTCTAATTCCTTAAGAAACCAATGAAACACATTTAATTAGTATTCTTCCATGCTAAAACAGCTTAAATCATATTTAAGAGCTTGACCGGAAGAAGATGTCCTTTTCTGAAGAAGCGGCAGAATTAATAACAGGCTTATATTCATCCAATTCAGAGACCACAGTATCGAATTTAGGTTTTGTTTTGGTAAGTTGGTTACTACAAAAGACAGCTGTCGGCTCCAAAGAACACTTCCATGGAATGCCCACGAACCATCAGCCACTCGCAGACTGGTAACACTTACATGTTGCTACAGCAACTTACAGAACTAAAGCAGTAAAAGCTACATGGAAAGCTTACTCAGAGATATAAATTTACAGGGGAAATCCTCCTTGCAAGGTTGGAAGGTCACAAGGATTATTACATATTTTAAAATGGGAGCTATCATGAGTTTATTCCCATGATGTAGGTTACTGTGAATTTCTTATGCTAATGTGCTGGATATAGTAATTCATCTTCACAGCATGATACAGAAACATTCAAAATGAAAAGTGAATCACAGAATAGTTCGGGTTCAAAGGAGCCTCTGGATATCATCTGGAACCACTGCCTTCCTACCTTTCTGCACTTGCTTCAGTTTGAATTGACCTTCTTGTTGACAGCCAATCATTATTTCTGTAGGGTCTCTCTCTGACACATGCAAGAG
Source organism: Mohoua ochrocephala (assembly GCA_013398855.1). Classification (NCBI taxonomy): domain Eukaryota; kingdom Metazoa; phylum Chordata; class Aves; order Passeriformes; family Acanthizidae; genus Mohoua; species Mohoua ochrocephala. The sequence goes on from VZTA01003726.1 coordinate 82,087, forward strand.
TAACAGTTCTGTGTTTCTATAAAAAAACACACCCACTTTTCTAGTGCAATCTTATGACTGTGCTTAGCTTTCCCAAAGACTTTTACAGTACTGACTTTATAATCTTAGCGTGCCAAATGCTTTCCTCTGTTGCTGAACAGAATAGGAACAAGTTCAAAATTTGCTATGACTTCTTATTTCCATATGACCTTGCATTCTGTACAGTTTAATTAATTGTTTCTACCAATCCAGTCCTCAGTCTTCTCAGGAGATAATTCCGATCTGCTTCTGCATTGACAGTGCCTCTGCTTCCCACCTTCACAAAAACTTCAGTACAATTCTCCTGCTCAGTTGGCAGTCCCAAGGCCAAACATCAAGAAGCAACATAAATAATTCAATCTAGCAGACCCCCATTCAAAGTACTTTATGACGGTATCTTTAGATTTTTTACCTCTTATCATATCCCATATCAATTTACATAGTAATCATTCTGCATGGCATTGTATTCCAGTCTTTGCAGAAATTTAAACAAGTCATACTACTACATTCACTCGAGTCAAGAATATACACAGAGACAAAATATCCCCCAACGCTCTAACCCGGTATCCTCAGGAAAACTGCTTCTTACAGAAGAAAGCATCATAAACCCATCAAATTTATCTGAGACTTAGACATTTACTTCTAGTTGTCAACTACTCTCACTCTAAAGTTTATTTCTCGTTTTAAATATATGTTTTTCCATTCAAAATTCAGTCACCAGACTTCATTTCATCCCATCTCTGTCTGGCAGTCTATAGTTCCCTGAATTATTTCTAGCACTGCTGTATTGCCCCCATGTGCGAGTGCTGCCGATACCACTCAAGCCCTCCAGAAGCTCCCCGGTAGCCCGGGGATCTGCTGAAGCCCTCGAAAGAGCTGAGCATACGAGTGCTTTAGCACTCCCACCCTCCGGCGTGCGGGAGGCAGCTACCGCTCAGACCCTGCCGGACTCGCTGCCCCGGGAGCGGCTGTGCGAGAGCCCCGGGCGCGGCTGTGCGAGAGCCCCGGGCGCCGCGGAACGCCCCGAACCGCCGCCCCTCACCCTGCGCAACGTCCTTCCAGCGCCGGAACTCCGCCCCGCTCTGCTCCGCGAAGTGCCGGCACAGGCAGGAGCAGGCGAACTCCAGCATCCACTCCGCGGCCACGGCCTCCACCGCCGCCGCCGCCGGCGGGGCCGAGCTGACGGAGCTGCTGACGGAGCCGCCGCAGCCATCTGTCGCTCCCAGCGCGCCCCCGGCCGCTGTCGCCATCTTCAAACCGCGCGCCAACGGCCGCCAGACCCGACCTGCCCCGCGCTCGCAGCGCCGCAGCCAATCAGCGCAGTCTTCCCGCCCAGCCCCGCCCCTCAGCCAATCAGCACAGTCGTCCCGCCAGGCCCCGCCCCACTCTCCGAGCCGCAACCAATCAGCGCGGACGCCCCTGCCCGGCCCCGGCGGTGGTCCCCTCGCGCTTGTTTAGTCTGTCAATGGCCTTCGGTGGCCGCGGTCGGGGAGGGGAGGGAGTGAATGTCCCACAGGCAGTGGCGGCTCTGAGAGCTGCCGTGTCCCATGTTCCTGGGAGAGTCAAAGGCGAAGCGTGGGTGTTTTCTTGCGTGTGGGATACGAAGGACTTCTCTAAGCGCGTCTTCGTGTGGGTTCTGGAGAGAGGAGGCTGCTGAAGGAAGGGAGGGAGGGAGGGCACAGCAGTATTTCAGAGCCTGGAAAAACTGAGAAGTGGAAGCTTCGACTTGGCAACGAAGCCCAGGATGGAATGAGAAAAGGGACAGTATTAGTTGGAGTGTGTCTGGCTGAGAAGGCAACCCTTTGTACATGTTAAAATGTAAAACCCAAGGAGGAAGAAGGTTGTCTGCAAAGGGCTGAATTTAAGGCAAATGCTGAAGGGCAGAACAGTTTTTCTCTCAGAGACGTGATGGAGGGTCAAGCAATGTTGTGGTAGATCTGGTGGAAGGCTTTAATTTGAGCTTTACTTCACTCCAGGGAAGAACAATGTGGTATCAGAGCAGGATGAATGAGCTGATGGGCCTTTACTGCCTCTGACCCCTGTGCTCATGCTAAATTGTACCAACAGCAATCTTGCTATGGCATAAATAAATTGAGGTCAAAGAGACAAGAAAACACATAATTTAACTTAAAAGAATCTTCTCTTTGGACAGCTGTATTAATAGAATGCAAGCCTTAAGTTTGCACTTTGAAAGAGACTTAATATTTGGCAATACTTGTAAGCTTGTGTTGTAGTCAGCTTTCAGATGTGTTTTTGCATATGTTTCTACAATAACAACTTCAAGGATATGAGTTATTCTGACTGGACACATTGCTCACATTTGCCACAGTGCTTGGTAGTACTTCAGGACAATGGCAAGCCTGAAACTATCACAGCTTCATCATGCTGCTAATAATCTCAGGAATCAAAATTCTCAGTGTTTGACATGAACCAGGTAGACATAAAAAATGAGATTGTTATGCATTAATGTTTAATTGAGCAGGCATTTTGTGAGTTTTGTAGCAGAAACTGACAGGAAGGTGGATCAGAGCTTGAAATTACCATGATAAACAACAGCAGGACCAGGTTGCTGAGTGTAAGATCTGCTCAATAATAGCAAAACCATCTCTGTTATCGTCCCTGTGTTCAGCACAAATCCAACACACAGCTCCACACCAGCCACTCTGAAGAAAACGAACTCTGGCCCAACCCAAACCAGCACAGCACCCAGCCCTGAGTGTCTTCGAGGAGCCCATAATAAGTGGGCAAATGAATTTCAGGTACTGCCTATCTCTCCCCCTTGACAGATCTTTTTTAATCCCCAAAAAACTCTGCATTTTAGCATTTTAGCTATTTCAGAACAACACATACAAATTCAGGATGAAATCTTACAAAGCATCAAATAAGGCAATAAGAATTACTTACCCTCTTCATCACAGCAAGAATATTAAAAATATGCGGATTACTTTATAAAATTGTTTAAATCTTGGCATTAATATTACTTTATTCCGCATTTTCTTTTCGGTGTTACTGGGAAGTAAGAGGCCCCTTCCTCTCCCCCTCCTCCCCCATTTTTATTTTGTTTATGAAAGCAAGATAAATAAATTCTTTTTTCTTTTGATAATTGGGCCATAGTAAGTTCATGGAATATTTAATCTTAAAAGCAAAGAACCATTACACAAGAAACATCACATGCTTAGGTGATTAATCTATTAATATGTGCTTTTATTTTTAAAACTGCAATAGAATTACAGTTCTATTTATTACAGTTTTATTTACGTGTGTAAAGCAGTTTTTCAAATTGGTCGATGAAAGCTCACCAGCACCACCAGTAGATGGCCCCAGCCGAACATCTCCCTTGCACCGTGGTGCTCGGGTTTGCTGGAGGTCGGATTGGTGAAACGGTTCTCGCCAGAATATTCAGTGCACTTATATACCAAAAATCAGGGATCAGAATGATGGGTAAAGACTATTCATAGCTGCCCAAAGTATAGGGTACCCTTCCATAAAGCTGGGAATCAACTGAACGTTGAACTGAACGTTTAAGGAGATTTGACTTTGCACAAATGAAAACAAGTACACGAAGAAAGTGCTTTTTCTCACAGGTGGTGATGTACATAGAATGAAAATTTGAAGTAAAATTCAGACCATTTAAAACGCTGTAGGGAGTAAAGTCTGTGCAAGTGAGAAGCTGAGCTGGAGATTGGATCCTGTTGAAAGCGAGACAAGAATCAATCTGTAACTTCATTCAATATTGCTATTGGAAAAATCATTTCTCTTGCTATTTAAATTTAAAAAATCACAAGACTCAACAAAGTTTTACAGCGGTAATATTTTAAGAATTGAATTCTAATGAGTACTAACAGGAAGGAAGGATTTTTCTGTGACCAAAGCACCAACCAGGGATTTGTAAATGCAGGTGTGGTGCCTGGCCGTGACACAGATTTTCAACTGATCTTTATCTAGTAGTTTATTTAAACCTATATTTTAATATTTAAATAAAAGTGGAAATCATAAGGAAAAAATAGTGTGTGTGACAGTAATACTGTGCTGTAGACCAGATGGTTAGAAAAAGCAAGCATCAGGGGGAAGTTGCTCAATTGGATGTGTAATTTCTTATATCTGCTTGAGCCTGTTTACACACTAATCCCGTAAGCTGTTGGGTACCCAGTGAATACACGTGTCAGGGTATGTTTGGGTGATTGGAGCATGTATCTGTTAGGGATACAAACTTTGAATTTAGAGGTTTAGCAGTTTCAACATATTAGGGAACTAGAAAGTCCCGATAAAATGTAATATGAAATAAAGTGCATTCATTTATCCATTCATGCCATGTTTTAGATGGAAATGAAGTATAGCCAGAATTATTCACCGACTTTGGCTGCCTAGGGTGAAGTATCTTGGACCTGGTATTTCATAGCAATTCATAAGTTTAGACTGCCAATAGTCCTCTGGAATTAAGTTCCAAGAATACTAAAAGAGGAAAGAAGGACAAGTTATCTCAGTCACTTTGGTTTAGATGAAGAGCAGGTATCCTAAAGCTCAACTGCCGACTATCTGTGGATAGCTGCCATTCCTTTAAGATCTAAAGTCTATGAAATGTTAAATTACAACAATGAGATTTTAAGACGTCACAATCCAAGCTGGGAGGATTTAAAATGGGGTACAGAAAATGAGGAAAACAGAATTAATGACAGTTTTAAAAAATTATGATTTAAATTATTCCAGTATGGTTATGGATTTTATAGAGGAAGAGAAGTTTGAATTTTTCTGGGCAATACTCAAATTCCTTAATGTAGCAACCCTTCTGCAAGTGCTACCTCATTCACTGTATCAGATTATTCTTTTACAACAAATGAGGGATTGGCTGCCTCACATTTAGTGTCTTCTTCAGCACAAACTGTTGTACTCAATACAGTACTGTGCACGTATTCCCAGATCCAAGCGAGATGGGGATCTTCTGAAAAAAACCCTGTCATTAAATGACCTGAAAAGGTATTCATACAGCTGAGCTGAATTAACATTATAAAAGCAATTTCATATATTTCTGATCTCCTGAATGAGTCACTGATGCTCTCTTAATGCAGCCTTTCTTTTGCATGATTTTTTTGGAGGTGAGATCACAAAGAAGCAAATACAGAATTAAATTTATAAAGATTTCTTATTGTTGCTGGATCATTCCAGATTTTCAAACACTAATTGTAAAGAACAGAATTCAATATTATAACTAGTATTAACTACTCCAGCCAAGGGCAATTAATTATTTTAATATTACAGCTTGTTTCAGTGACACAAGTGGATCTCAGCTCCTTTCCTACTTGAACATACCTCAGAAAATACTATATAGAAGTGTGACTGTTTCAGTACTAGAATACATCAGACATTAATTTAAATTTTTAATTCATTTTTTTGCCTTTGACTTAATAATTCTTTTAATTCATACTTGCATATTTTATAAGTTCAACCACACAACAAATAAAGATAAAATGTGGATCTTTTCTTTCAATACTGTACCGGCTCAGTTTGACATGTAACCTCCCCAGCTGTTTTTCTTGGTTCCTATCACAATATTTGTATGTATGTCTGCATTACCTTTCTTTTGTCCTTTATCTCCTTAAAACATAGCTTAAAAAAAGAAATGATTATCAGTCCTGTTTTTAAAAATTACTTGTAGTTGTACATCATGCTAACTCCATGTGTGTTGACTGCTTTACCAAAAAAAAATTCATAGGCAAAACCCAACCACTCTACAGAAGAAATAAAAAAAAAATCCTTGGAAAAATAATGGAACAGCTAATATGAAACTAATTAATAAATAATTAAAAGTGAATATCAGAATTAATGCAGATTCATTTGTGTTGATGGAAAGTAATCTGTATTGGGTCTGGCTGAGATACAGTTCGTTTTCCCACAGCAGCCCCCACAGTGCTGTGCTTTCCATTGGTAGCTGGAAAGGCACTGGTAACACACCGGTGTTTTGGCTACTGCTGAGCTGCACAGGCTTTCACTTTTCTGTTTTTGCTGTAGTAAACTGCCTTTTCTCAAGGTACTAGTTGTTTCCCATCTTATTTCCTCTCCCCTGTCACCCTTAGAGTGACAGAGTAGCTTGGTGGGCACCTGGCGTCCAACCAAGGTCAACCCACTCTACAATCCTATCAAACCATCTTCACATTGTATTTTCTGTAATACTGGCTGCTTAAAGGATGAAGCAAATTGGGATTTAGAGGTCTGTTGAAGCCGTAGACTTCGACAAAGTTTTACACCCCTACAAATCAATCTATTGTGTTTTGCAATCTTAGAACAAAGTAAGTTGGATTTTTTTCATTATGCAGAGCTACTAGAATGAGCCTTATTAGCAAGCCTTTGTTCTATGGCATAGTATTGGCTAGGGACTTTCTTTTGACAGCAGAAGAAGATACAGTTGTTCCTGGCAGCAAGTGCTAAATGCATGCATTGGTTGGGCTGAGACGTCCCTACGTGCCACTATGTATACAATAAGTCTTTATTGAGAGGGCGATAAAGTTGTCCAGAGGCCTGTGGATGCCCCACCTGTGGGAGTGTTAAGGCCAGGCTGAATGGGGCTGGGAGCTACCTGGCCTAGTGAAAGGTGCCCCAGTGCATGGCAGGGGTGTTGAACTAGGTGGTCACTAAAGGTCCCTTCTAACCCAAGCCGTTCTGTGATTCAGTGATTAACAAGTGTTGGGCATCAGGTGCCCTCCACAGTAGAGTCCCACCAGGGACTTGGGGGTTGGGCATGATCAAGCTTGGAGCTCTGTGGGGGCACTGCCAAGCAACCTGACAGACATTCCATAAACGTTCCACTGCAGTTGGTCAGGTAGTGCCTCCTGCTTGTGGCTTAAGATACACAATTCAGAGACTGCACAGGGGGATGTCTTTGTCAGGTGCTTCACGTGTAAAGGTTTTGGACACAGCCAATGTTTAAATTGGTCACCAGTGTCTTTATTTTGGGATTGCCAGTTGTAGAGAGATCTTCATGCCGGAGCATCTTTCGTGCGTGGACTGGTTCTTGTGAGCTGAAATGATCACTTTATGTTGTGATTTTCAGTAGATTAAACTTGCTCTCTAAATTGACCTTCTTGGCACCACAAGTGCCTTCATGTTTAATTAACTTTTCTTTCATGCTTGCGAATCATTTTATAATGTCCTGTTGACTTAAGAAATGCCATAAAGTTGGACACAGGCAAAGTGAAGCAGTCCTAGTATTTCTACTTGTGTGTCTGACTTAATTCTCTTTGTGAAGCCCAAATTGACGTTGTTTTCTGAAAGGTTTTCAAAGTGTATCATCAGGGAGATATTTTTTTTTCTAGCACATATAGTCGTGGAAAATCAGCATGAGACCTTAATTCCAGTTAAGAGAAGACTAAGAAACCTGTTGTCTGAGGATGGCTGTGAACTAAAAATGACTTAATGCTATCACACAGAGCAACTTAGGTGCTATGAAAAACCGCCATCATTTCTTTTTGTTATCTTCCTATGATCTTCAGAACTCTCTTTTTTCCCTACTAAATGAGATTCTTTTTGTACTGTGTTCAGCAAGAGGGGAAAATAACCTGAAAACAATGTATGTTTGCAAGTCCTCAAACACTTGTTTTTAAATCTGTCTATTAAAAAAAGTAAATATTTGACCTAATTTTTAAGTAGTGTGAAAAAACTTGGCTACGTGTCAATGACTCTTGCTTTGTGCACATGATATTAAAATATCATGCTGACTGTGTGTGTTGTTTTCAATGGGATATTTTTGTACTTGTCTATCTTTGCTCTTACATGTCAACTTTGTATCTCAGTACTGCAGAAGCAGTCTTGCAAAAAAAAGGGGTGACACGGAAAAGACGCCTAGACAGCAAAGAATGGGAGACCATGGGGTGTTCCACTGCACAGAAGAAATAGATACTAATTTAATTTACTATTTTTCTGTGTGAATGGCATTTCACGTAAAGAAATTATTTAGTTATAATTTTAATTTAGCTGAAAAAAACTTCTTCCAAAGCACAGTGTGTAGTATAAGCTAGTATTTTATTCTTGCTCTCTAATTATAATTTAACATCTTACTGTTACAGTCATGCCACAGCTACGTTCTAAGGTGGAGGAAATATCTTCAGAAGACATGAAAGAGCAGTGATATGCTGAAACACATCATATACTATGCTTGCTGAGTTGCCTTATGATTTTTGAATGGACAAAAATAAAACCCCCAGCTTTTTACAAATAGCTGTCTCAGGGCTTCATTCAAACCCAATTCTCATTGGGTTCTCATTCAAATCTTACTGACAACTGAATTCACTGATACCTGCTTTATCTGTGTGTGTTCTTGTGTCAGCCTTGCCTGCGAGCTCAAGTAGTCCCCTGTCCCAAGAGGAACTCATGTTAAAATGATAGACACTAATCAATCATATTTCCTGTCTTGGTTTTGCTCTATTAAATCAAATTAGTCTACTGTCCTATTGGATGTCAGGCACTCTGTTTTTTAAACATACCCATAGTCTGCTTTCATAGTTGTTTTTGGTCAGATATGAATTCTTTTGTGGTTTGTTTCAACCAGAATTGACCATAGTACTTCTTAAATCATCTCTCAAATGCCAGTATGTTGGTTTTTTTCTGCTAGGAATTGCTTTATCGTGGGTTCTACCACACTGCCGGATAATTAACCTGTGACTAATTGATACACTCAGTTTTGTATCTGGCCAAATGTTTGACTTTCACATGTATTAAACCCTATTTTAGAGTAGAAATCTTTGTTATTAATCCTGGGTTCCAGAGTGGTGTTCCTTCCTATTCCCTCTTCCTTGTGTTAATTTAACATTTTGCGTATATGGAGTGCCTTGAAAATGATACTGTAAAGGCATCAGATAAGCCCACAGATTTTCTGCATGTTTGTGTCTGATTTTTCCTGTTTCTTTTAATTAGGAAAGTCTAGATATGGAAACAACTGGTGAAGAAACAACTGAAAATCCAGGTAGCATTGTAGGCTAGTTCTGTTTTAATTTTCCCTGATGATGCCCTAGCCAAAAGCTTTTTCTTAAGCAATTGAGATGGGCCAAACTGATGGGTATTTTTCATCTATTAAAAAATCCGTGTTGCTCTTGACATTTCAAGCCATAACCACAGATTCTAGGGCTGTACTGGTAAAGAGCTCATAGGTATTCAGACAAAAAAGTCCCAAACCCCAGTGTTTTTCCAAGACATGTGCATGATAAAAGGCTGTGCACAGGTGGGAATACCTGTTATGTAGCGCTTTTTGAATATAGCATTATTTGCAACAGTACTTGAAGAGTTTGATGTTCTGTGCAGTAATTTCATCATAAGGAAGCGAAGCAAAAGGAAAAAAAGCTTTGCTTTGTTGAGTGGAAAGTAGGTTATAGGCGCAGTTTTTCTTAAGAGCTAATTTCTTGCATGGAAGCAAGATTTTTTTAGTGGAAATACATGCACACGCTCAACTTTAAATTTCTTACCTTCATTCTGCCAGTAACTTTTCTTAAATGTCTGTACCCTGTGCACATTCTATTTTTTTTCCTATTTGGGATCCTTATTGTTTTCCCATAAAAAAATGGCCTATCTAGCCTTGAAAGAAGAGTAATTAATGAGACTTTATAATCTTACTCGTGTGTTTTACAGTTCTCCTTAAAAATCAGGTGTGTGTTTTTTCACTTCTACTGTGCACTGATCAACCCCCGCCTCCCTTGAAACTTCTCCTGAACTTAGAGATGGGTGATACACGTCCTGTTTTCCGCCTCTTTGACTATCCCACTTTATCTTAAACTTGTTTGTGACCTTATTCTAAATCTTTTGCTTTCAACAGAACCTAGAAAATGTGAGACAGATTCTTCAGTCCCATCTTCATCTGTCTCAGAGAGAGATTTACACAAAGGGAATAAAAGGTTTGTGTATGGTTAAGTGATAGTTTTTCTTTCTCAGGTGTGCTGTCACATGACTCAATAATGCTTTCAAGGGGTTTTGGACTGGTGGCAGCTACAGATAAATAGTATGATTATTATCGTGGTAGTCTGAGAGTATAAAAGAAACAAACACTGGCAGGGGGAGGCCATTCTTTTTACTAGCCATCAGATTTCATTTGAAAATGCGGTACTTATGGTCACTGATAAGGTGATGATGAGGGTTGTGGCTGAGACTGTGTAACTGAAATTCATTTGTTCTGGAACTGAAGCCAGGAGCTCCCTCTGAAAACCTTAGACTATGTAATCTTGAGAGATGAAAATTCTTTTCCTAAAACCAAAGACAATTTAGTTAGAGGGAGAGCCTGTATGAAAGTTTTAATGGATTTTTTTTTTAACCACTCAAACACTGGTTCTGATGTCTCTTTGCAGTCACTTCATGTTTCTGTATGAAACTATTGTCAAACAAGAAGAATGTTAAATGAAAATCTAATTTATGAATTGCAATAGTCATGACAAAGGGGTGTCAGATCATGTGAACAGTTAGAGCACGGAGAGTGCCTTGCCTTGCTCGATAGGAACACTTTGTTTAGCATCCTTGAAAGCAGACAGTTATGGAAGGAAGGGGTTTTGAAGTCAAATTTTTAAATAAGTGTGAAATGTTGGAGTGGCTACATAATGCCAAATGAAACTCCATTTGTGTGTCTGAGAGAGAGAGACTGGACAAAAGGAGTAATTTGATTAAGAAATTTCTTTGCACACTAGTGAAACATTTTACCTTCCTAAGAAAAATCAAATATTGCTGTTACAAGGAAAACCACATAAGGTACTTTGAAATCAGATAAAAAGTCCAATGATCTGAAAACTTACTAGATTTCAAAGTAAACCCTGAGATAGTGTTTACTTAAATTTTGGTATTACTTAGGGTGCATTTTAATTTTTTACTTGTTTGAATGTTTGCAGACCGAGAAACGGAGTCTTCAGCAGTGATTCCCTTTCCTCTTCTGATGATGATGAGGATTTTGAAATACAGAGGAAGAAGAGAAATTCAAGGAGGTTAATGACATTGGAGAATAGGGGAAGGAGGAGTCTTTGCATATGCCTAACTGGGAAGTGTTGCCATCTTCATCTTGTACCCTTTCTAAATTTTGGCAACACTTAATCATACTTATTGGTATTAAAAACTGTAAATGGAGTCTCTAAAACTGGATTTTTAGAATTGACTTTTAATAAGAGATTTGATTTCTAGGTGGGAATGGGAGGAAAGGTAGAGATACACACTTTGATGTATTTCCTTGATGTAAAATTTTACTGCTTCTGTGCTTTACCGTTGTTTTTTCAGAAAGAAAACCACTATAAGAGAAAATGTTATAAGGAAGGGAAATAGGTTTTGTTACTTAACAAATGCTCTAGAAATATTAATTTAATAACAGTCTAACAAATGAGCTTTCAGCCTGACATCTTTCAGATATGTATCTTCTGGCACCCACATTCCAAAGTCCTCAAGAAGGTCCAGGAGTGGTGGGCAGCCTCTATTATGTCAATCCCCACTGGAATAAGTATTCTCCTGGGCTGTAACTTTTTGAAGGTAAAAGCTAAAACTATTTGAAAGATGTCAGTGTGTTTGGGAAGGGGAGGAATTCTTCCATCATACTAATCAAAGTTAGTCCATGGTCTACACATATGGAATGGTTGTTCTAAGTTTGCATTCCTGTATGTGCTGTGTTGACTGGCATGGGTATTCATACATGCTAAGAGTTGTTAAGATAATTAATTCAGTTTAGTGTCTGGAGTGACCATTTCCCTTTATCTACTCATAGCCATTAAATGTAAAAAGTTGGAATGAATATTTAACTATTGAGGAAGTTCATGCTGATTTATAAGGTCTTCTGCATTCACTTGCTATCGTTAGAAAATCAAAAATCTATCTGCACTGTAAGTTAGAAAGCACCTTTTTTTCCTCCTTAATTCAAATCAGATCTCTTCTGGTCAGCTTTCAGAAAGGTGCCGTAAGAGGAGTTGACAAGGATACCGTGAAAACGGGAGGAAGTTTGGCTGGTGGGGAGCAAATGCAAATAGATGGTTCAGTAAGTGGTTGTGATTCATTGTGGCAGTGAGACGTTTGCAGTGTTTATGAAAGCTTCCAGTAACGGGCCATCTGCAACTCCCTTGGTTTACGGTTTTCTCTCAAGCAATCCAGCTTCTCATGGAACCTTATCAAGGTTGCAGCTTTCTTTAACATATGAAATGTGTTCTGTTGGCTTCATCTTTAGGTACAATTTGATGGCGTGGGTGGTCTTTCTGACCACATTTCATCTTTAAAAGAGATGGTCATTTTTCCATTGCTTTATCCTGAAATCTTCGAGAGATTGAAAATTGAACCTCCAAGGTAACAGACACTATTTAAAACTCTAAGTTCTAATTTACCTCTTTTCAGGAGAATTCAACTAGGCCATCAATATGTTTTCATGCTTAAAAATTCTCAGCAGTGCTGATTTTTTTTTAACAGTAGTAAAATGGAATTTAAAAAAAATTGATAGAATCCAGTATATACATAGGTCCAAAGATTTACTCTGTGGTGAGACTATCCTTTCAAAGTGTCTTGCCTTTCAAAGGTGGAGTTGGAGATTTTTTCTTGAAAGCTCTGTATGTAAATGGACTTTATTAGTTTGTAAGCAGGAACTACTTTCTACTGGTAGTCAAATGTTTGTTTAGTGAAAGGCCACTTGTCTCTGCCACTGTTTGTTTTTTTTTTTTTCAAGTTCTCAAGTATCAGTTTTACAACTGATAGGACATGCAAGTAGAAACTTGCAGTGTTTGTTGTGCTTGAGCTAAAACAAGAATCTGTCCTCTTTTTACACAGCTAAGTGGCTTCTGTGTTAAAAAAATAAAAAATCAGTGATTTAATTGTTAGCTTTATATATCCTTGGTCAGTGAAACTCAGCCATGGCATATTGAACTAGAACCTAAAATTCTTTGCTTTCAGTAACTTTAAAAGTATTTCAAAATAGAAAGAAAATATTTCTGTGCTTTGCTTTTTTATTCACTGAAATTCTTTTTTGAAGCAGCAGTGTATTGGCTTTTCTTGTTGATGTAAGTGCAGAAATGAAGAATATCTTTCCAGCTTTAGAATACTTCTTCCTTTATCACCAGCAAAGGGAATTCTAGTAACTCAAAGCTTTTTAAGGGAGAATTAAATGTTTTACTATAAAATCTTTTCTTACGTGAAAGCAAGAATGAATATGTATGCATCACTGAAAAATGAACTGGAGATTCCTAAATTAGCCTAGTCTCAGATTCTGATTTGGAAGTTTGTTCTTGTATGGCTCCAGCCATGCCTGCTGGACTGTCAGAAGTTTTGAAAGCATCCTTTTGGGATGCTGCAAGCTTTTCTCAAGGTTTTGTATTTCTCCATTATCCTCTTTACTGATTTTGTTTGCTGCCTTGTAGAAATGTGTATGAACGCTTCTGACTTTTCTTACATTTCAGCTGTTACTGCTATCTTATCCATTAGGTGTTTTGTTTAGGAGAGCAGAGTTGTGTGTTTTAAGGATGGGGTTTGTAATAGGTGCTTTTCCATGATATTTTCTTCGTTTGTGAATTTTTTAAAAAATTTTTTATTTTAAATTGCAGAGGCTGTCTATTCTATGGTCCACCAGGGACTGGAAAGACACTGCTTGCTCGTGCACTTGCTAATGAATGCAGTCAAGGTGACATGAAAGTTACCTTTTTTATGAGAAAAGGTGCTGAGTGCCTGAGTAAATGGATAGGAGAATCTGAACGACAGCTTCGTTTATTATTTGAGCAGGTAAGGTTGAAATGTGCCATGTGTTCTGTCTGAGTTGGAAATAATTTTATATGGTCAACAAGAACTCACTCTTTTTTTGTTTTGTCAGCTCCTTCACTGAAACGGGATTGCCACTGTTTCCTTTTTCAGTTGAGTTTTGGGGGCTTGAAATCTTGAGATGTATTGGGAAAGATTAGTAAAGGAAATAAAATCCTGCAAAGCATTACTACTCCTCCCTCCCCCCCAAAACAACAAACCCGACAGCCTCCCAAAAAGTCACAAAAAATGTTTCAAGAAGCAAGAGGTGGTGGCTTAAGATCAGAGGGAAAAGAGCTGCAGGCTGAAAGCATGGTCATTTAAATTGGTAACAGAGGGTTGCTTCCAGAACCTGTAACTGAGCTAAGTCCTGTCTCTGTTCTTGTGGTTGCCAGATAGATGTAAAAACTCTTGGTATGGTTTGTTTCTTGTCACCCGGTCTCTGTGGGTTGACGTAGGCTGCTGTCTTCAGTTACTTGTGCCACTTTACTCTGTTAGCTCAATTAGCAGAGTCTGAAAAATCTAGTTCATGCCTTTCCAACCATGATGTTTTTCATGCATTTTCTCTTTCAAGTAGGGCTGTTTTCCTGATGTCAATATTCCTGTGTTTTCATTGTAGGCCTACCAGATGCGACCGTCAATTATTTTCTTTGATGAGATTGATGCCCTTGCTCCTGTACGGTCCAGTAAACAGGACCAGATTCATTGGTAGGACATGTTTTGTGTCTACATATAAGCTCCTTGATCCTTGTGAAAAAAAGATGGCAAGTTATTTAACTTCAAGTGACGCATTCATTTTTCCTGAAAATTAGTGATTCTGTGCAAATGAATGTCAGATGATTTTTAAACAGGAATTGAAAACAATTTGCTGAGCTTGATATCAGCACAAGGCCTGTATTCCCTTGTCTGTATTTTGTTATGACTTAAAATGAATCTTTTGCTAAATAGCGTCTCATCAATAAAAACTTGTCCTTTTTGAGTGATCATTGGCCAAGGTTATGTGTAGCTGAAGAAAATTTACTAAGCTGGTGAATGAAAATCATATTTTTCTGTTAGCTCTGTTGTGGGGACACTTCTGGCTCTTATGGATGGCTTAGACAGCAGAGGAGAGGTTGTGGTCATAGGAGCCACCAACAGACTGGATTCTATAGATCCTGCTTTACGAAGACCTGGGCGCTTTGAACGAGAGTTCCGCTTCAGTTTGCCAAACAAAGAGGTCAGAACTTCCACTCAACCTTGGTGCTTACGTGGCAAAGTCCATCTTTATAACAAACCCCTGGAATAAGGCAGCATTGTGCAGCAGTGCAAGTCTCCATCCGTAGTGTACAGCTTGGACAAGAGAGGGCTATCTGGAGACCTTGCATTGTACTGTGCAAGGCAGACCTGGCACTGAATATGCATGATTAGGGTGATTTCAACAAGTAGTTAGTTCTCTAGTTAGTTTTGGTTTCTCTGTGACTGGTGGAGAAAACAGGATGCTGATAGTAACTGAAATGTTTAAGAAAGAAAGAATGAGTGTATTAATTAGTTATAAACTACTCCTATAGCATCTTGAAAGTGAAAGAAAGGGTGAGAGAATTCCTCCTTGGTAGCAAAAACTTTGATCGAGGCTGGTGCTGGAGCGAATTAAGTTTGTTGGGATCTCACTGGAAGTTATTGATAGGGACTTGGACAAAGGTGTGAAGGACACTGCACAGGTGCAGGGCTTGGGAAGCATTTAGTTCAATGGCAATAGTTAAAGCAGTGTAAAAGTGGGTATATAGCAACCAAAAAGTATTGAAGGGGGGAGATTGCATGCAAAACTGGAGACCTCTTTTTGTATTCTCTTTTTGGCTATCTCTGATATTTCTTAGCACTTCTTGGAAAAAGGATAAAAGGCTTATTGGATTGAAAGCTAGTAAAAGTGCACTAAGCAATGCATTGAGCACAAATATTTTTCTCCAGTTTTCATCTGCTCTCAGGAACAGGGAATGAGGTGCCATTAAAAAGATCTAATACATGATTCCTTACTGTGGCAGAATTCCAGAAATCTACCATAATTGATCTGTGTATCAAGAAATGCTTCATGAAATTTTGCTAAATTTGAGAGAATTTTCTTTGATGAAAAGTCTCCATTTGTAGATAAGAATTTTACCATGATTTTTTCTTCAGAATCGTTAGGTCTCACACTTGTGAAAACTGACTTTTATGGAAGATGTAAATGCCTTTTACTTCACTGCAGGCCCCAGCAAGAGTTTAATGTAACAAGTTTAGAATTAATAGATTTCCTGCTTGAAGAAGCAGACAGCACTTTAGTAACAGACCTTTAAAGTACTAAAAGGTTTAGCAGATGAGAGAAGTGTTTTTATTGGTATAAGGGGTTTTGTGGGTTCGTGTTGTCGTTGTTCTTTTAAGAGAAAACTTAGGGCAAACTGAAATGCAACTGTTTTCAGGCAAGAAAAGAAATTTTCAGAATTCATACACGAGACTGGAGCCCGAAGCCATCGGACAATTTACTTGAAGAGCTGGCTGAAGAATGTGTTGGTGAGTTTGAACACAGTGTGGGTTACTACGTGTGACTTGAGTCCTAGGGAACCTGAACTTGTACCAGGCAGTACTCGAGCTCCTGTGTCTTGCTGCAGAGAGGCAGTGAGGAGGCAGTTGGCATGCCTTGGGAGCAAAGTTAGGCACTGCTTTCAGTTTTCTTCTTGTCTCTCAGAACATTGAATGGGTTTGGGACATCTTTCCAGGAACAAAGTTTTGACCATCAGGCTGCTGCCTAAGTGCAGGATATCAGGCTGTGAGCCACGTAACGGAACTTTTCCGCAGTGCAGTAACTCTTTAAATTGTCTCTTAGCCTGGTAATTTTTGGCTGCATACAAAGTCTTTCAGTGTTGCACTTTAGAAATATTGGCCTTGAATTCTGTTTTGTCTGAGACTGACATAACATTTGATTCTTGTTCTGTTTATTAGGATACTGCGGTGCCGATATTAAAGCCTTATGTGCCGAAACTGGTCTCTGTGCTTTGCGGCATCGCTATCCTCAGCTATATGAAAGCAGAGAGAGACTGCAGATAAACATGGATTCAATTAAAATAAAAGCAAATGATTTTTCCATGGCCATGCAGAAGACTGTTCCTGCTTCACGGAGGGTTGTGCCTTCTCCTGGGCGAGCACTATCAGCTATTTTAAAGCCACTGTTAAAAAACACACTGGAAAGGATTTTACAAACCTTGCAGAGAGTATTTCCCCATGCAGAGCTTGCACTGAAGAAGGACCAGCAGCAAGGTATAACATCTACATCCACTTGTTTAAAAAATCTGCCAAAGCATAAGCTTGTGATTTGTGCAATCAACATGCACAAACCTCTCAGCTGTACTGGCAGCACAATTTTATGCTTTGTGTGTGCACAGTGCAGGGTGGGAGCTGTAAGTGACTCGCGAAAGCAGTTGAGAACTATGCCTTCTTTGCTGGAGCACTCTGTTTCTGACAGTAGCTAACAATCACATTTAGCACTCGCAGAGAGGAATCTAAATTTTAAATTATTAGCACCTCTTTTCAAATTAAAGCAGGAGAAATGTTTTTCAGGTGTCTGGGAACTACAGAAGTTGTTCCTAACCATCTTTATTCTAAGGAGAAAAACCCACAAGTATTCGTTAACAGATGTAATACCCAATGCAAATCATGGGATATAGGACAGTTTTGTAGAGACTCTTGCAATCTCCTTTGATTTGCGGTAGAATGAACTCTTCAGAAAATAGCATTCAAGGGATGAAATACAAGAGAAGTGTTTTCCAGCACCGATTGTGAAGGTGTATTAATGCAAGAGAGAGATATGGACTATACAAGAAAGTTAACAAACCTCTCTTCTCTTTAAATCATATTTTAGGAAATTATGTGATTGACAGTGATGAGGAATCACCATCAATCTCTGAAGAGAAGCCAACTCATAAAACATTCGATGGCAAAAAGGCAGAATTCCACACTTTTGGCAGGTATGTTTGTCCCTGGTGTGGTTCCATTTGTGAGACGGCTGGGTCTGTGAACTGTTTGGGCGTGAGGGATGCTAGATGAAGGAGTTGAGAGTGTGTGTGAGGGGTGACCAGTATTTGCCAAATGTAAGTGGGAAGCTACAACTAGTTACTACTGTTCTAACTGAGTACACTGCCCTGACCCATCAAACTGAACTGTTGTGTGGGTATTTCGCTGGACAGCCCTGCTGTGGGATTTAAGAGCTGTTACTTAACCCAGCCAGAAGAGTAGCAGACATCCTGGGGACTGGCAGGATTTCTTAGCAGAGGCAGAGTACCAGTTTGTGAGAAAGTAGGCTTTGATAGTCTTCCTGTTCACAGACCAGCTTATTATTTTCTGGAACAGGGAGAATATTTAAAAATAAAAAAAAAAAGCTTAGGAAAAAATTTTAATGTCTGTTTTCCTATTCATCACTCATTTTTAAACTTTTCTTCTTATTGCTGTAGAAATCCTCGTGACCAGCCAACATCTTACAGGCCACGGTTCTTACTAATTGAAGAGCCAGGATCTGGGCAAGCTTCTGATTTGGCAGCTGCAGTAATACATTCCCTGGAAAAGTTTCCAATTTATACACTGGACACACCAACTTTGTTTGCTAGCACATCACCAGATGAAACATGTGTACAGGTGGCTTTTTTTCATGTTAGTCTCATAGATTAGTGTGTAAACGAGTGAAGTAAGCAAAATTCATTGTCAATATAAGTGGCCTGATTTAAATGTGCTGTTTTGTTTACTTCTGTCTGAAAATCCGCTTTTTTGATGGAATGATACCAAGTAAGGATTTTATACATAGCCATGTTTTCCATATGAAATGTAACAGGGAGAGTGTTACTAGCAGCTCAGGAAGATGGGAAGTGCTGCTAATAAACCCTTCTTTGTGGCAAGAAATCCTGCTGGTCTCATGTGGGATTTAGAACGTTGTTTTTATTGCTTCCTAAGACTCTGTGCTACCAGTAGATGGCTCTGCATCAACCTCACGGCATGTCAATGCTCATTCTGTAGTCTTTTTTTAAATTATATTTGTAGGGCAGCCAGGGTTTTGAGGAAAAGAATTTTTTTGTTTGGGTTTTTTTACATATACATATACAGCTTTTAGTGCTGTAGTACATGCAGCAAAAGCATTAAAATTCATGGAATACTTAGATTTGTACAGTGTTGAGTTTTCATTAACTAGGAAAAGGAAATATAAGCAGCTTAGTGCTGTTTTGCTTTTTTACTTTTGGGCAGTAAATCCACTTTGTTTTTTGACATCACTGTATTAAAGTATTTTGATCTCATTTTTGATGCATTTGAGAACTGTACCAGTTAGGACAGACACATTATGTGACTGGATACTCATTTGCCACATAGGAGGAGCAAGTCCTTTGTGGATTGTTAGTCTGAAATGGTGCATGGAGAAATTTGTTGTGTGAAAGCACTGTTCCACTTCCCTCCTCTGGTACATGCATGTTGTCTTCTGTGATTGAGGTGCCATCTGCAGGCAGTGGCTTGTGGTTTTCCAAAGCACATCACCTGGTCTGATGGGTCCTTTGGTAACGAGAGGCTGTGAGTGATTTAGCTCTTCAGACAGTCTAAGGACTGGTCACCTCTTATAAAATGTGCTTGAAGTTATGAATTATAGCCAGTCTTCTTGTGCTGTGTTAGCCCTCATCTTTTCACACAGGCCTTTGTTTGTTCAGACTGTGCTCCAGTCTGAATTGGGTGTGTGTCACCTCTGATCTGAAAATGGTGTAGCTGCAGTTGTGTAGTGATTTCTCCAGGCAAATACATCTTGATGAAGAGCTAGCTTTGGGTTTTTTTCAGGCACACCACTACACTGGCTGAATTCTTAGGCTCTTCAGGAGTTATCTTATACCTAAGTAGTTTTGAAATCAGGCAGAGATTCAGGTCTGTTTCTGTCTGCACAGAAATGTCTATATTTAATTCAAAGTGAAAATTTTACCTGATTGTTAAGGAGTCATTTATTGATTTGTCTTGATGTCTTGCCTTCATGCCTCTTATTTCATAAGATAGTTTGACTGATACGTAGTTATGTAGCCTAGCCTGATCTAGGTGATGTAGTTTTCTTATCCAAGTTTTCGTTTTACCAGTTGATGCGAGAAGCTGAAAGAACAGCACCAAGTATCATTTATATCCCACAAATCCCTTCGTGGTGGGAGACTGTTGAACCTACACTGAGATCTGTTTTTACAACACTACTGCAGAGCATCCCAAGGTTTACTCCAGTTTTACTCCTTGCAACATCTAATGCACAACTGAGAGATCTCCCAGAAGAGGTATTTCAGTTGATACTTTTCTTGCTTTGTTACTCAATTTCTTGTTAATTTATAATTCCCTGAAGCATTAGAGTTACGTGCCGCTCTTAAGCAAATTCATATTAGTTAGTCAGGCATCCAAAGCCAGTCCCTTAAAACTTGCTTAGACAAAACAATGCTGGAAGCATTTGCCTAAAGTGTTTTCTGAGTAGAGATTCACTTTGACCCAACTTTTTATCCCTTCTCACATACTCAAGCTTATTAGACAGATGTATGGACTTGCTTCAGACAATGATTTTGGTGGCTTAAAGATGGTTAGGTGAAGACTATGGTGCTTGAAAGGTAGCTAGGAAAAAGACTGTTTTTCTGAAAACATTTTGACTGAAAAGTCAGAGATATTTTTGCTGAAAAAGTACAGAGGCCACACTGTTATTGATGGAATATAATTTCAAATGTAATTAATTTTTTAAAAATTTCAATTACTTCCTTCATCTGGGTGAAAACTCAACAAATTGGAAAGCTAAGTTCCAGTTTCTGTTGAAGCAACTTGGAAATAAATTTTTAGGTGTATTCTTTAACAAAATTCTTCAAGAGGACGTGCTGAGCGTTGTAGACATGAGAGACTGTGCATTGAAGGAAGGTGTTCAAAATGTGAATGTGCTGCTCTGATTATTTTGTCTCCGTAACAGAAGTTTTTATACTGTTAATAAGTGCCTTCTAAAATAAGGATTGAAATCCCTTCCATACCTTTTGGTAGTAGAAACAGAAAAATGGAATAAAGCTTGGAAGTATTAAAATTGAGACACCTCATTTAAATTAATTAAAAGTAAAATTAGAGAAAACTCAAACACCTTACTAAAAATCCAGCACTTATCCTCTGAGCCTTGCTGTTTTCCTTCTGCCATAAAGATTCAAGCCAAAGGCCAGCAAGGCATGTAAATGCTAAATAAGCAGCCTTGGGGATGGTGAATCCCCACTCACCCCTTTCTCAGCTGTTTGTCATACAGTTTCTTCCTGGAGCTTAAAATCTATAAGATGATCCTTAGAGAAGGCATTTTAAATTGCTATAAAAAATTGCTATAAAACCCTAGTCTTTTAAGGCCAAGAAGATAACTTTTCATTGACAGTCTTATCCAGATAAGTATTCAGTTTAATTCAGGGAGGTACTCCTCTCTTTTGGAACAAAATAGAAGAAGTTCTCATGGCCTTTTATAACTGAAGTATCTTTTCTCTTCATGCTTTAGATAAAAACATTGTTTAACAATGAATATGAAGAAGTTTTCAGAATCCCACGTCCTACCTGTGCTGAGAGAAGACAATTTTTTGAGGACTTAATTATGAAGCAAGCTGCTCAACCTCCTGCATTAAAAAACAACACAAGTGAGGAGGATATTCTAGATATAAAACTTTGCTAACTCTAGGTTAACAGCTAATACAGTGTTTGCTTTGGGGATAATTTTCTATCAATCATTATTCATGTGCTTGTATGTGAGTTCCATCAATTAACTAGAATTTTCTGATTCATTTAAGCTTGCCAGCCTTTGGAAGTGCTGCCTGTAGCTCCACCACCCAAGCCTCGAAAGCTGACAGAGGAAGAAATAAGACAGGTGGAAGAGCAGGAAGAGGATACATTGCGTGAACTTAGGATTTACTTAAGAGATGTGACTCAAAGACTTGTCATTGACAAACGTTTCAAAGCATTTACAAAGCCCATTGACCCAGAGGAGGTTAGTATTGACTTACAATACCATTATAACTGTGTGTATTCATAATTCCTGAGTGTTTATGTTCCTTGGTGTTCGTGTGCTCTCTCTAGGAAGGTTTATCTTTGCTGGTGGGACTGTACTATTCTGATTTTCCAAGAAGAAAGGAGTGAATTTTGCTTTTATTTGACTCCTTGAGGCTCTCAAAAGTTAACTGTTTGAGTATTCACTGAAAACCCTGTGTTCTTCCTAAAATGTCTTTAAAACTTTAGAATATTTCAGTTAGAAGGGACCTACAAGGATGATCTAGTCCAAGTGCCAGTTACACCAAATGCCAACACAATTTGCCCATGAAAAGGTTTGGGTACATAGATGTGTCACAGCACTAAAAAGCAGAGAGATCACTTTCTCTATATTTATAAACAGTACCTGTAGGGTTGTTTTAATAAAGTCTAAAGCTCTTTGATTAACTGTCAATAGTTTCTGTGAGAACAGGAGTAGAAGCAGCAGTTTGTCAAATAAATTTTCAGATGCTATTCTCAGTTTCATCTGGGTCTTTCCTCAGTACATAATCATCCATAAGGGCTGCACGGTTTTTTCTTGCTCCCGTACACTTCCCATTAAATTTATTGAATAAGTCTAAGCCAGGGGCATGTACTTCAAAGTCAGTTGTAGTTTTAAGGTAGCTTTGCATTTCAGCAAAGTCCCATTCCCTTAAGCATTCACTAACTTGTCTTTTCCTTTCCTTGTAGTTTCTGAGATGTGAATAACCTATAAACACACAGCTGTCCTCATCTAAACTAGTCATTAGGCTCCTTTTATGCTCTGAGTAAAGAAATCAACATCTCTGGGTCCAGTTTTCTCATTCTAGAGTAGATGCTTAGGACAGCTGCTTCAAAGGTGCAAATCCTGCACATTTTTTCTTGCTGCCAACAACAAAGAGAATGTAAGGTGTCTTTACTGAGAAAGGTTTCTCTACTGTGATTTTCTGAAAGGAAGTGAAATGAATTCTGCCAGTTCCCTTCTCTGCTCCACACATGCTTCTGACCGCCCTGCTTCTTTTTTCCCCCTCTCCTGGTCCGTCTCTTCAATGACACCCAGAATACCTTTTCAATTTTCAAGAAATTATCTGGTTGTTTTCTGCATCTTCGAGTGCGTTATAAATATTTGGGGCTCTTAAGAAGTCCTTTATTTGACTTCATGAAAAGAACTAATTTTTGTAACTTAAATCTCCGAGCATGTATATTTAATTTCTAGGCACCCAATTACAAGGACACTATTAAACAGCCCATGGACCTCTCGAAAGTTCTCTCCAAGATTGACACGCACCAGTACCTAACTGCAAGAGATTTTCTAAAGGACATTGATCTAATCCGTAGCAATGCTTTAAAGTACAACCCAAATAAAGGGCCTGCAGGTAAGGGTGTATTTTTTTATCCCTAATTTGGAAAAATTTCAGACGTATAAATTGATAAATTTTGTCTGTGGAAATTTAGTAAACCCACAGCAGATGTGGGATCAGGTAATTTTAAGCAACCCCAGTAGATAGTTTTAAACAACCCCAGAGAGCATTTCTTGCCAGGTTGTAAATGTTTTAGCATTAGATATATTGTTTGGGTATGGAATTGTGAAAGATGTGTTGATTGGTAACTAGTACTTTTTCTTAAATAATTAAGTGTTCTGTTTTCATGCTGAAAATACTGACTGAGATAACCTTTCAGAACCTGCCTATGAAAAAAGAAAAGTCATTCTAAGGAACCAAAATAAAGAGTTTCATTGACTGGTAGAAAATACTCAGTTCTGGCTGTGAAATTTCAGATCATCTCCTGAGGCACAAAGCTTGTACTTTGAGTGATACTGCATATTCCATAGTGAGGCATGAAATGGATGAAGATTTTGAGCAGCGCTGCCAGAAAATTAAAGAATCTCGTAAGGAAAGAGGTATGTTTTTTCATGCTGAGGATTTTAAGACTTGTGTCACGCTTTGTAACCAGCCACACGAGACACAACTCTTTGCTCTGCGGGGTGTAAGAAAGGAGACCCAAAGTGTAATAAAAAACGGGAGATACTCGTAGTGCCTGTGGATGCCAGCACCCCCTGCTCTAATGGCAAGTTTCATTTTATTCAGACTTCCTTGGAGAAGGTACCAAAGTCACTGCTACCTTCTCTGTTCTTGTGGCCTAACAGCAGGTTCCTGTGATGCTTGGTTCTTCACGCCAGAGGCATTAAATCTTTCATTCTGCAGCTTCAAAATGTGGGATGAAGCCAGAGGTCATTCATTCAGTGCGGTTATGAAGTTGAAGTGCAGTGGCTGCTTGGATCTGTAAGAGCCTGGCCTTGATGGCCCGACTGACATTTAATGGCACCTACCTCTGGAAGTCCAAAACATTGTCTGTGACTCTTTTGAATATTCAGCCAGTTTTTAGTTACATGAAACAGTGTTTTCCCCTTCCCTGCCTATAATATATCTAATAGAGAACTGATCTCATTAACTTGCAACCTTTTCTCTAGACACGTGTAGGGAGATGGTACTGAAGCTCCTGTGGTTATTTTCCTTGCAAGATGCTGCTGCTGCGTTTTGAAGAAAGAACTGTTTTGAGAATGTTTTGGATTTTTTTTTGGTATCTTTTTGTAGATAAGTCAAAAAGAAAATGCAAAATGAAGGAATACTCTTCAAATATCACAGCAAAGAGGCAGAATGTTCAGTTTGTGTCCTCTCAGGACAGTCCTATGGAAAAACATGAAAATGTACTTCAAGGACAACAGAAAAATGGGACAGAAAATGAAAGTGAGAAAGTGACTCTTGTGGCTGAATCCCCTACTGAAAAAAAGAGTGTCATGCTTCCTGAATGTTCAGACCTAAGAGAGGAGACTGAAATGCCGGATTGCCAAATAGGCGGAACTTCTGAAGTTGGAGGATCGAATGGTAAGTGAAAGGTCAAACAGGTAATTTAGCTCCTTTTTGTTCTTGAGGAGGGTTACACTATTTATTAGGGTTTTAGCCTTCTTGAATTTCATTCTGTTACTTCTTTTGTGTCTCTCTCAAATCAACACGCAGTGTTCCTTGCATAATGGTGCTGCTCCTCTGGTTATGCTGGCTGAAGTCATGATTGTCTGCAGTGGCTGGGTTTTTTTTGATTCTGCAGTTTGTTTTTCAAATGGTACCTAATTGTACAAGTATCTTCCTAGTAACAAGCAGCCTAAGTGTAAACTGAACTGCTGTACTTTAAGCAGCGTGGACCCAGAGACCCCTGTGGAATAGAAGAATTATGTCCTAATGTTTGAAATAGAAGATGTGCAGATGTGTTTCTGAACCTAAAATACTTTTTTTTTTCACCGTGTTTGGTCTTTTTAACTTTCAAGTTTACTGTGCAGTGCTATAGTGGCAGCATGAATATTTTTTCTTAGTTTTACCCTGCCTTTTTTATCTAGGGCTTTTTTTCATGTCTGAGTTTCTAGTTTTTATGGAGCAGCACTAGAAAGACAGAAGTCAAGCATTTCTCGGTAAAAAAAACTGGTAACAGTTTTGTCTCTGTTATTGTAGAGGGCTACTGTTTTCCAGGTACAGGATACTTCACCGATACTATGGTCCAGAAAAAGAGAAATCATGACTTAAATGTGTGTAATTCCAGATTCACGAGTACATCACACAACTTGTGTGGGACATTCTCAGGTGGATGGGCAACCGCGAGTATGTGATGGGAAAGCAAAGAAAATTCACACACAGGGAGTGTCTGTGGATTGCTCTGAGCTCAGAGTAAGTCTAATTTCAATTTTGTTAATATTGAAGTACGACGTTTTCTTGCTACTTGTATGGTTGTAAGTTAAGTCAGTTTTTAACCAATGCCAATTCAAACAATTCATGAGAGGGATACGTGGCTTGTGCAATAATTCAACCTGTAATGACTGTTGTTTCCACAGCTGGTAGAGATGGCTGCTTTTGCTGAACTGAATTTTAGGAAACTCTGTTCTCTTCCTAATTTTCAGTGTAAAAGGGCTTGTTAAATTTTAAAATAAGTCACTAACAGTCTGCTACTGCCTTTGGTTAGCAGTTTTTATGATGGACTGGGGAGATGGGTGTTTTGGTTTGCTGTTTGCATGTTTTCATTAAGTACAAACTGGAAAAGGACCTTGATTTTTAGCAGTGATGACTTTAAACCTGAAATTAGAAGGTTGACCTAAAGATCATCCTGGATAAAATACTAATACCTGCTTTTCTCAAAGGCTTTCAAAATTCAGTGCTAGAATTTTGCATCCACATAATTACAGTGTTACATGGTTTTTCCAGTCCCCCATAGGATAGAAATTGTTTTTCTAGGGTATAGCTGGGGAAAGGCCTGGCTGCAGGGGGAAAAAGAGGTTCCTTTGCATGAACTGGAGAGGGTACAAGAAGGACCTGCCCTTCAGGGGATGTAGCCATGAGAAAAATTCAGGAAATTGCTAGGCTGAAGTCCTGGAGGTTGGTCAAAGGAGAGGAAGCTGCTGTTTACCTGCCATGATGAGAAAGGGTGTATTACTTGGTTGTTTCCCTTGTGTGGGGAGAATGTAACCAGAGAGAAATCCCCTGTGGTGAAAGGGCTTGCCAGCACAATTTCTATCACATTTTTAAGTGTTGATCTAAACTGTAGAGGTTAAATTAACTTTCCAAGGTGACTTCCTAAGGAAGCAAATTTTCGGGGGTTGTGTCGTTCATGTCTTCTTGTGTATTTAAAGAAGCCACATAGGTTTTTCTAGAATCAGGGTGCTAATGGCATGTAATCTGAAGTTATTGCCTACTGACTGGAGAAATGGTAGGGTAGAGCCCTTACGGATGTTTCTGCTCGTATGTGTTTCAGCTGTGAGGAGAGAGCTACAGTCATGAAACACATCTTTTAGACTTGTTTCCTTAGCATGGATGTCACTGGAACTCGCTGCTTGTACCAGAGAGATCCTCCAAAATGGAGCTGCTTGGTTTTGTATGGGGGTTTTGTTTGGTTGATTTTGTATTTTTGTTCTCTTGGGGGTTTTCTTCTTTTGTATGTGTGTTCACTTATTTGCTCGATATTAGGCGTAGAACTCAAATCTTGTGGTAGCTGATCTGAGGGAGGCCGAGTCTGATGGCAAGCAGTTGTGAGGCAGTAATATTTTTGTTTGGTGTGGCTGCTCTCTTAAGCTACATCTTCACAGCCTCCCACAACACAGAGCTACTGAACAGCCCCAGCAGTGCTGCTTGTTAGTGTTGCTTTCCCAGAGGTTACCACATTCGCATCTTTGGTGACACAAGGAACTGTGTGAGAGATTGGTAATTTCCTACGGACTGCTCTGGTAGGTCATCCACTCTTGAGTTGAAAGGTAGGAGCTGACTGATGTTAGTCACAGTACAAATTCAGCTAATGGATAGAGGTGAGCACCTAAAGAGGCTTTTGTTTCCATCTGGTACAGCTCTATATGGAAGATCTTGTTTCCAAAACCACATTTTCCAGGGCCGTGTATTTTATTTCTAATGAAGTGCAACCGTGACTTTCCTGTGGCAGCTACTCTTTGACAAAGTGGATCGTGTCATTCCCTGCTGTTCTAGAAGCAGTTGATTGGCAGTTGTGATCACTGATGTCATGTAGTGATGAGTAAGAAAAAACTGTCTGAAATGTAAGCCTTTTTCTCTGACGTATGGGATATTAATTTGCTTCCTCCAATTAAATCTTGTCAGATATTTAATCAGTTTTATGAAGTGCCACTTTCATTTAACAATATAAGAAAGAAGGATGTATCTTGTGCTGTTCTAAAGTGTAGTTTCTGGTTTTTTGCTGCAGCAAGTGCTGGATTTGGTCATTGTGGCAACGGAGAATGTCAGTATATCTCGCATGGAAAGACTGTATGCTCTTCTTAGCCAGTGCATTTACCGACATCGGGAAGATGATGACAAAACTGAATTAGTGAAGGTAAATTTTTTGTCTTGTAGCCCTTTCTGTCACGTGCTATTGTACGTGTGTGTGTGTGTTATGCATATGTATGTGAGCAGTGTGAACGTCACACTTATTTGGCATCACTCTTTACTGCTTAGTTGCCTGTTTCACAAGACTTTCATTTCAGTCTGGAAGACATTTATCCATATTGCAAAACCATTGTTGTATGTGGTATAATTGTTGGCAGCTTCAGCAGGAAAAGGCTTGAAGACAATGGGTCCACCCACTCAGGCCTCTCAACCAGTTAACCTCAGTCTGTCAATAAAGGCTTCTCCAGAAGCCTTTCAGGGGTGGGAGGCTGTGAAAGGAGAGTGCTTTTCTCTGTGTGTCGCTTCCTCTTTCTCCCCTTGCAGGCAGGCACACATGGTAATGCTTGTATAGCAGTCATTCCATTCTTGAAAAGAAATTAAATATGAAACATATCTTGAGACTTTTTTCTAGTCTCACCTGACTTTCTTTTTAACTAGCATGGCCCAAGCATCTTTAATTTGACAAATGGGGAGTTTTCTGCCTATGACAGTTTGATGCTAATGAGTCGAATTCTCTAATCTCTGCCTCTAAGAGAGGATTTCTTAGTTGTCAGAACTGGGCAGAAATCTTCCACAGGCACCCATGGTCCCAGGTGGGCATTCCCAGTATTGAGTTCATTTAGATAGGTTGGATATTCAATCTTCAGCTTCAATATCCTTGAATCCATTTGTCTTTCAGATGCTTGTGCCTAAGAACAAATACAATTCTTCATGCCTCTCAGTCTGCCTTAAAAAAATAAAGAGCAAGCCTCTTGTCTTTGGCCCTGGTCATCCCAGTCTCTTCTTCCACAGCTGATAAAGAGTTAGAACAGACTCTGTTCCAATTGTGCAGGCCGTTCCTGAAAAATGCACCCTTCTCTCATCTAGCATAATGATGTGGTTTAACATGAAAAGGGACCTGTTTATGTTATCTCAGTGCTTGTGAGCTTTTGTGACTAGACTTGATTTTTTTTGTTTGTTTTCTACTTCTACCTTAACCAAAAAATATCTCCTCTTCAAAGTACCCACATGAGTTGGTCAGGAGCAACCTCTGCTGTACGAAAAGAGAGACTTTAACAAGTACTTAATCAGAGTGCAGAAAAGAACAGTTCCAGCTCTTAGTTTTGGCTCTTTGGGAACTGCTTCTTTTCTCATTGTTGAAACCATCATTGATAAAGATCCATACTCCCATAATACAGATTCCTCCAGTCTCTCTAGCCTACTCTGTATTTTGGGTGCCTGAGGATTTGTTTGAAGCTAATGGGTCTAGAAAGATGTGATGATGGTAGCACATGTATTGGCTAAACATTACTAACAATGGTATGTATGAACAGACTATTGATTCCTTTGATGAAGAAGCAAACAGGGTTCTCTAGCTTGCATTCACACTCTGACTCCTCATTTGTCTTTTTTTCTTATTAGGCAATGAAGAAAGAAATTGCAACGTTAAGTTATCTGTGATACTTCAGTATGTTCTAATGTTGATGTACTGCTCCCAAATGGAAAAGTTATGTTTAACACCTCAGTAATTGCAGCAACTATAGAACAAAGAATGGAAGAAAGAAACTTCTTTTACCATATGAAGGAAACCAGACAGAATCTCCACTCTGTCTGTGGATCATCCCCTTGCACACTGGATGAAAGAGCCCGTTTCAAGACAACAATGTTTTCTTTCCATGGAAACAACATGAAATTCTTCTAGAGGGTACTGATTCTGACTCCTGACATTTTCACAAAGCTTCCAAACATTTTTGTCACTGTAAGACATGGGAACTGATTTTTTTTTTTCCCTTTAACTTCTTCCTCTAATTTCTAGTGAAGATAAGTGAGCTGGGAGGTTCCGGGTTCTGCACCTTGGACCCAGCAACCCTGATTGTGTGTACAGACTGGGGAATGAGATGCTGGAAAGCAGTGCCACAGAAAGGCACCTGGGGATCTTGGTTGATGGTTGAATATGCATCAGCAGTGCCCTGGCAGCCAGGAGGGCCACCCATGTCCTGGGGTGCATCAGACCCAGCATCGCCAGCCGGGCAAGGGAGGGGATTGTCTTGCTCTGCTCTGCACTGGGGCAGCCTCACACCTTGAGTATTGTGTGCAGTTTTGGGCTCCTCAAGGTAAGGTAGACATTAAATTATTAATGAGTGTCCAAAGGAGGGCAACAAAAATGGTGGAAGGCCTTGAGGGGAAGCCATATGAGGAGCAGCTGAGGTCACTGTGTCTGTTCAGCCTGGAGAAGAGGAGGCTGAGGGGAGACCTCAGCACAGTCTACAACTTCCTTGTGGGGGGAAGGGCAGACACTGATCTCTTCTCTCTGGTGACCAGTGACAGGTCCTGAGGACAAGGCCTGAAGCTGTGTCAGGGGAGGGTTAGGTTGGATATTAGGAAAAGGTTCTTCACCCAGAGGGTGGCTGGGCACTGGAACAGGCTCCCCAGGGAAGTGGTCACAGCACCAAGCCTGACAGAGTTCAAGAAACGTTTGGACAATGCTCTCTTGCACGTGGTGGGGTTCTTGGGGCTGTCCTGTGCAAGGCCAGGAGTTGGACTTGATGATCCTTGATGATCCCTTCCAAGTCAGAATATTCTGTGATTCTGTGAGAGGCCAGGACTGAGATCAGCCTCCCAGCTGTGGCACAGGCTGGCAGAGGATGCCACTCCTGCTTGTGACTCTGGCTGTCCTGTCACCTCACAGGGGTGAGGGGAGCACTCACCTGCCCCATCCTTGTGCCCCAGCAGCCCTTACCAACAGCAAGTGGTGCAGGCGTGGGCAGGATGGGACCACACCTTGCAGGTGGCCAGCACGGGGGTGTTGGAAGATCTTTAAGGTCCTTTCCAACCCAGACCTTTCCGTGGAATGTGCGGCCAGCTGTGTATGTATATGTGTGTGAATGTTTATGTATAGATATGGTATATACGTGTGCTCTCTCTGCATTTGCCTACTGAGAATGAAGCTTTTGCATGCTTATCAAGTGAGTATTAACTGTTAACATTGCATAAACTCACTTTTTTACATTCTTTTCTAGACTTTAAAAGGAGATAGATAAGGGAAATGAAGGATATGTGTATAGCACATGGGTAGTCTGAACTTGACTTTAAATGGGCCTGACAGAACTCCCTGCTGGAATGCAGAGCTTCTTTAGCAGGCAAAACAGACTATAAAGTTTTTAGTCTGCAACAGTGTTAGATTAAGTAAATTTTTTATATGTGTCTTGGAAAATATGCTGAGATCCAATGTAATTTCTTACTACTGTTTACCTCACTTAATCACTATTTTCCACTGTCGCTGCAAATGTGTTTTGGAATACATTCTAGCACTTCAGGAGTTTCAGTCTCCCCCAAATATTCTCCATTGGTTTTTTTTCCCCCACAAACACTACAAGTTGCAGTGGTTTCCTTTCCTTGTTCTGAAGGCTTCCTTTCCTTTTACAGCTCTGCATGAATTGGTCTTCTATTTTCATCTTGCCTCAATTAGAATCAAGAATCCTATTAAAAAATACTTATCAGAGAAGCTAGGAAGGTGGAAAAAAGAAGTCATGCATTGAAAACCCCAAGGTCCCTTACTGAAGTTTTTGTCGTGTTAGCCCAGTTTAGCCCTTTAGCTGTCTTTTCTGCCTAAAAGGCACACTTTCAAAGCTGAGCTTTTTCAGGTGTGTTGTATTGCAGTCTTTTGTTGCATGACAGAGCTGCTTCTTGGCTCACAAATTGTAATTCCTCCTAAGTGCTACAGTACAAGTTCTTTTTTTTTTTTTAAATCTTACTAGCAGTGCTGAGCCATCAGACAAATTGAACCAGTAGACTTTAGAATGAGATGTATGAAAATTCTCACAACCATGAAACATACATTTAGTTAAAATAGAGGTTATATAGTATTATATGCAGTTACTTTGGAACAAAGGTTTAATACTCTTGTTCAATACTCTTGATATATGTGTAATTAGCTAAAATGCTGCTCTGCTATACTATACCTTTTCATATTAGTCAATGGTAATAGTTATGAGATATAGAATGATGGAAAAATCAAAGTAACAGAACTCAAAAATTCTTTTAAAATAATATTACTGAAATTATTCATCATATATAGAAATATAGGACAGACCAGACTTCTGGTAGAATACTGACTAAAAAACCAGATTTTGGAGAACCACATCTGTCTAGAAATTACTGACAGTAACTTTCCATTTGGTGAGGGATTTTACTTATGAGTATGCCAAGATTATGCAAGGATAATACCATGTAGACATTTCACAGATTTATGGGTGGTGTTCCTGAGCCAATCATACAGAAGCAATTAGACGCAGTAAATTTCTGAGAAGGCAAAAATACATGGGTGAGGCTGGTCTGCAGTAGAAAATAGTTGTAGTTTTGCAACCGTGTTCTGTCTTTCCTTGATCCTCTGGGCATGCATCTGCTGTGGTTTCAGACAGTTTGGATTTTACAAAAGTGGCAAGGCTGAATCAATGGCTCCCTTGTTACATTCACAGGCCATGTGAGTGCTGAGGAATTCCCATGGTGAGGTCTAAACCCAACATTTCTGTGTTTCAACAGCCTCTTTGGGAGATCTGGAGGTCTCTGCAAAGCATATGGCCCCTTTGTGGCTATTGTTGCTTCCAAGGGGACAGATTTCCTTATGAAACTCTGATCAGTGGGAAGGGAAGAATTTTCTGATTAATTAACTAGAGAAAGTAAAAGTGAAAATGAGTCTGACTTCCTGGGACCTGATTAGGAGCAGGGTATTATCCAAAATACATGTTCCCATTTTGCCTTTTCTAACTTAGATTGCTTGACTCAGTATTAAGGATTTCAACTGCCTTATTGTAAATAAATGCATTTTATGGAATAAAAGGGAAGAGCAATTTAAAAATAAATGAAAGGCTAAATTTCTCCTGTTGAGAGTACTATTAGCACTTGTAAGATATTTGGATGACTTCTGAAGCTTAAACTATAGATCTCTTTGTATGCTTTAAATACTAGACACTTTAATGGCTCATTAAGCTAATATATGTATGAAAGAATAAAGGCTGCATTATTCTCAGTTAATGTAATGCAGATTTAGAGACAAATGTATTACGGTATTCAATATTTTGAACTCAGCAGGGTCTCCTCCCCTTTGCTGGGATTAATTCATACACAGAAAAGGAACTGATAGGTATTTTATTGTGTCCCACATGAAGAACTACATATGAGACTTGAGTTAAAGACAGTGCAGTGGCTACATTATCACCAACCGTGTTCATTGGCACTTTCACATCGGTGAATATCAAACCATTGTGTTGCCCTAGTGTCTGGCACTCTCCCTAGAAAGGAGAATGGTAAGTTGGAATGCTGTGTAGCACTGACTGCAGTCCACCTTGCTTGCTACTGGAAGAAAATACTTCTCACATTTTGTCTTTACTCGATGTCTCTTGTTCTAACCAGGGACATGCTCTTAAAGCCCCTATGCAAAACTCCTGATGAAGTTATATCGAATTCTCCTTGGCTGAGATTATAGAATGGCTTGGATTGGAAGGGACCTTAAAGAACATCTAGTTGCAACCCCTCTGTCATGTGCAGCAGCACCATCAACTAGGCCAGGTCGCTCAAGGCCCCATCCACCTTGGTCTTGAACAATTCCAGGGATGGGGAGTCCACAACTTCTCAGGGCAACCTGTGCAAAGTGCCTCATGACACTCTAAAGTAAAGAATTTCTTTCTAATGTCTAATCTAAACCTACCCTCCTTCAGCTTTCCACCATTCCCCCTTGCCCTGTCACTACATGCCCTTGGGAAAAGTCCCTCTCCAGGTCTCTAGTAGACACCTTTAGGTACGTGATGGCTTCTATAAGGTGTCCTTTGAGCCTTCCCTTCTCCAGGCTGAAAAACCCCAACTGTTCCAGCCTGTCTTCATAGTAGAGGTGCTCCAGCCCTCTGATCAATTAATGCACTTAAGTAAATTCAACAAATACCTAGTGTTTACATGCCTTAATGAATTTAAATTATATTTATGGATTACCTTTTATGTGAATGAAGATTTTCTGATAAAGATACACAGAAAGGGTCCCTAAGTTACTGGCCAAATACTGGTATCTCTGGTATACTGAGTAATGACTGACATTCGGCGCCGTTTTCTGTGGAATTATACCTGAGATACACAACTGCAGCTTAGGTAACTATGTATCTACAAAATGATCATTAGAGACCTCTCAGAAACTTTGCTTGTTGAGAAGTAATTATTTATTTAAGTTTGTCTATTTTGCTAAATGTGCCAGACATTAGGAACTAACAGCTTTGCAGCTGTTCCCAGTGTGAAAATAAGGTCTTGGAAATATAATTCTCTGGCTCTACTGATTAGCTGAGTGTTGAATCTGTTTAGCAACCTGGAAGAAAGAGGATGAATTTGCAACAATGTTAAATACTGTGAAAATATTAAAGAGAGACACACTTCATTGTATATCTGTAGGAGTGTCAGAGAAGATCAGTTGTAGTGAATACCAGAAAATCTGAGATTCATTTGAATGGATGAAACTAAATCTGGTGCTGTTTTCAACTCAAGCTACCAAATTAAAAGGAAATAATTTACTGTTGTTTAAAAATGGGAGGTTGGTAGATTTCATTAGACTTCTAACACTGTGTAAGTAGCTATTGTGACAGACAATACCTCTGAGCACATGCACAATAGCAAAGTTGTTTGCCTTGATCCCTCATCACAATGAATGTCAACTTAATTTGCAGCATCAGTACACTCCTGGAATTACAATTTTATTCATTCTGAGCTCTGGATACATTGCTGACAGTCCCTGACTTATAATTCTGCAGAAGTCATGACTAGAAATTCCAAGGAAACAAAACATGCTGATTATCCAAAAATCAATTTCATTGTTAACTGGGGGAAAACACTGAAGTGAAACTACTCACAGAAAGCAGAGGTAGTGGAATATTTATGCAGTGGGGCCTGTTTAAATCTGTTTCTTCTTTTTTCGTTTTTGTGAGTGAGAATGAGGTCTCAGACATGAAAAACAGTAGCTACTCTTTTCTGTTATTTTTAACACCATAAAATTGATTTTCTTTCTGTATATACTAAGGTCTTTAATTCTTTTGATTACTGGGAATCTTATTTTTTCCTCCCCAAGAAATGTGAGTAGCTTTCGACTTAGTTTTGAAATATTTAGTAGAAAAGTTACCGTCTTGCGAGGTAAACATGTGAAACCTGCTTGAAGTTATTACACAGGATTTGCTCATGTGCTTCTGACGAGAAGGATGGTCAGGCAAGCAGGAGTGGCTGATAATTAAACCAGTAATTGTAATGTTGCTGCTATAAGAAACTTCTTCCTTTGGGGATGTAATTGTTCATACTAGAGTGAAATTTTGGAGATGTAACTGTTCCTACTAGTATGGAATTATTCCAGTCTGTGTATGTTTTAATTTACTGCCAGGTATATAAGCCTTGTAACAATCCTGGTGATGTGCAGGTGTTAACACTTCCATTTTCCTTTGTGCGTGGAAAATGATGTCCTGGGTGTGTGACTTATTTTGTTTCAAGTATGAATTCGAGTTGTGAGAGCTGTGAGATCTTCCTGCTGTGCCTTGGTGAACTGAGAAATCTCTCTAGATGGTAGCTATATCGTAGCAAAATATTGGAGAGTTTTGGTTTGCAGGCTATGGTGCGAAGACAGTGCCACATTCCATATGTGCTCTGTGCATGTGTGGGTGTTTTATGTATATATGTGTGTATATATATATATGAAGAGTCACTTGCTCAAGTGGTCAGCAGACTTGCCACTGAGAGATGAGTCACGGGTATAAGATGTTTCTGTTACCATCCTGCTAAAGGAGAGAAGAACTGAAAACCCAACTCCCCCCTTTCTGAGAATGCTACAATTACGTCAGCCTCTGTATATATTATAATGAAATTATTAAATCAAAACCAGTAAGAGATTAAAATGGAAAAGATGGTAAATACAGAGAGTTTCTTGAGGGGCTGAGCAAATGAAATCTACTTCCTTATGGATCTGTGTTTTTGTCATTGAATGCCTTAGTGTTTAATTAAAGTTAGGAAAATTTCCTGCAGTTGGGGCATTCATAGTGGCTCTTTTAACTGTGGATTGTCCAGAGTCTCATTGGACTAAAGTTCACTTTGAGCTCTTTTCCATAATGAATGCACTAAACTGCAAAAATACCTGAAGAAGCTTTTTTAACTTTCATAGCATGGATATGAATAATGTACTGATACTTGACAGTCGACAGCTTGCCGCTTGCCATCTAGTAAAAACAAATTGTTGGGGGAAGATGATTTGAAGAATAATGGCAAATTGCCATTTGGAAACTACAACATAAGAGAACAAACCGTAAAAATAGATTTCTTTTGCAAAGTGAAGCAATAGTTTCATTAGTAGTTTCAATAACAGTGAATGACAACACAACTCAACCTGAATGTTTTACAGTAGGAATACCTAAATGGTAATTTAGCAGTGATTTGCAATAAATTGTTGCTGTGCTGATTTCCAGTGTGGGAAAGATGATAATCTGTAGAATGCATGAGAATGAAAGGTGAGAAATAACAAATCAAACTTATTTATAATAACGTAAAAGTGTTATTGAATGGCACCATTCCTTCTGTACGCTTGTATGTCTTTACTTTCTGCAAATAAGATGTATTTTATAGTTATGGTAGTTCAACATTATTAAGTACTTTTTAAGACCAAAAATGCTTTTTTAGCAGCGTTGAGTAAACTCCTGTTCCCTCAGGGCCCCCTGATGTTAGCTAACAAAACTGCAGATAGTTTTTCCTCGTCATCTGATTAATTGTGTCTGTTTTTCACCCAATGAAAATTTGCATTCAGAGAGTCAGCAGAAACGTGGTTTTAGCCTACACAGTAAATTAAGATTTACCATGATACCCCCAATATTTAGCTTGTTTACTTTCCTAATATTTAAATCTAGAAATGCTAGGGATTTTTTTCCTCTGAATCGATTATGGCAGGATACTTCCTGTGCTAACCTACTGCTATCTCACTGTTTTGACAGTATGGTCTCTATTGCCCTGCTCTATTCCTGGTCTGCCAAGAATATTTCTGTCTTTAGGACCTAATCCCAGCCACATATCACACTTGCAGGTTATCATAAAATACTTTTCCTGCTTTCTAGCTGCGTGTTCAGCCATAGGTCAGATTGCACCAATAAAATAGTGGTGATTTTCAATATTTTATTTTCTCTCTAGCATCGTGTCAGTTCCTTTCATGGGCTGCTTTGGATTTGGGATGAGATGCTGGGGTTCTGGACTTTTTTTTGAAATGTGCTCCACAAGAAAGAAAAGAGGGAGAGGAGAAGATGGGAAAAGATGGAATTGTTAGAACAGAAAGATTTCCTCAGCTCATGGCATGATTGAAGAGATGTTGAGCTAGGAACTACAGTGGTGTATCTTGGTTCCTTGACTAACCAGTGCTTTTTCGAAAACACTCCCCCTTTTTTTCTCCTATGTGACTTAGTCTCCTTCCTGCACAACCAAAAGCTGAAGAGGCCGGGGTCTTGCTGCAGGATGGAACCACGTGGCAGCTGGAATGTGCATGTAGAACTGAAGTTTTGCAAATACTCTTGGGTACCTTGACTGCATGTGTGGGCTGCAGACTGCGTGGTTATTGAATAATGTATAACCCCCCAAATCCTTTCCTATAAATGCAATTATTTAGATGAATGCCAAGAAGAGATTTGGACAAGCAATAAGAAGGATGTGTTTGTTTGTTTGTTTTTCAAGGAAAAAGGAAGTTGGGAATGTGTTTGAGGTAGAATAGAAAGATGGAACAAATTTAGATTTATGTACAGTGCTGCACATTCAGAGGGAACCCTTAGATTAAAAGCTGAAAGGGTAGAAGTTCTGCAGTGCAGTGAATGGTGTATTAAGAGATGTACAGCACAGTGAGGTTGTGAAACTAAAGCGTCTCTATGCTCTCTCATAAAAACTGTAATCAACGTGGTCGCCAAAGGGACGAACTTGGACTTCCATTTTTATTTCATTGCAGTGCTGTTCAGATGTTGACAATAAAAAACAGCTTTCTGATTTGAAGGTGAGGGAATTATATTCCTTATTTTCTGAACGGTAGAGTTGCTCTGTTATAGGTGGATTTATTTGCAGCAAAACCTTGCTTGTAAAAAAAAAAAAAAAATCTGTTGTTTACCTGATTCATCTTAAAGGAGTAAAATAATTTCCACTATAAGCTAAATTTTCTCTTACCGTTTTAAGCTGGACAAGAGATTGGTTTATCCACTACACCTGAATATTAGGCTGAGGTACCTAGGTTTGACTAGCCAAAAAAAGGCTGCTAAATCTTTCCATGCTTCTGCTTTCCATCTTGCAGGCAATACTGTTTACTCACTCTTGAAAAGTCATTTGAGGCTTTGTATCTGTGACAGTGCGAGTAGTAATTAGCAGTAATTCTGAACAGAGAGGGAAGAAAAAGGCTTAGAATGACTACATTTAATTTTTTTTAAAAAAATAATGGATTCTTATTTTATTTGCATAGCCAAGTGATTTATTTCTGTACACATTGTCTGTCAGAGATTCCTGTATAATTTTGTTAAGTAATGACATCTAAAGACACTATGGATTATTGTTTTGGTATATATGCAATGTTCAATGTAAAGCGGTTTCATGAAGAGAACTGAAATGAGACACAGATGATTCATTTACACATTTATTTACTATCCTGCTTATTCTATCAGACTGAAATGGAGAACAATGCATTTATTTTACAGACATTTGACATAAATTAAACAGATATTTTGATGTTGAACAATTGTACAGACTACAACATGCATATTAATATGTAGATTGGTGCAGAAATACTTAGTTGATCAGCAAAATCTAGTATGACAAAAATAATAACCACATTTCCTTTTTTATGAAGTTAAAATGCAGCTGATATGGAAACATTGATATGAATACCACTAAGTGTGAGAAGTTATTAGTCTAATGAAGTCAAATGGTTAGTTGAAAAAATAAAGCTATTGTCAAAGTTTTATCTACAGAAAGAAACTAAAACAAAATGTTTCTAACAAATACAATAATAATGAAAAAAGCGTGTTTGATGCAATTACCATTGCAAAATGCCCTATTATTCCCCTGCCCCACCCCCAAATACAAACAATGCACGAAGCAAAAGCAGCATATTCTCCCACAAAATGTCTGGGGCATTTTGTAAAGGCAGATGAATGAGATTAGACAAGACTTATCACATATGCTTTTATCTCCTAGTGACGGTACTTTTAAAGAAAGATACGTTATTAGTAGAGCAATGTATGATGAAATGTTGCTAAATCTGTAGAACTGAACAACAGTGAAGACACTGCTATCGCCCCAAGAGAACTTGAAAAAATACTGTTGTGCTTTTTTTGTTTGCAGCATTCAGAGCATTCACAGAGGAATACAAAGTAAAGTTCATTAAACTCCATAAAACTAATAATAGTCATGCTACTGTATCTATGAAACTAACACAGTAATAATGTATAAACATGAATTAGTACATATTTAATTTGATATTTACAGTGATCTTAAAGCAATAGGCTATGTATTCAATGCTCGGCTTCTTTGTACACTAATCCCTCCATGTTTCAGCTTATCAGCATGGCTCCTTTGATTTTTGAAGGAGTTGTACAGGTAAAACTCTGCAGAACTCCGATAATTTAGACATATAAATCCAGCACTCTGCATCCTAGCAGAAGTACCCATGATTGTCCCCAACAGTAGGTTTTTAAATTTTTTTTTTACTGTATTTTGTAATGTGTTAGAAACTGTTCCTTTTGCCTAACGCTATAATATATTGCTCCATCCTTCAGTTTTATACAGGCAGAATTCCCACTGGCGTTCTGCTTAAGGACTTCAAGAACAGGCATAAATGTTTCGTATTCTGAACCTCCACAGAGAGATGCTATCTGAGCACAACTTAGAGCAAAAATATCACTACAAGACTTATGCCCACCTTGAAATGGTTAAAAGAAGTGAGATAAGGAATAGGCTTTTTGTTCCTTGCGTTACCGTACAAGGTACGTCCCAGACATCAGAGCAGCTAAGCACACAATCAAAACCCTACTAGTTCCTCAATTTAAATAAATTTCAGCTGGTGATCCAAATAGGAAGATATCTAGACATGGCAAATCAGCACAAAATACGCAAGCTGGGCTTCTGATCCTCCATCGATGCACAGCAATTTGCTTTTATTCATACCAGTATAAAGTAAGGATTACTGTTAAGTTAAATAAAGCTACTTGCGATTGGTTTAATCATTCCACTGATTTTGGAGTAAGTCAGTCTAGTGCTGTCTGTACTGCCTTCATCAAATGTAACACCATCTTTAGAGTAAATTGACTGTAGAAATATGCAGTATGTAGAGTTTGGTCCAAACTACAAAACACAACTATCCAAAGGTTATCAAGAATGTATTGTTTAAATGATTTTATGTGGGTTAATTTAGGGAATGCACTAGGAACAATTTAATCTTTGGGTACACATTGCTTTTTTTATGCAATACCACTGATGAAAATGACAAAATTTGCTTGGGCAAGGGATTTAGCTAAGAGCTACATGGGCTGAAGGCAGTAGCCATGGTAGAGACCTGTGTCTACATTAGCAAGTCGTACAATACAAGCAGATTTGCTGAGGAGAACAGTTTGTGCTGACAGTTTGCACTATGTGTATCGGGGTGCAATTTTTGGACTAGCTCTAATCTGGTACCAGGGCCTGAATGCTTTTTCCTGCCTGTAGCACAGCTGGTGCCCTCATGGAAGAAGTCTTCTGGTTCAGCTTTATCTAAAAGTAGTCCAATTTACACGGTCAGGATTGTTCGGTCTTGTGAACCAAAGCATGAGAAGTGGGGGTAGCTGAGAGATTCACGTCAAGAGAGCTCTCCTGATTTCCTCTTAAGATGCCAGTGTAAACATAGCCATAGACTTCCAGATTCAGAAGTGTAAATTACTCTTGCTGATGCTAAATATGTATTTAAATAGTTACTTGAGTTAAAAAATTACCCTTATGAAATTAATTACACAGACTGCTCTTAGATTCATGGTTTATGTTAATCACAGGACTACAGTCAATGTCCAAGGTGATGACAGGTCACCATTCTGTTCAGTTGATAGGTATAATTAGGATATTCATCTTTTTTGGATTAAATGTTAGCTAATACCATGTTTTTTAGCTACTTTTAAGTAAAAAGAGCACTAAAATTTGTGTGCTACTTCCTTGTTCCACAGTGGTATTCCTCAGGATCTGTGTTAGGTGTTATAAAAGAAAACTAAATATTAATCAATAATAATATAGCACTGTAAAGTATCACTGCTGTTTTGGAAGAAAACTCCATTTTACTAAAGGGTAGTACTTCCTAAATATCATAACTCAGCATTTTAAAAAAGTACTGTTTAAACCTGGAACAAAATAAATACAAGGACAAGTACATTATCCCACCTGCAGATGTCTCCTGGTGCATGATCACTG
The DNA here is from genome assembly GCA_013398855.1 of Mohoua ochrocephala. NCBI lineage: Eukaryota > Metazoa > Chordata > Aves > Passeriformes > Acanthizidae > Mohoua > Mohoua ochrocephala. The sequence goes on from VZTA01003726.1 coordinate 123,192, forward strand.
AACAAGAAGCCATCACACAATGCAAACAAAATTTTTTCTTTCATTTTTGCCTGCCAGTTACCTAACCTTCCTTTGTTAAGGAAACTGACAGAGGACCTGCAAAGGGTTTGGCTCTCAGAACACCTGATCTGTTTTAGAAAGCATTTCAGCAGGAGTTAAAGCGGAGTACCACTATAAAACCAGGTTGGACAAGAGACAAATATTCACACTTAGCCTGATGGCTCTCTTAATAGCATTTGCCAGTCAACTGCTTTTAAAAAAGTTCTTGCAAGAACACTGAAAGCTCTTGCATGAAGGATGGGGACACTGTGGGGACACTGGAGAATTCAGAGCACTTTACAACTAGAAAACGGGGAGAAGTGACACTCAGTTCTTGTTCCTTGGTTCAAATGCAAGCGTTCATCAGGCCATTTGCACCACACAGCACTTTCCTGACAAACAAGACACACCTATCATCTTGTTGGGTGGGTTGAATTCCGACCATGCACAAGAAGAAGAGAAGGTTGATATTTGGAGGGCAATGGGAAGACATCCAAAGATCAACAAGGACAGCAACACGTGGTATCTTATTTTTCAGGAAAGTCTTCTGAAAAATGATTACAGATCAGATATTCTTGTGGCAGGTGAGTGGGTAATAACATCACTGAACCTGTTGGTTCTAGGTTAAAAATTACAATGGAGTAGGAGTGAAATTAAACCTTTTGCTACTGGCATTTTTAGCTCATTTAGTGTGAACAAGGCTTCTTTTACATGTGTTTTATTATATCTCTTTTTATATAGTACACTAAAACATGCCTTGTTTACTTACAGTTTTCTGCCCTTCTTTCCCCTTTGTTGTATTTGCATTTCTTGCTTGATCTGTGCTGGCTACTTTGAAAAAAAAAAAAAAAAGGGCATAACCTCTGCATTTTTTTGCTTCTAAAATATGTTTGCATGATCAAAATATTTATTTTCTATCCAAAAATTACTTGAATGAAAAAGCCAATCAGTTAAGCCCTGGACATTTTTACCAGTCTGACTGTATTTGCAATAGAGCTTCCAAAAGACAACTGTCTTTTGTACTAGACTGTGGTTTAGAGGAGGATGAAGCAGTTAATTAAATAACTTGAAGGTAAACCTTGAAGGAACCAGAAGCTCAGACATCATGTAGGGGGAGGTCTACTTTTAAAAGAACTCACTGTTTTTCAAGGGATACAAACACATTGCCCAGTATTACCTGTTAGGAGACAACTCCCAAAGCCAGTTGTTATTTTGATTTATGAATGTTATAGGCAAAAATACAACTGTCTGTACACACTTTGGGTTACATAACAGTGTGCTAAAAGGCTCTTCATGTCTGTTGCTCCAGTGTTAGATCAGATATCACCTCTCTAACATCACTAATGTTTGAATTTTGAGACCAATTGTGAAGTGAGGACACAGTGCATTACATTGCTGCATTAGCGCAGAGGCTTCTATATTCTATACAATGTAGCATTAAAAGGCCTTTTGTGTTTTCATTTAAAAAAGTGTATTTTATATAAACTCGGTAGTGCAAAAACTTCCTACACCATGTTACATTCTTTACATTATATACCTCCCCTGTAAACGGCTCTCCTGTAGGAACTTCCTTTGCAGTTTGTGCGATATATTACTCCCCCCCACCCCCCCGCTCAGATTTGGATTAATGTGACTTTTACTCAAAAACTCTTCCAATTACTCTGTGAACATTTTTAAAATATGTGCATTTTGTTTCATCGTTGAAAAGGAATTAAAACTTTGATTCAGGATTCTGCAGTTAGTAAAAAATATAAAAAATAGATCAATTGCAAAGCTATCTCCCTGAACATTCTTCATTTTCCAGTGACACGAGGAGTCAGACCCCCTTCAGGTGCACAAAGGAGTCACGTCTTCCTAAGACTCCTTAAGTTGTTTCAAAATTGCACAGCTGACATTAGAGACCGACTCCAGAACTCAGACACATTCTCCCCTTACTGTGGTGAATGGGTAATAAGTCCAAAATGGCTTCAAAGTTTTAGAAAACCAGAAAAATATATTTGTGTAATTTTGCATAATTTGCTGCATATCAACTCATGACGAATGAAGTGACCCTGGCCTGCACTTCTTACACCTGCTGTACTCGACAGAAAACTGGATCCAGTCCTGCAACTGCTCAAGAAGATGTTTTAATCAGGAATTATACAAGTTGGGTATTCAGAGATGGATTCTGTGTATGCAGTCAAGACTGGAAAAACCACATGTCTAAACCTGTGCTTCTGGAAATAGTTTTCAGCATAGTCAAAAATAGATAACAAAATTATACCAAAAGCACTTTTAAAGCTTAATCATTTTGCTTCCAATATTTCAAAAAAATAAAGCATCTGTTAATAAAGTGAATTGCATTTCTTTAGCTTTCAAAATAAATGTGCTTCTCTGAAAACATTTAAAATACAGCAGCAAATAAGGGCCTGGTCTTTCATTTGATTGATATAGTTAAATCTCCTGTTGATTTTCATCAAGAGGGAGAGACTACTGTCCTTCTCATTTATATTTCAGTCAGTCCCTTTTTCCACCAGACTCCCATTGGTTTCAGGGGAAATTCATCTGCCCAAGGATTGCTTGACTTTACCCCTTTTAAATTTTCCGTGATTTTAATAGGCCAGAATCAAGTTTGCATGAATGTTTAGCTCAGGAGAGCTTAGGGAATTAAATCTCTGTCCCTGCAATACGTTCCCTGTGGCGGGACTCCTCCCTTTCCATCAAGTGGCATAGGTCTAAGGGGGCTTTTCCAAAGCGTAAGGGTCACCTGGGAGAAAAAGCACGCAGAAGGAACATGGCACAGACCTCAGTCTTGCCAGAACAACATCATTGTCTTGAATGGGAATTTTCTGTGGATCCAGAGCATGGGACCAGGTCCCATTTGGTCTTAATTTGGACTTCAATAGTTCACTAGGATGTAAAGGCAGATCGAACAGGCCCATGTGATTTCATAAAACTGCACATAGAAAATACAAACCAACACTTCAGGCATATAAAAATTGACTGGCATTTAGTTTTAGTCACCGAAAATATCTAGAAACTAAAAAATAAATGTAGAAGATTAATGACTATAAAATATTAAAAAGCTAATTTTTGGGACAGTGAGACACAACATGATTGAAAATTGTTATGCAGAATACCATATAAATACATAAAACTGAATGCAGCAACAAGTTGAAATGAACTGCAATTAAAGACCAAAAAAACCATTTTTATTTTGAGAATTAATGACCAGACATTGTTTGAAAAAAAAGACATTATATTCTCAGTTATTCAGATGACTGAAGAGACACCTCAATATTATTTTGTTACAGAAATAAGAAAACTTATGGAAAGATAGAAAACTTTAAAAAAAAAAACAAACTAAATGATTGTGCTGTGCTCATTGTTTGGCCCAGTCACCAGGGTCAATATTTTGGGGCTATTCAAACTTGCCTTTTTTCTATGTGCCAGGCTTGAGTGAGGTCTGTGGCATTGGTGCAGCCGTTTCAAGCAAAGGGCAGTGTTGCCACAAAAATGCTTGTCCCTTTACACTAAATGCATTAGGTGCCTGGTTGGTACTTATTCCAGTGACAGAAAAAGACAGGAGTAAAAATTAACCTAGGTCCACTATGGTAAGTAGAAGCCTGCTGTTCCAAGCCATGCACTGGTTGCTCTAGAGTACCATGGACATGTAGGACATGTCTGTGTAACTGCATACATTTGCTTATGATTAGAATTCATGAATTGAATAAACTTTTTATGATTTAGGGAATTAAAGCAATCTATAAGCTTTTTTAAATATATTATGGCATAGGAAGCTATGGATTCTGGATAAAATAAAAAATATGTTTTTTGAGACAGTGGTTAGATGGTTACTTGGTAATGAAGGCTTTGGTTCAGCATCTTTCTTTTACAAAGCTGGAGAAATCAGAGAAATGAAAGATGCTTTGGCAGTTGTCAGGGGAATGATTGACATTTTCCTTTATTTAAGTGTAGTGGAAATCCTGTACTCCATATCAGAACAGCTATGGAAGGATGGGTTGAGGCAAATTTGGTGAGTCAAGTGGTATCTTCTGTCAGTCCAGGTGACTGAACTGAAAAACACAGACAAGCTTTGGGGTGTGGAAGACCTGAGGCAAATCACATGTGCGTGAAGCCTTTTTTTCTCCAGCTATATGATTTATGATAACAAAAGGTACCACTTTCCCCTGCAAACCTTGTCTCTCACGTCCTTACACCATAACAACTTCAACAACAACGCCATTACTGAAGTATGAGCACTGCATGGAGAAAAAAAGGTGAGACATCAAAGATCATGTAGAAGCAAATAGTGTTAAAGGAAAAATAAGAGTGTGGGAAATATTTTTTTTAATACCAAGTTATATTCTAAGAAGTTGAACACTTTTGGATATATCTGTATAGCCGTTTGGCACTATTTATTGCCACAGAAACAACTATGATTTTTAAATTTTAAAATGGAACATTTTTTTTCTCAGTTAGGAAATGTTGGCAATTTTCTATAAAAAATATCAAATGCTTCAAGTTCTGGTCATTAAATCTTTGCTTTTCCTCACAGGATCATTAATTAAGCTGACAAAAGCAATAACTGAAGTTCTGCAAATAAAAAAAACCCATCATGATTTACAGCACAGATAAACTAAAGATAAACTGTAGTCCTTAATTAACAGAGATACTCATGAGCTTTTTAACAGAAAGCAAGATACGTGAGATGCTTTAAGTAGAAGTTGCAATTTTGCAACATAAGTCTGTACAAAACCTCCAGGCAGCACGCTGTGAAGGAAGTACCTGTGTCCCAGGAAATGCTTTTTCCATAAATCCTTGTTAACAGTAGCTTTCCCCCCAACCCCAAACTATTTACAAGTATATGCATTTTGCAAGCTCAAAGCACCTTGTTTCAGATCTTTATGAATGCATGCATTGACATTTCATCCTTTCATGTGCAAATTCTAAAATTCATTGTAACTGAGGAAAAAAAAAAGTTAAAGGAGTTCAAAACCTGTCTACAATCATAAGTGAAAGGATCAAAAATGTCAGATGTTGCAGACCACTGGCTCCTAATAGAGCTCTCTTTATTGTATTCACCATTCTCGAGTAATTTTTTCCCTGTTTTTTTCAGTTTGTTACAAAAAGCAGTCTTTTTTTTTTTTAATTAAACAGTATTTAAACTAAACAACTCTTCATGCCATGCAAAAATAACATTTTATGCACTTTTGTTGAGGCTTTCCATGTTTTAGTTCATAGGCATTACTAACTGTGTTTTAAGAAAAGGTATTTTTATTGCTTCTGTAACTAGTCACATGCTAGTTTCGCGTGTGGGACAATAACCAGTTTCTCCTGGACTTGAATGAATTTCTGGAGCAAATAAATGGTTTTCCATTTTGTGACCTTCTTGGTTACTGTCTGGCTTTACCTCACCCACAGCATGGTAAATGTCTTGAGTACAGTTGTGGCTCATGCTTTTGGGTGAAGAGGTGACCTGTGGCTCCCCTGTTAAATTGTTGCCATCGCTGTGTTTATCCCCGCAGCAATTTGTCTTGACATCCTGCTTTTTCTCATGTTTCATACCATGCAACTCCATAAACTCTTCTTCTTCTCCAGTGTCTATTTCAGTGAAGCTCCTCCTCTCTTTTGAAGGGAAAGCGAAAATTTTTTGTTTGGGAAAGAGAGGGGATGATTTTTTAGCAGGTCCCTGACAAAGTGCAGATGCATCAGCACCAAGTACGGGTCGTTCACCTTGGGGGGAATTTTCTTCTAGGAGAATGGTGCTGATGTGCTGAGGGGTGGCCTGCGTGAAGTCTGCTCCTGCTGTCACTGGCAGTGGCCTTGCGGTGCTCGGTGGGGTTTGTGGAGCACCACCTCTATTGTCTTTAAAATTAACTTTAAGGGATCTAGATTTTAACGGGTTGCTACCTTTCAGGGAACTTTTGGGGCTTTCCATGGCAGTGTCAAAATGAAAATGACCATGTGAAACAGTTTGGGACCCACTGCCATCACTGATAACAGCTCTGTTGATTGGATTATAGTCAAAGGTGACATCGGTTGGAGAAAATCCTCTGTCTTTTGCAAACGGTATAAACTGAGAACTTCTTGCTCTTTGGTTTTCTTCCAGGTTAACAGCATCAGTTGGAAATCTCATTTGCAAGTGAGAGCCAGGAAACAGAGAGAGGGGAGACCTCTCTGTTTCCGTGAAGTCAGTTGCACAACTGGCAAAACTGTCGATACTGGATGTGCTTCTCATGTCCATGACGACGTCCGCGGGCCCAGCTGGCAACGGATCTCTCTGACCTATAACTTCTTCCATTTCTATTTCTTCTTCGTACATGGGTGGCTTTGCGGACTGGTCTTGGTAACCAGCATTAAGGTTAGGCTGAGACTGAGTTTTAGTAATCTCATTATACAGCATCTCCAGTTTTTGGGCACTGAGGTGCTGTGGGCTGGAGGATGCTGCAGCATTATTTAATTGCTCGTGGGAGTCCTGTTGACTAACTTCTTGGTACTTGTTTTCATAAGATTTGTTTGAGCTTGTTTCAGACATTGTCCGTCTGGCCCATTTCCACCGGCTTGGGGACAGGTGGCTGTCATCAAGTGTCTCCTTTGGATTGAGTGGTTCTCCAAGCTTTCCCGATTCTACTGCTACATCTATCATTTCCATACTGCGAGCAAAGGCATCTTTCAGATTCATGGAGACGATACTGCCATTTCTTTTCGCTCGCTCAAGTGCTTCTCTCCTCTTAATTGCCTTCTCCTGTCTTTTCTGCTCCTTATAAAACTCTGAGAAATTGTTCACAATAATTGGTATGGGCAGGGCTATGACCAGCACTCCAGCGATACAGCAAAGTCCTCCAACTATTTTACCTAATAAGGTCTTAGGATAAATGTCACCATATCCTACAGTAGTCATAGTGATTGTTGCCCACCAGAATGACGCAGGAATACTTGTAAATTTTGTAGCATCCTCATCCTTTTCAGCAAAGAACACAAGACTTGAAAATATCATTATTCCCATGGCTAAAAATAATATTAACAAGCCCAATTCGTTGTAACTCCGCCTGAGTGTAAAGCCTAAAGACTGAAGGCCTGTTGAATGTCTGGCGAGCTTAAGAATCCTTAGGATCCTCATAATTCGAAATATCTGAACCACACGTCTGACGTTTTGGAACTGCAGGACACTTTTATTGGACTCCGTGAGGAAAATGGTGACATAGTACGGCAAGATAGCCAGTAAGTCAATGACATTTAATGGGCCTTTGAAGAACTTCCACTTATTTGGTGAGGACAGAAAACGCAAAAGATACTCCATGGTAAACCAAGCAATACACACAGCTTCAACGTGTGCTAGCTGAGGGTTGTCATTTGGCTGCCCAAATTCATCTATTTCTTGAAGTTCTGGCAGTGTGTTAAGAGACAAAGCAATAGTGGACAGGACGATGAACAGAATGGACACAATGGCCAAAATCTGTAAAACAAAATAAACAACGTTTCGGTTAGACTGATACAAGCGTCCTTGTCGAGGTTTGATTAAATCCTTTCAAATGTGCATGTGTCAAATAAACACAGAATGGTGGAAGCTGTTCTGGCTGCTGCATTCATTTGGTTTTATTGTTTTGAATTCTGCACAGAGAAAACATTAGACTCATCTTAGACATGGTCAAAACCTGATTGCTTTACTGCCTGCAGTAAGCCAGTTCATTTCAGAAAGCAAGCCACACCTGGTCTTACCATTTCTAAAATACAATAGGAGGTGATATTTATTATTGCAAGTCACCAAGGGAAGGGTATGTAGTTCCTGATAATGTGCAGAACACCATGAATTTTCTGCATTAATTGTAATTACGCAAAACTTTGCACTGTGTGGAGAATTGATTGGGGAATACCATGTGTAAGATGGTAATTCAGTAGTACATAGTGCATACTTTCCTAGACAGGCATAAATTTTTGAGCTGAAAGTCAAAGTTGAGAAGGATAAACAGGAAGCATTGTTCAGGAGACTGGTCCTGCTGAATTGTCATGTCTGGACAACAATTCAGATGCTGCAACAATTGAAGGTATTGATCCTGAATTAGGTTGAGAGCAGGATGTTACAAAGTAAGTAGCATGAAGGTGAGCTGAGTTTCTCATAATTATTAAAATATGTAAGTAGACAAAGACTTCCAAGAAATAAAGTTTGCTTTCTGTCTAAGGAGATAGGTTTTATAATATATTTTGTCACTCGTTTTCATAGAATCATAGAATCACAGAATCATAGAAACATTAAGGTTGAAAGAGATATCCAAGGCCATCAAGTCCAATGTTTGACTGAACACCACCATGCCAGCTAAACCATGGCACTAAGCGCGACACCAGTTGTTCCTTGAATGCTTCAAGACCTGCTGACTCCTTAGGCGCTCTGTTCAAATGCCTGACAACCCTTAGAGTGAAGAAATTCTCCCTGATGTTCAACCTGAACCTTCCCTGGCACAGCTTGAGGCCATATCCTCTCATCCTGCCACTGGTTGCCTGGCAGAACAGGCTGACCTCCACATGGCTACAACCTCCTTTCAGGCAGTTGTGTAGAGAGCGATAAGGTCTCTCCTGAGCCTCCTTTTCTCCAGGCTAAACACCCCCAGCTCCCTCAGCTGCTCATCATAAGACTTGTGCTCCAGGCCCTTCACCAGCTTTGTTGCCCTTCCCTGGACAAACTCCAACACCTCAAAGTCTTTCTCGTAGTGAGGGGCCCAGAACTGAACACAGGACTTAAGGTGCGGCCTCACCAGTGCCAAGTACAGAGGGATGATCGCTGCCCTGGTCCTGCTGGCCGCACTATTGCTGACACAAGCCAGGATGCCGTTGATGGTCTTGGCCACCAGGGCGCACTGCTGGCTCACGTTCAGCCGGCTGTTCAGTAGCACTCCCAGGTCCTTTTCCACTGGACAACCTTCCAGCAACTCTTCCCCAAGTCTGTAGCACTACATGGGGTTGCTGTGACCAAAGTGCAGGACCCAGCATTTTGTCTTGTTGAACCTTATACAGCTGGCCTTGGCCCATCGATTCAGCTTGTCCAGATCCCTTTACAGAGCCTTCCTGCCCTCCAGCAGATCGACACTCCTGCCCATCATTGTGTTGTCTGCAAACTGACTGATGGTGCACTCGATCCCCTCATCCAGATCATGGATAAAAGTATTAAACAGGACTGGCCTCAATACTGAGCCTTGGGAAGCCCCACTAGGAACCAGATGCCAGCTGGATGATTAACCCTCTCTCCCTGGACCCAGACATCCAGCCAGTTCTGAACCCAGTGAAGAGCACACCTGTCCAAGCCATGGGCTGCCAGCATCTGGAGAATGCTGTGGGAGACAGTATCAAAGGCTTTATTGAAGTCCAGGTAGACAACATCCACAGCCTTTCCCTCATCCATTAGGCAGGTATCCTGGTCATAAAAGGAGACCAGGTTGGTCAGGCAGGACCTGCCTTTCCTAATCCCACTCTGGCTGGGCCTGATCCCTTAGTTGTACAGTCCATAATGTGTGATTGCACTTAAGATAATCTGTCCCATAACCTTTCCTGGCATCAAGGTCAGGCTGAGAGGCCTATAGTTCCCTGGACCATTCTTCTGACCCTTCTTGTAGATGTGTGTCACATTGGCCAACCTCCAATTGTCTGTTCTTGAGCTCTATACAGTGGAAACACTCCCTAAGGTAGAGAGCCACCCCACCACCTCTCCTTCCTCACCTGTTCCTTCTGAAGAGCTTATAACCGTCCATTGCCACACTCCGTTCATGTGAGTGTTCCCACCATGTGTCCATGATGGCAACTACCTCATAGCTCTCCTGCTGCATGATGGCTTCCAGCTCCTCCTGTTTGTTACCCAGACTGTGTGCAGTGGTGTACATGCACGTCAGGTGGGCTGCTGATTTCACCCCCAATACTGGCCTGCTGCCCCCAGGCTCATGTCTAGTGAACCTGGTTCTATCCCCTTCCCCCTTCAAACCTAGCTTAAAGCCCTCTCAATCAGCCCTGCTAGAATCATTTTCCCCCTTTTAGATGGGTGAACCCCATCTGTCTCCAGCAGGCCTGGTTCTGCATAAACTGCCCTACGATGGAAAAAAGACATTTTGATAAATTTCAGGCATCTCCACACCTCACAGCCTTCCACTTTGCCCAGAATAGCTGGTTATTGTCTTTTACAGAACCAATATTATGAGAAAAAAAGTGAGTATCAGAGAACCTCATGGCTTTACCAGAAAGTTTAGTTATTTGTACTCTAAGGAATATGAGCAGCTTTGAGACAGCAAGCAAAGTGTTAAAATGATACAAAAATTATTATAACATTTGGAAAAAATATATCATTTTGGTTGGAAGTCCTAATTAAATCCAGGTTTTTATAAGAAATACTAAAATGAGTTGTTTTCTGTTTTAAAGCTCAGTTTAAGCTTATTCATAAAAGCATTTACTCTCATTTCTCAGAAATGGTACCGTTAAATCCATTTGGTGATGTTCCAAGGACACACTAAGTCTGAAAAAATTGCTGGAACACCCAAGAAGAGTGAAATGCAGCTAAGAAGAATGCAAGTGTGAAGAGTAGATGCAGAGAGACTGGTCACAGTGGTGATAATGGCTCTAGAGATAGAAAGGCCACCTCACTGTAGCTTTGAGAAGAATATCAGTAAACTTGTTCCATCTGTTATCGAGCAGATATTCAGCTCTCTAAGCACCAACTGCAGTTGCTCATGGTGTGAAGTGTGTACTTGGCATCATGTTGTACTTATGTCTTATCTGCTGTCTTTGGCCTTTTTCAGCTACCAATGGTACAGAACAGGTGTACAGCTATCACCTTTCATGTTCTAAAGTATTGAAATATATTTATTTGAATTTTTCTCTACCAGTGCTGCTTCTGTATTTTTTTTCCCCTTTTTCAAAAAAATTTTCTTTGGTAACTCTATTTATTGGAGAAATAAGTTCCATTAATTTCTCCTGCCAAGTGAGTTGGGGACCGTCTGTCTTCGTCCTTCATACAGCCCATTCAGGAAACATCTTTCGGTTAATCTGTCCTATTTAGGTGGGCTATACATTCCTTTAAAACTTCTGCCACCAACATCAGCAAAAGAAGCCAATCTTAGTAAAGAATGAGGGCAATAACAGTGCATACGTAGGCAGGGCTGATTAATGAAATTTGTAGCTGGGACTGAGGCAGACAAAAGGCAACACTGTAAGAGACCAATAACCACCTTTCAAACTGTGAAAGTCACCTGTATCAGATTTCACTGTAATAAAGCTGGAAGCTGAAATAAGGTGTACTAGGTTATCCACTTCACCTAAATGACTGTGAAATAGCTAATGCAGGCTTGAGTTTTCTAAAATACTCCGTAACATAATTATACTTTCAGAATTTGCAGAACAAATGAACAAGGCACAGGTCTGAATTGTTGAGCTTGCAGTTTCTGTCAAGCTGATGGAGCCTCATTGAAGCCAGAATCAGAATCTAAATAACAGGATTGGAAAAAGCTGTATAATACCAGGACCCAATTACTTGACATGCATTGTTCTTTAAAAAAAAAGAAAACTATAAGAATGTATCTGCCCAACTGTCATCAAACTGATTTTAATTAGAAAACACTGGCATTTCAGTCTGTCATAAGGAATTTATTTTATGCCTAAATGTTCACCAGCATACAAAAGATCCTAGAAAAGAGGTGAGTCAGTGAATAGCACCCCCTCTTACACCATGTGACATTGCTAAAACTCCATGTATTTTATAGGTCTTGGACACAAAACTTGCCTGTTCAGAGTTGCCACCCAGGGTGTTTTATTGAAAACAAGCATCTGTCTGTTCCAGCCATTCCTTCGTATGCTGGTAACACAAAAGCCTGGCCTCTACCAGCTTTTTTAATAAAATATGCAGTATAGCAAGCCTGCAATTTTTAGTGTTTTATACGTATCATCTATAAGCATGAATCTGTTCTTGGTGAAAAAAAATTACAGCAAAGTAAAGTAGTTTGGTTTCTTCTAATGTAAGAATCTCAAGCTTTTATTTGTTTGAGACTTCGGTGTATAATTAAAGCAGTGCATCATTCCACACACAGTATGTTTTAATTATTGCAATTGATTAGATTTCACAACTCATTAGGCAAAAAAACGCCAGGGGAAAACTAGGAAGAACAAGAGCAACTATGAGGAAAAGAAGAAGAAAAGAAGCACTCCCTATTCCGAGTCTACATAAAGAACGCTTTGCAGATAGTACTGTGCTGGTAAATTCTCACAGAACAGATATAGAGTGTATTAACAGAAGCACAGAGTTTGTAAGGAAGACCTGTAGCAATCTGCTAGGCTGGTTATGCTGATACAGAAGGGTAAAGAAACCACCACTGACTGCACCTTTCCCAGCAGAACTTCGTGTTTATTACATAATCTTTCTGAAACTGTATTCTGGACTGAAATGCCTGGAAAATTTGCATACTCCAAGTAATTAATCTATCACCAGAGTTCTTGACATACTATTTTTAACCTGCATTTCAGAATATCTGTTAAATGACAGATTCTGGCAGGTTATGTCATTTAGCTATGGTACTACAAAAGCACATAAAAATCCAGATCCTCTTAAACTTTAAAAATATTTCCTTATAAATGGCATTTTTTTTCTAAAAGAATGGACAGATTTAAATTTCTTTCTTATGGGCTGGATATGAGGCATTTGAATCTGGTGATGCAATGAATAGTAAAACATTCCTTGAGTTAATGATGCCATCTTAAAAGCCTTCCCCAGATGCTGTTGTTTCTAATTTTTGGGGGGGGAAAGACTGGTATCAATTTCCTGAAAATGTAGTTGTTTCTCAGTATTAAATTGCCACTAAAAAGCAGCTTTTTTTCCTGTGCACCATCTCATTGCTTATTACTGCCAGCAGTGTGAGGAATTCTGCATAAAATGGGCATACAACTGAGGCAGAAAATAAAGGTGTAATGGAATAGCCTTCAAATTGTTCCTTGCTATTCTGCAACAACTGATTTGATATGTGAAATGATATGATATGTGAAAAGGCTTCTGCTATAACTGACATGCCAGCGTAATTTTTATGTACAGCAGAGAAAAAGTGTGCATCAGGTTCACACTAAAATATAGCTGCTGAGGGGAATTTCAGTGGAGCCCTACTGATCAGCCAGTACAGTATGTTTGATTAATATAGGTTTCAGTCTGGAATCAGGTAAGAGTGTATTAAAAATGGTGTTTCCTTAGTCTTTTTTTTCCCTATGGTGGGATCTAGGATAGGATCTAGACCATTTAAATAATAGACAGCAATATAGTCTCATACTTTTCAAATTTCTAGCCTCCACAGACACTGAAAATTATCAGGCTGTCACATATTCTTCTCTTTCTGCATTTAAATGCATGATATTGTCTTCACATAAAGTTTCCTGGCAGTATCTTTAGCTCTGCCTTTAGAAAATCTCAGAAAAAATTGCTGTTGTTCAGCTTTTGAAAGGCTTCTGGAGAACTGTATCAACTTTCTTGGGCACTTAGCTATATATTCTCAGAAGCGTCTGCTCTTGGGAAAGAGGTGTCTTGATCTAGATTTGAGCAGATAGATATCTGGAGTTGGTCTAGGTTCTTCAGATCAACCTGAGAGCTACCAAGTGCTGCAGCCTGCAGGTCATGCTGTATCTTGCACGAAAGTGTCCTTAAGCTGGTAGCACAGAGTGCCCAGCTCCAGCCAGACAATCCACAGACTCACAGCCATGCTGGCAGGAGCAGATCATGGGTGTTTTCATTTTTCTGAGGGAGTAAGCCCATGAAAGTGGAAGACATAGTGGTAGGCTTGATGAGAAGTTTATGGAAATTAGTTTACATCAGCAGCATCCTTTACTGTCAGGTGTCTTCAGATTGTGATATTGAGTTTGCAACTGAATGGCCAAAAAGTCTTGCTCAGTAAGAGCGCTGTCTTGTGCATCTGTCTGAATCTGTGTGCCTTCTGTTCTTGACATCTGGGCCTATCCAAATGAGGTGCACATTGGAGAAGCAAAGACAACACTACAAATCGAGGCACCTTGTAACTATAACTATTACCACATGAGGAATTTTAAGATTAGTCAGGACATCAGTCTGCAGACATTTAGGAGAAGGGGCCATTATAATGTTCTTCTGTGACGCAAAGGAGAAGAACAAGGTCATGATACAGCATCTCACTCCCCGGTCACTCAATTTTCTCCCTCCATTGTGTCCCTGGGACTTCCCAGTTACAAGCATCACCTCTTGCTTCTGACCCACAATTCCATATCATGCTGCTTTGCAGAGGGGACTGTACTCAGCTCACACCTGTAATTCTGCATTCCCAACATGTATCAGTGTGTCCTAGATCACATCACAAACAGTCTGACAGACTTAAAATTACTTTGAATCTAAGGTTTCAACAGATCACACTGAAAAAGTTCAACAAAAGGCAAGACATTTTGCTACAGTCCTTAACTGGCTAATGCTGTTTTTTAACATAAGGCCCTTGGCCATGGGACATGAAAAAAGAGACAAATAGAAACAAATCCTGGTTGGATTTACTCCAAACTGGAACACAGTGGAGCTGTGGCAAGCCTTAAGCATGCCAAATCTAACCAATCTCAATAGTCCTGCAACACTGAGAATTACCTAAGAATAGAAGTATATGTTTGCAAATGCTCCTTGTCTTAAGTGATGGAAAAAATTCATTTCCAGTTATTGAAAGAGTTTAATTTTTGGAAAAAAAGAGAGAGGAATAATTTAACAGAATAACATAAATTCAGTGCAGCTTACAACTCTGTCACTGTTGCCCTTTCAGGAACACATCTTATAATAGCTCTGACAGCATGTGTAATCACTGAATAGCTTCTCTCTGCTGCTCTTGATCTCCTTCCTTGATGACATTATTTAGAATTCTGACCTTTGATTTTCCCCTTTTTCCTAGATAAGTATTATTATTAATATTTTAAAGGACCTGATTTGAATGTTCTTCATTGCTCTTTCAGGGATATTCATTAAGCCTCACATTAACCACATACACGAAGGTTAAGCTCTCAGTGTCGTATTTATCTGGTGTCTAAGTGATGCACAGTCTTTTGTTTTGGTCTCTTTGCACTGGGATGGCTCTCACTTGAAAAGCTTGGTTTAGAAATACTCATTTAGGAGGTTTTCACTAAAGATTTCATGACTAGCCCCATAAATACTCATCATATTTTTAGATATGAGAATTGTCTACTAGTTCATGAGTAGATGAAAAAGCTCTGTCTCCAGTTTAGCTTGACAGACAAGTTCCTATGAAGATAGTGAACGCAAGTGCTTCCAGATGTTTATTCATGGTTCCATGAAGTTCGCAGACGACTTTACCTAAGGAGTGGCATATGTCCAGGGATGTGCTGTCCTATCAAGCTCACTCAGACTGGGAGCCAACATGTGGGACCACCTTTTTTTCTGTAATGTGGTGTCCTTCAAGTCTCTGCCTGAGGAGGTTCAAGGCAGTAGGAGTTTGCTGCCTGCCAATTCCAGTATGCGTGGCAGACTAGTGGTGGTAAGATCAGCAGGATCATAATCACGGTAGTTCTAGTGGAAGGGGTGATAACATGTAGTTAAAGCTGAGATTTTGCCACTAGGTAACTCAAACTTCTCCAAGCACAGTGGTAGTCAAGCAAGGTATTTTGGAACTGGCTAAGGTAGGTTTACCTGACTGGAGAAGCTGCTTCTGTCTTGGCAAAACCTTCACTTCAGAAGTTCGGCCATAAAGCCTTCCTCTGTAGCTGATATACTTTGTGCACGAGAGCACTGCATAAATTCCATTTTTTTCACAAAGCCTTTCAACTATTTTGTGCTGACCTTCCCATTCCATAGATGAATATTTGCCTTAGAAGACCTAGTATCTCAGAGGGAATAAATCTGCCTAGGAAAGGATATTTTGTTCTTTGAGATTAGCAAGTATTCTTCCGGTTTAAAGTAACAGCAATAAAATGCACCTCTCCTGCATTCTGTTGCAGGTAGATTACTGGTTTTTGTATTTGTGCTATTAGGATAACAGAATACATCCCTCCACATCTTGGGGTCAGCTAACTGTGTTTACTTAATGACTTGATTATTGCTTTAGGGAAGGGTGGCCTTGGGGTTTGTACCACCAAGATTTTCACCATAAGAATTTAGTAAAACATGGGTTTGAGAATTTGATTATGGCTGAGTATTGAGGTGGTTTTGTATAAGGCAACTCAGTGGGTAATATGGCAAATGGGAACCCTGGGAATGGACTGAGTCTCTGTGAATCTGAACACAGGAACCATTGAAGTCTCTTGGAACGCCAGGAGCACATTAGGTACAAAGCAGATAACTAAGTACAACACTGCAAACATTTGCAGGATGTATTTACTAAGTATTGCAACCAAAAAGTGATTTCAGAGACCAGAAAAATTGCAATATGAACAAGTAATAGAAAATGGATTGTAAATGGGACTATCAGCTTGATCTTTAGCACAGCCCTGACGAAAGCTGCTGTGCTTCATTATGGGCAAAAGTTGAGGCTAATAGTGGGGGCATCTGTTAAACTGGCAAAGATGGGAGACCTTAAGTAGTCACAGATGAAGACAGTCTTCATAGTTTGGGAAGAGACATATGTATTCAATTCAGCATCAGTGGAGACAACCTTGAATACTGAATCAGCACAGAGCTAATAAGAATTATTTTTTTTAACAGATTAAGATCCATATCTAGTCAGCTCTAATATTTTTTTGCTGTTGTTGAACAGCAAAAAGCTATTTCAGCTGGAGACATGAAATCAATTATTTCATGATAAATAGCACACTGTCCCCTAGGAATTAATGTAGAAGAAATGGCAGATCCAGAGTAAATGTAGGTGAATTGCTTTGTTTTTTTTCACTAGGAATTGGATAAGCCCATGAATTTGACTTTCACATTATTGACAGAAATAGTGCTAGTATCTGCTTGAAATTATAGTGTGGCTAGTTTAATCAATTAAATAATTTAATGTGAGGTAGTTTACAGTGAAAATAAAAAGTGTATCTAGCTAATGCTTTCTTTGCTCTATAACAATGTGAGAGATTTAACCCCCTAAAGATGATCACAAAAAATTAACTTAAAGAATCATCTTGAAGGCTTTATTTATATATAGCTTTTTGGCCGCCTAAGAGTTATTTCTAAATGGAACAATTTGCTTATGGATGCAAGAAAAGTCAGCTACATTTATCAGAAATGAAAGAGATGTCTTTAAAAAAGTTCCTGCCTGCCCTCGTTCAGAAGTTTTCTAAACCTTTGACATATTTCGTACATTTAAGTTGTGTTTTGTACTAGCTGTCTAATTTGTGGGTAGTGAAAGATGAGTATTTTTACTTAGATGAATGTACTAGACTCTTCGAAATTTGCATCGAAGTCATGACAAGGAGCTTGCAGTTTCCAACCCTTTTGCATAGCAGACCATATGCAAGATCTTACTGGAAGTACTTGCATGCACCAAAACATTGGCTTCGTTACAGGAATTTCATTTAAAAAACCCAAACAAACAAGACCCGAAAAAACCCCACAGCAAAGCAGCCTAGCCTCCAGACCCGAAGAGAGAGGCCGTCTCCAGCAGCAGCAGCTGGGCTGACTGTCGGCGGCCGAGGGAGCGGGGCAGGGCGCGGAGCTGGAGCGGGCGGCGGGACCCGGTGGGAAGGAGCTGTTCCCCGGCCCGGTGCTGAACGCGGGCCCGCGGCAAAGCGGACGCGGCAGATGTGCTGCACCCACATTCACCGTAACCCCTTTTACTCTGTCACGTTACTTACAGGAAGGCATGTAAAGCATGCAGTCTAAAAAGATAAGTCTGGGAAAATAAAGATAGCTCTGGCATAATATTTGTTTCTTGGAAAAAATACCATTGAAGGAGGCAGGAATCTCTCCAGAGGTGAGGTATTTCTTTTTACTGTTTGCCGTTGAGTAAGTTATTACCAACACCCAGCAAATCATGGCGGAGATAAACAAGCAGGAGTAATGAAGAATCAAACCTCAATTGCTTAGCTCTAAGGCATTTTAGCCTAGGCTGTTGAATGGATTTAATGGGGGAAATCAGCACACCTGATACACAGATTTATTCTGATGCCACCTATTTTGATATTGACATTCAACTTAAAGCAGAAAGCTGGATGTAACTGATTTTGAAAAAGTGGAAACTGGAAATCAAATTTCTTGGTTCTCACTGTTTCTATTTGCCATTTAGTTTTAATGGAATTTGCTTACACTTGGGACCTCAGGTTATTAACCAGGGTTGTACACTTGAGTCTAATTGCTGACAAACACATTAAGATTTTTGTTTAAACTATTCTCATTCTATCATCTTTTTACCATTGACTGAGACCGTTTTTTAGTCATATAGTACAATGAGTAAGGATGGCCTTCCTGAAGGCAGATGTTATCTATCAGATACTCAGACTTATTTGAAATTATGACAGGCACAAAATTCAGACATAATCTTTATTCACACTTTAAAAATAATTTTTCTGTCTTGGCTTCATGTCAATTTCTATATAAATTTCAGAAGTGCAGCTCTATATAAAGCATCTATATTAATCTATGGTTTCATGTAAAGGTTATGCCAGTATTTCCCAAACTTGAAGAATCAGAGAAATTGTTAGGGAAAGGAATCCAGCCTGTTGTCCTTTTTGCAATACAGTAATTAAAGGTCTGCATATCTTAACTGTAATTTCCTTATGTCAGATGTCACTCCAGAATTACTTTTGAAACTTCATCTGTAATACTGCAGTTTTCAAACCCTTATTAAGGCATGATGTATGCTGTAACACATACACAGAGTACCAATGCTCTTCAGTAAATGTCCTCACATCACATTTAGGAAGGTCAAATTGTGATTGAATACAGACCTGATTCACAAAATATATTGCCTATTATTAAAATACTATTAAAAGGTACTGCTCATGCTGCTATGAGCTCAGACTCAGGATAGTATATGAGAAAATGCCTGTAAATTATGGGAACATTGCAGTTTAGGGCTGTAATTCAGACTCTGCTTTTAGCACAAATACCTCAGGCAGGTGCTGAACAGGGTGTTCAAGGAATGTCTGTTTTATCCCAAACTGTGAATTGGACAGAAGAAGGGCTGAATATTCCCTGCTCTACAGAAGACTGGTTTTGTTCTGTCACAAGTAAATGTCTGTTATGCTTATGGTCGATTACAATTAGGGTCTATCTGCGTTACAGGGCTTGTTTTTTTCCTCAGGAAATCAAAGGGAGGTTTGCTGTTGCCTTTAACCAGAATGCACTAGTGGAGTTTGAATATTTTAGTCAGCTGTATGGGGGGGAGAGGAGAGCAGTCTGACAAGTCTAACGTTCTGCATAAGTTTTGATATTTTTCCTATTTCGTATTTTAACCAGTAGATGTCTCTGTTTTATCACGCAGCTGTTGACAAGGACACACTATTGCTGTTGTCACAACACATATTCAGTGAGAGAACCATTTGTTTCCCATGGAATGAATACACGTGGATGCAAAAATGCCAACTTAATGCTCTCAGCATACCCCGACCAACCTAGGAGCTTTGGTTTTTTGGTCTCTTTTTTCCTGGGTATCTTTATATTTGAGATCCTGGATTAGGTCATCAGAGAGAAAAAATACTAGACTGGATCTACACTGAGCCCTGAACTGCATCAGGATTTTTGTTTGTGGGTTGCTCCATCCTGGTCAGGTGCTCCCTTGTAGAAATCCCTACAGAAACTGTTAGGATCTGTTGTTGTGCCACATCCTTTTTAAAGTAAAAAAACCATATAATCTTAGAGAAGAAAAATGTTGCCTATTTTAGATGGCAGCTGTTCCCACATGAAAGAGCAGTATGTTGGGGCTTTTTTTTCCCATCGAGACAAAAGTCAGTGCTGGAAACAGAACTTCTCCACCTGGATGGAGCGTGCTCCTCAAGGACAAATACATGTTACAGACTTCCCCTGTGTGTTCACACTTCCACACACTGTGGCTGTTTCTCTTACTGTCAAGTGGAGCCATAGGTGAGCTACTTTTTAGCCCACATTCATGCTCCAGATGCACAGTGATGAGAGGCATAGACGGCCAGTCCGAGTCATCAGTCCCGTGGCACTGGTTCCACCAGGCTGCCATCTCTGGGAGCCAAGCAGAACACTAAGAAGCAGAAATATCAGGCCTTACCCTGAAATGGCTTATTATTAAATACAACTTTTCCCCAGATGTCTGAACAATGAGGACTTGATTGTGGAAGGGGACATGAGTGTTGACTAGTTGCAAAAAGAAGGATCAAACTGTCTGTCAAATCTTCCTGGTTGTCAAACTGACGGCCAGGCCACAGAAGCCCCATAGGTTTCCATGACTGCAGCTGCACAGCAGAGTTTCTACAGCTCAATCAGGCTTAAGACAAGAAATAACCTGGAAATAAATTTGTCAGGTACGAACAGCTATAATGCAGCTATCTGCAGCAAGGTTATGGACAATAAAATTAATCTTCAAAGAACCCTTGAACATGGAACAAATGCATTATACCCTGGCTATGCTTCAGGAAGTATCTTTCATAGCCGACAATTTCATAATACATATATTTTTTTTCTTTTAACTGCCAGCATCTGGCAATTTACGATAAAGACTTGGAACAGTCTTTGGGGTATTTACAATTGCTTATATCTACACACTGATTACATATATTTCTGCTTCTGAAAGCCACATAAAACCCCCACACCCACCGCCAAAACCTCAAAAATTTGCTGGAAGGGCAATGCGATTCTTTATTTTGTATGATCTTTATGATAAGGGACAGAACTGCATGAGTAATTAGAGAAGAAAAAGGTTTGTGTTATTACTCAGTCAGAAGTGCTAATCAAAACAAAGTAAATAGTTTTGGAAAATCTCTCACTGTGGAATATATATGACAAGCCATGTGGCTTGTAGTAATTACAGTAAAGTACTGGAAGACAGCAGTATAACTCAGGTACCACCTGGAATAAACTGGAACCACTGTGTATAAGGAATATATGTAACATTACTCGATACTGTTATATATGTTTTCTCTGAGATGTAAAAATACAGGTATGTTCTTTCAAAAGGATTATTAATTATTGATCTTGCAGATTACAACTGCTTCTGCTTTATTCTGGGTCCTTTATGTCCAATTATTTTTCTGCAAACTGTGTAATGAGAAGCACATTTTTATGGGAAAATACCTGGCTTACTATACCTAGAAGCTCACAGACAGTGAAGTATTTCATTGCTATTAATAGAAACACAGCACTGGCATCATGGCTGAGGTTTGTTTTTTTTCAAAATGATTTATCTCAGTAGTCATGGAAGTGCACGCTCCTATCATCGTCCCATGCTCCTTTGAAGGATAAGAAATGGGACAGGTGATTTGTTGCCTTCAGTACAATACATTTGACATTATAACAGAAAAGTTAATGTTAGCCTGAAAGGAAATAACTGGCAATACTGCTTTTACTGTCATACAAGATGGAGAAATGGATGTGATGTGGAGATTAAGGAGTCAAAGCACAGGAATATTTCAGGTGCTTTGCAAGGTTTGGGATCTTGACTTCTGAACTGCATTTTCAGCATCTAAGAAAACACTCCTCTTCCTTGAGCTCCTGTTTATATTACAGAACCTTATCCTTTTGAAATATTTCCATTAAGACAGAAAATGGGAACCTAGTTTGACATGAAGTAGGATTTAGAAATATGGGACTATATTAACTCACAATGATTGAAGGAAATACGCCATCCTTCATCAGCCCTAACATCACCATTTATGGATATATTTCTGCTCAAACAGTTAGCTCCCTGCTTCATTTCCATATCCTGGTTCACTTCCAGGTTCTTTCTGGAGGCACATAATCACCTCTGTGTGAGATGAGATCAATATTCTTGATGATACACTCCAGGACAATGATATGGACAGAACAGTGGAATCTAAAAACAGGAACAAGGATGTTGAGACCAGATTTTCTCACGACCTCCACCTCTGCACAAGTGACCCTCCTGACACTTCCAGAATGGGAGGGACTTTTAAGTAACCTGTCTATGTGCTTGGACCGAGCCAGAAGAGACATTTTCATCACTACCACCAGCACGCTTTCAAATGTACCTTTTATAGGCACAATGTGACACCGAATCTGATTTACAAGGGAAAGCACTCCTATAGCAACTGTGTGATGTTACTGTAGATCTCTAATGCATCTGTTGGGGGAAGCCTGCTATATGTAACTCAACAAGATAAACAGTAATTTCTATGGATTTTTATCTGCAGGAGGCTTCTTTCAGAGCAGCATGATTTGGGTAAGAGATTCCCCTAAAGGCATGTGAAATCGTAAAGGAGGAATAGTTTCCAAATCTCTCTCGGTGGAAATCAGAGAGCCAAACAGTAAAATGGTGCCAGTAAAGAAAGTGAGGAACAGATGTACTTTCATTGTCTGATCCTTGCACTTACAGTTAGTCTTTCAATATGATGAACACCACTGCTAACATCAAAACATGCAAATAAAGTTGCACCGAAAATGTTAATCATCAGCAGTGTTGTTAGGGTCACTAGTTTCACACCGAATCTGGAAGCTGGGATGAAAAGGGCTTATGTTTTTTATCTCTACATCAAAGGAAAACATGAAACACCCTGTCAAAAGGAAAAGCTGCAGTCCCCTCTCCGTTACAAAGCATTGGACTTTTATTAAAATTCATTTAGTGTCTAACTTTGTAGCTGGAAAGAAAAGCAATATTTATTTTGGAGTTGCCAATTGCATTTGATTTTGACAAATGACTTAAATTATTTGCTTATCAGATTTACTTAAGGAATGAATTGTATATTTTTTTCCAGAGGGTGTTACAATTCCTAAAGAGTTTCATCAATTTTCCATTAATGTGCCAGTCAGTCTAAAGCAGTAATTACTAAAGCAGAGGCATCATATTAACCTCTTGATACCAGCAGCTGGAATTAGCATATTAGCACTTAAGCAACGTAAACATTGGCCCATTGGTGACAAGGGATTAAACTGCAGCATGCTGTGTCTGCTGTGAATGAATTCACTATAGCTGGCCTGGCATATTTTCTGCAGTGCACAAGTCCTTATCCAGATGCACAGAACCCAGCTGGAATACCCTCACAACTTCAGGAGGCAAACGCCCATGTAAAGCAGGAGTCAGGAATTAAAGTCCTACCTCGATTTGATGTATCTCAAAGCAGCCCAAATGAATGAGCCTTCAGCTTTTCTTATGTTTTCTTTTTCCGCACTCTATACAGTAATTGCTGGAGGCTTTTGCAGGAATATGTTTGTGCATATTATCAGCAAACATTTTTGATCAGTAATTTATACATCAAGATTTGCTTCAAAATCTGATCACCACAGTAATCCTAGATGTAAGAGCCCCATTGCTTCATACTAAAATATTAAAAAATTAACATGGCAGAATTATAGTAGCAGCAGTACAGTTTTAAACACAAATGTAGTGACTGAATGATTTTTTTTCAGTGCAATATCTGGCTCATCAGTTAGAATTCATTTTTTCTTCTAATAATATTTAGACATCACGGCAAAGGAGAAGAAGCATCAAATATATAGGCATAGATACTTTATATAAGAATTTCTAGTATTTATTAAGCATATCAGAAGTTTTACAGGAATAAAGTTATGAAAGAAGTTTGTTGTTCTGCATTATTATTGCCTTAAGCTTTGACCTGTGAGTTATCAAAACTTGCAGGTGGGTCCTGAAATTGAAAGCCAGGTGGCCTTTCTAGATATGAGCTGTTTAATTTTCAAGAGAAATGGCAAAGAGCTCCTGGGGAAGACTGTGGAATATCACACCTATGGCCTCACATTTCCTGGCTATAAATTTCCTGTTGTATAAAACGTCTACATATAAACTACTGTATAGTAGCTGCCGGCTTTACATTGGTCTTACAAGGATCAATTAATTATATCTGGCATTCAATAAACCTTCAGAGATCTGTTCCCATTTAAATCACAGCATCTTTCCAGCCCTCTTTCTTATGCAGGAACGAAAGATGGGGTGGGCTATTGTTGGTCATGTACAGGGTTTGCTGGCCATAGTCTAAGGACCTGCATTGACATTCTTATTATCAATTTTTAAATGGTTCTGGAAATGATTACCACACTGCACCAATAGTCAGCACTAGGCACAAATGTGCTGCCTCTCTGAAGTGCCTGTTTGCATGACATGATTTTGGGACATTGGATAACTTGGTTTTCCTTATAATTAATCACTTACTACTGTTTACATTGCATTGCTGGAAGAATGCAGTTCCCCTTGAAGTGGGCTCTTTACAGACAGCTGGCAGACTCTTATCTGCATCTAGATTAATCTTGATGCTAAATGAACACGATAAATAAAATGGAAAGATAGGAAGTCAGGGACACTGTCTTTACCAGTTAAAGCTTGGTATCACATATTATTTGCTTTATATGCTTTTTATATGGGTGTCTTTACAGGGAATGGGGGCCTTTATGAGTTCAGGGCATTATGTAGCAACAAGTGGTCTTCAGATGGTTAAAAAATACAATTTATTATTTTCTATGATAATTTACTTTTGCATTCGATTTATATACGTAAGAACTTTTTGCAACAGTAAGAAAGGCAAAAAAAACCCCTTAGATTAAATGAGAATCGTGTTATCACATTAATAATAATTTCCATTTCCTCATAGTGAAATAAATACAATTCTCAAAGATAAAGGCAAGATTTGAGGTGAGTAAACCGGTCTAGAGGCCCAGAGTTTTATAATTCATTTGCTTGGAGTGGCTTATATTAATTCTGTTCGGTTTCTCCCACATCTCTAACAAATATCATATAGTATTTCCAAAAAATCCTTGGCCTTCCCTTCTTTTCCCTCCTGAAAGACCCTTCTTTGCAGAAGTTCTGCCAAAACCATGAAAACATGACTAATGTAATTATTTCATACATCTTCCATGCCAGAAAGAAGTTGCAAGGATCCCATTTGAAGGAAAGCCTATTAGGAAACTTGAAATGAAAAAAAATAAATTCCTTTTTCTTTGCTCTCCACTAGTCTGTGAAGCTGGAAGACTGGCATTATTAGTTATTTTCAGTGGACCACCTTCTCATTATATTTTGTAAGTACATTACAATTCCTGTTTGCCGATTTATAAGCTTCCACTTCAGCAATTTATATGAAGAAATAACCTGTATGTGCATGTATCTGTGGTTGTCTATCTTAACTACATCATCTGCAAAAGCAGAAACCCTAATTACCTTAATGCAATCAGGAAAGGAACTTCTGAGTCCTCTCAATACAAATGCCCTATTAATGGCTTTTACAGCTGATCTTCAGAACGTTGAGTTGAAACATATGAGAGCAGCTGATACTACGCTGATTGAAAAGAGGTCAGATCTTTGCAGGGTCACATATGTTACTGCTGAGAGCTTAAGCAATTGCTTGCACGCAGGGTTATTTATAGTGTTGAAGAGTGAACCCATAGTATTGGTATCTGATCCATATCATGACCTCGGATAGATAAACCAAACTTAATGCCAACTCGGGAACAGATGTCCATGAAACTCGTCTGGTTGACAGATGCCATAAAGTTTATTAAATATTAATGGCCACTTAAGCAGATTTTCTCTGCTAGTTTCTCTCTGGAGCAGTCACAAAATCCCAAATTATCTGGACTGCATTATAGTCCATGAAATATGTTACTTCAAGGTCTAGGGAAGGTTGCATCTCGAGCGCTTTCATCAAGAACCTTCTTCCTTCTGTATCCCCTACACATGTCAAAGTTATCTCTCACTTGGAGCAGGACTTCTATTGGTTTCCCTTTAGCACATTTTTACATTTGATTATCCTGCTTTAAAAATGGTTCTTGGATGTAAACAAGTGCTGCTTGGTTATGAATACAGCAATAAAACAACAGCACAATGCAACAATAAAACAACAGTTAAAATAATATATCTAGTTTATGAATAGTAGTAAAATCCCTTTGCTTGGACCAGGGATTCTTAAACTGCATAACATTTAACTGCCATGAAAGACACATAAATAATTCCTAGGAAGCCAATAGCTTCCTTCTGAGCAGAAATGTGACTGGGAACTGCTGTCGTTGCTCCCAGCATTACCAGAGAGATGGTACATGAGAAAAATAAAGTTGGGGACTTCTGGAACCCTTGGTATTTTGCAGCAGATAAAACTATGCAGTTCAGAACAATGAGCAGCATCTCTCCAGGACACACGCAGGAGGCTGTGCAGCATAGAAGCAGAAACTTTATTTATAATGAGCCACTCCACATAGCAGATTATGTAGTAGCCTCTCATAACAGAGTAAAATAATTCCAGTGGTGTGAGCTTAACTTTAAAAGACATCTGCTTACAATTGTAAGGGATAATATTTTGCAGGGATAGGGAACATTTGAATCTCGAGCAAGAGACTGGAGTATTGGCTATGACTACCTACAGTTACCATTTGAACTCTCTCTTGCAAAGATACACTTCCAGGTCTCCACAGCTGTTCATATGTTCATGTACTGTACAGATGAGGAGGCCAAAGATGTCCGCTCAGACTACTCACCTCTCACAGACTTCTAGATGCTTTGGGTAATCTAAAATGTACAAAAGGTACTTCTGAAACAGACAGAAGAACATTGCCTCACGATTACAGACTCTGAAGAAAAGTCACCAAATCTCGGATTTACTCTTACTCAAAACTGCCATTTACAAATCTCTAGATTTCCCGAGAGCAGCAGATGGTGAAAATACATTTCTAACTCATTTATGTTCCATGTAGTGGGATGAATTATTTTTGCTGTCCTCATAAGTATCCTTCCAACACAATTCTAACATTATTTCCAAAAGATGAAATTGGTTGTGAAGTTGGGGTTTTTTTCTCCATTTCATTGTGTATGGCTTTTGAAGTGACAAAGAAGTAAAGCTTCACTTATGTTTCAAATGCAACACCTGTCAGCATTCATATATATTGGACATGTACACACATATGTTCACATACACACCCACAAATCTACAGATATATGTATGCAAGTATGTACACTTACACCTAGAGAGATCCCTGTTATATCTACAAATCTGAAAGACAAAAGCTTGATTTAGGAGCATTTAGGGTTGCAGGCTACATTGCTGGCATAGTGCTAAATTCAATTTACTAAACTCTTTATGCAATGTTTTATTACACAAAAAATTGTAGATATGCCAAAAGTGACAAAGAGGATTGTGTGGAAGATTTAATGAATTCATGTCGCTCTGGAAGCCTGAATCAAACATGGATATTCCTGGAGCTTAATTTGGATTGCTAGTGCTTTTTAAAGTAATTAAGAGCATACAGTTAGGAGACATTTGAACTGGGCTGGAAATACACTATGGAAAAATACAGTTTGTTGCATATCTTTTCTGCATTGTGTTATTTTTGGTTCCTTTCTTTTTTTAGTTCATACTGCTGTGTCCAAGACTTTCACTTTCCATATATCAGTTCTCAGTTCCCACCAATTTCTTCAAGAATTGCACCGATGGAGAGCAGCAAGAAAGCAAGCTCAAAAATAACAATGAAAGTGCTTACACACCATGGTAAAACTCCACGGGCTCTGAATATTTCAGGTAGATACTTGTGTAACAAGTGCATACAAAGTGATTTTTTGTTCATTCAATATGATGAAATACCTGAAACACCCTTCTCCAGGGTTCTTTGCATTTTTTTTTAAAATTAATTCACAGTATTTCCTGATTTGCTTCACCAACCTGATCTCATTTCAACAGTTCTCTTTGTGAGTAAGATGAAATGGAGAATATCTAGCAGTCAGTTCAGTTCCGAATTCAGTTACACAGAAATGTTTTTAATGTAATATTGTACTGTGATTTATATCCATTTAACAAAGCCAAGCATTAATAGACTCAAGAGAAAGAAGAAAAGAATAAAAGTATTACTGGACCTTACACTAGACCTTTTCTTCAGAAAAAAAAAAGCAGAATGAAAGCATCTCTAGACTGACCTGTATGTTAGAAGAGTTAACCACATAACATCAATATGTCAAAATTAGGAGTATCTACAGAATACTGAATGAATCCTGGAGATACTTCACCAGTGATTTAAAGTTCATTATGTGTCATAAATAGTGATCACTAGAACAGATGGGCAAGGATTTACTGCAGAAAATTTTGAGAGAAATGAAAATGAATAAATATTTCCTCCATGCCTTTTCTTCTGTTTTAATGGTAAAAGTATTTTGCTTAGAAACCAAAATGTGTCAGATATCCACTACAAATGTGAAGATTTTTACTTAGAGGGAAAAGCTTTCCTAAACCAATGTCAAGCAGTAAATTTCTGACACTGTCTCCATTGCAAACTATGAATTGAGCCTTAAGTGCCTGGACAAAACATGAGAATACTTCTGGGGGTACTGCATCACTATCACTTGCAATCTGAGTCACCTGTTAGAATGGTCACATTCTACCTCCCCAATTTAACCACTGTTTTGTCTCAGGCAGGTGAAGCTCAGCACAAGTGTTTGACAGATCTATCCCAATGGTGATGTGTTCCAATACACAGCAAACGCTCAAATACTTGAAAACAGGGCTGACTCACGATGTGCAGAACATCACCTTCTGGGGCACTTGCACATGCTCAGGCACAAAAGGAAGAGTGCCCATCTTCCCTCTACTCTGATTTTAGTGGGATGACATTGTGACAGCACTTTCAAATGAGTTCATCAAAGTTAGGGTGTGAAGGGTGTGAAGTTTAGGTGGAATGAATTCTGATGTTCATGATATTCCCTGATACTTCATCAAATCAGTAATTTGTGTATGATTCTGTAAAGAAATTAAGATTAAATAGTAAGCACAGCTTATTGACCTTCTCTTAGCCTGTGTGTAATATAATATAATACAATACAGACTAATATGTATGGCAATATGAATGGGAAGAATAAAGTTCATTTTTTTTAACTGCAAGAGAATTCTGTATTATTCAGCGAGGTATTCTGTATTATTCATCCTCAGGCTAGGAAGTGCAGTGGATTCTACTATTACCTCCTTCCCAAAATGCTGTTTACAACCTTTGAGCCTGTCAGTTCAGACAGTTTTCAGACCACTTCACTGCCCACTTAATTAACTTGTATTTAATCAGTTTGTCTGAGAGAATGTTATGATGGACAGAGTCAAAAGCCTTATTAACATTCACTAATGTCCTCACATCCACCAAGAGAGCCATGTTATTATAGAAAGGTATCAGATTAGTTAAGCATGATTTTCCCATTTGTAAATCCATCTCTCAGTCACGTTCATATCTTTAATACAGCTGGAAACAGCTTCCAGGATGATTTGTTCTGTGACCTTCCCAAGGATTGAGGTGTGGCTGACCAGTCTGTATTTTGTCCTTGCTGTTTTTGAAGATAGGAGTGACATTTGCTTCCTTCCAGTTCACATGAGCCGCTCCTGATCACCACAACTTTTCAAAGATAACTGAGAGTGGCCTTGTGGTGGTATCACCTAACCCCTCATCACTTGTGGGTTTATCCCATCAGATCCTATCAATTTGTGGATGCCCAGCTTGTTTAAATGTTTCTTAATCTGATTCTACTCCATGGAGGGTAAATTCTCTTCTTCCAGAACTTCCCAGGGTTCCCACAGATCTTGTATTGCTGATGGTTGATCTTACCAGTAAAGACCTTCTGTGTTGGCTCAGGCTGCAGCTTCAATGCTGCTAATGTGAATTGTATAATCTTGCACTAGTAATGGATAGGTTAGAAATAATTTTCTTTGACATTTAAGTTCTAGGCTCATTTTTTAAACAGCCATTAGCCAGAAAAGACTTATTCTTCCCTACCAGCAGAGATTTGCCTGAACTCCATTCATTGTGGTGAAGATGTGGGACTAGAAACTTCAGGATATGCAGCAGCTTTGAAGGAATAACTCTTTGGTGAACACAATCACATGCCATTACTTCAATGCTACTAGTTCTGAACTAACTAGATTAAAACCAACATTTTCTGTACGTGCAACTAAAACTCCTACTATTTTTCAGAATTCCCCCAATAAACAGATAAAAGGCATAGAGTGGCTCATAAATAAATAATATAACCCATGGAAACAGTTGCCATAATTTTTTGTTTTATTTTACTGCTGAAAAATTTCCACTCTGAAGACCAGTTTTATGTTCCATATAGAAGAACATCTTGTTACCACAAAGTACTGAAAGCCACACATTCTGACTTGTTAAATACGGCAGAAATTGATCTTAGCCCAGAAAGTAAAGAGCCACAGCAAAATTATCATAACTATAAATTGCATCTGAAGACCACCGTTTCTTTTTTTGTGTGTGTGTTAAGTGGTAATACAGAAAATAAATTCAAACACATTGGAATGAAACAATTCAACAAATGAGTAACAATTGAAAGGGTTTCCTGGAGTGGCCAGAGTGAAAAAAAGAATGAAACACAATTATAATAAAAAAGAATACTTGGGAAATACTTTTTGTTTGGGAATTTCTGAGACTCTTTTGTAGTTTTTTCCATGCTGTACTAGCCTGACTGCTAACAAATTTTCTCTTTTACAGACACCTTTTTCTCACTGTTGTTACCTGGAAACTGTGGAGAATGTATTATATCAGGCAAGGAGAACCCCCTTTGCCAGAAAATACCTCCCATTTGTTTAGAGCTTTTCTAAGTTTAAACAAGAGGACAAACCTCCTATCATAACATAATAAAGTTTTGAGTGCTCATTTTTATGTTTTTATTGATACGGTAGAAATAAATCACTGATAGGCAAACCTCAAAAAGATTTAGAGGCCATATCTAAAAGGATACTTAGAAAGTCACAAGGCAATCAGCTGAAAGCAGACATTTCCAGCGACAGGGATCTGGGGGAACTGTGCTGACAGTGCCTGTGCAGGGGGTTCACTGAGTGCACAGGCACAGAAGGAAGGAGTGGGGTGCCAGGCTTCTGCACAGTCACGGAAAGCTTTTCCCTTTCAGCCCTGCTGTCCAGCAACTGCGGGTAATGCCAGCAGATAACAGCTACTAATGCGGCCTGGGATGAGCAGAGGGATTGACTGTGTTTGCTGAAGGGCAGAGACCAGTACGAGCCAGGAACAGTTGAGGCTTAAAGGAGAAAAAAGTAGCAGGAAATATGCCGGGGCAGAAAGATGGCATCTTTTAGAGCAATCTGCTATTTTCCTTTGAGATACAAACAGAAGACGTGTTAGGAAAACTGGGGGCTTGATTACAGAACCCTGTTTTTGAAGCAGGGCTAAAAGCTACTTGCTTACCACTGTATTCACTAAACAGCTCCATTGAGCAACTACATGCTAGCAAAATATATGACTGACATTTCTGAACTGTCATTGGTGCCATATGATATTTTCCCATAGCATATGGATTTAGAAATTATCCTCCTTGCCATTGGCTGGAGCAAGCGCTTCATTTTCTGAGCCTTTGGATGTATTTACATCGTAGGACTGTCACTCTGCAGCCCATACCTAAAGCCCCAAGGTTGTTAATCACCTCTATGAAAGATATAAAGCCACTGGAATAGAACACTGTCACCAGACAGATTACAGTATATTTCCGACCTTGTGTCTTAAATATTTATCATCGCTGTAAGTAGATTTGTGGGGCTGCTCTTTTTGAGAATATGAAGAAAGCTGCAATGAAGGGAAGCTTGCCACTTGTTCTATGAATAAATAGGGCACTTCAAGATCCATCAATCTGATACCTTCCCAAAGCAATAAATTCAGCTTCAAAAGGAAAAAAACCTTCCCCCTTCAGCTGTAGATTTAATTTGTCATTATTGTATGTGTATGTTTCTTTTGATGGTTTAAAAGCAAATTCTTAGTGACAAAATTTGGCAAAAAACATGAAAAAATTACCTTTACAAAACATAATGCTCTGCTTCACTTTGAAATCTATGTCATTATGCTCGCATCTATTTCCAGACTTTATTAGGGTGTGTGGTAGAGAAATCCCATCAAATCAATCAGAACCTTTGAAGACAGGTTTTTCACAGTTGTCATTTATCCTGCCTGGTTTTGACTCTGTCTCAAATAAACAGGAGAAAACACCCTTATCCTTCAGTGAAAACACCCTCTCTCTTCTCTTGGCTGCTTCTTTCAAAACCAGGAGGTATCTAATACTTTCATGCCCCATCGTACACTTCAGATATGAAATACAACTGTCATGAGACAATGCACTGCAGCACTGCAGAGGTCAGTCCCCATGGGAAGGAAGTGGTAAATTAACTAGAGACAATACAGGGTTTTTTTTGTTTGGTTGGGGATTTTTTTGTTGGGGTTTTTTTGGTTAGTTGGTTGGTTGGTTTTTTTTTTCCCCCCAAGGAATTGCCTGAAAGAAAGCAGAGGAAAGAGTTGCATGAATCCTATGAGATGTTGTCTTCTCTGTGTTGAACGACAAACTCTTTAAACAATCAGAAAGGCTTCTCATAGGCTTCACAGATATTTAGATGGCTATTTTAATTAATATTTTCCACAAGAAGGGAAGGGAAGGGAAAGGAAGGGAAAGGAAGGCAAGGCAAGGCAAGGCAAGGCAAGGCAAGGCCAGGCAAGGCAAGGCAAGGGGGACAAAGTGATATTGGGCAGCCAGTGAACAGGGTGTAATCGACAGCATACATGTGTGTGTGTGCGTGTGGCTTTGAGAGACTACTGATGAGATCATGAGCAAGAGCAGACCATAAATATTTGATTTTTTTTTTCACAGTCTATTGTGGTCACAAGCCAAAGTGAGCAGTCCTGAATGAGAAGGTTTCCTCAGGTTGCCTGATGATCAGGCTCGTCTATGTGTAATTTTAGTGCACATGCACAGCTCACATCCCTGTAATGGCAGCTTCCTTTTCTGCCAGAAAACCTGTGCAGAGTGTCAGGTAGTGTTTAATGCAACCCGTGCTCCTGTGAAGGTCTGGAACTAAAGCTTGACTGGCTAAAAACATGATGACGCGAGAGAGAAACTGAAATGGCACATTACCACTCACACCAAAGAGATATTTCATACGATTTACATGTAACTGATAGAAGTGTATCCTATTCTGACAGCCCCTGCAAATCAAAGATGTGTTACATGGTTTGCTATTGAAAAGCTCAAATAAATAGTGTAATATTAACAGTCCTGAAACAGTGTCATGGGAAGGACAGACAAGCACAGCTACCGTAAGACACTAAGTTTCACAGAGTATCTTTGCTGTTTAATGGGATGTACATTTGCTGGATCAGACTTTGTTTCCTCCAGGTTCGCACTAAGCACACCTGCAGCAAGGAGTTAGTTGCCAAACTGATAAACTATGTTTTTCACATCTACCAGAATCAGAAGCATCATCCTCTATAGTGTAATACAATGACAAATTCCTACCCTTCAGGTCTTTTGAATATTCCCTTGGACGGTTCCCTCCAATGCTGAGAAGCATGCACAAGCACATTAGCCAATGCATTTTTGTACGTTTGTGTAAAAAACCAGTCTGTAAGCTATATATTACTGTGCACGGACACCAGTGAAACTCTTGTCCTCCTCTGCTCAGTTCTCCTGTGCTTTATCATGGCTTTAGGGTGTTATGCCTCTTCATATCAGCAGCTGACCTTTTCCTTTGTTATGGAAAACTCCATGCGTATTCCTGGAGCTATACAAATCACCTAATCCCTAGCTGCAGTGCCTAGTCCCTAGCTGGTACACACAGAAACTCTCCATTCTAAATTTTCTAAAATCATAATCTGCCCCTGGGTATTCATTACCGTGAGCAGCCAATCATCAGGCTATAACCTGGATGATTTTAGTGGAAAGATGCATTTTAAGCAGTTCAGAGTAAATACATAAATAACTTAATTTCCAGAACTGTCTAATAGGAAAAACAGTCTGTAGAGAAATCTTGTTTTACCTCTCTCTCTCCACCTCTGTTCTTTTAGGCTCCTTTTCTTGAAGTCTTAAAGATCAGCCTCATATCCATGATCTGTTTGTTTTAGTGTCCAAGTACCTAATACATGACGCTTAATAAATGAATAACCTAATAAAGCCTAAAAATGGTTCTGTTCTAAAATACTGTTGAAGAAACATCAGACGGTTTGTCATCCTGTACCAGGAAAGAATGAGTAAGTGCTAAAAGTGGCTTCACATCCTTTCTATATATAGAAATCCTATTACAATTACCCTTAACTGTCCTTTGCCTTGCTGTAGTAGTTTCCTCTGTGTCCTCTGTATCTCCATAAGTAAATACAATAAGATGCTAGAGTTTGTATGTGTGTACAAAAAGAAGAGGCAATCCTGATCCACTTTTAGTGTAGAGCTAATTTCCAAGCAAATGTGTGCTATCCTCATTCTCATCTTCACCTTTGTTTCACGGTTTGTATGTGCAGTAGCCGTTCTTGATGCTGTACCTATTTTCATATTTTGAGAATTAAAGTGTTTCTCAGAGTATCTTCCATTGCCACGTCTCGTGTTTGGAGTACAAAGTATTCAGAAAAGAGTCAGGCAGCATTAATAGCTTCAGGAAGCAAATCTGTGCAGAATTCATGACCTGCATAAGGAATGAAGGTGGATTTTGGTGAAGGACCTGCCACAGATGGATAAGGATAATAATAACCACCAGTGCATCTAATCACTTTTTTAGCAGTTCTTTAAAAGGCTTCTTTGTTGACAGAGATTTTTGTTCCCGTTGCTGTCAGTGCAGAGCCTGTTTCTTTTCTTCTGAAGATTAATGGTCAGTTAACTGCTCATGGCTGAGCAAGGCTCATTAAAGGAATATTCTCTAATCATCTACAACACTGCCAGTCTCTCCTTATTCTAAGCATATCATTTTGCGGAAACAGGATCAGAGATTAATTGAGTCAATTAGCAGCTAGATTTGCAGACAGTTTGGGAGACCTAAGATTTCCCACTTACCGTATTGATTTGTGTGCAAAATGGCATCTAATTTTCCACACTTCTAGGACTGGCAGGCATCCAGTCTGTTATTTTTCTATCCCAAAGGCTAAGAACATGTCATGTGATCTTTGCCAATAAGGTGCATTTCTTTAATCTTCCTTCTAAATGCAGCCATTCTATTTAGGTACTTCGGGGTTGTTTAATATATTTTTCAAAAATCAGGCTATGTTGGTTAAACACAGGCCCAGCCAAGCTTAAATCTAAGACGTTAGCTCTAAATCAGGAGTTACAGTGCTTACCCGACTGGAAATGGGCCAACTTCCATACTAACTGATAACCTGCAGACTTCTGGTGAATCACTGCTTTTCACAGAAGAGGACTAAACTAACATTAAATTTTTCTGTATGTATATATAGTTTGAAAGTTTAGGCTGCTCTCTCTTCCTAGATCTGGTCTTTGTCATTCCTTATCTTAAGGCAGAGCTCATGCAGTTGATGGATAGCTTCTGGCCATTGATCAGGACCCCACAGTGGGTTTCAGGCATTCAGAAAAGAGCACTGCTACCTTCTTCCTGGGTGTGCTTAGAAGTACATGAGAACAATTTCATGAAGAGAAATACTGCTGCTTTACAGGTGAGAACTCTGGCAGAGAAGGTCCCTTCTATTTAATCTTTTGTCTCCCATGCTAAGTGCTGAAGAACTTCCCAATCATTAGCAGTAAAAGACCTCTTATGTCTTTGCAAGATGCAGAGGAAATAAATCATTTAATCTGTAGTTCTATTTGTGAAAATAAATTATGGGGAGCTTTGACTCACAAGAGTAAATAGTTTTGTGGCTAGCTCTGCTGAGGAAGACCACCCAGGCTAAACCATGTTCTCGTCTTGCACCAGCAGAAAGTGTGCATTTATTGCTGACTCTCAGCATTTCTATGGACTTGCTTGACCTAAAGTCTCAGGAAAAATTGCTTTAGACACAACTTTTCCTGTAAGCAGTGGAATATTGTGAAGACCAGCTTTTATGTTAATAAGAAAAGGAGTGGCCATTCATGTGTTACTATGAATGACTGTCACACAGTTATTTCTGTCTAAAATAGAAGCTGGTAAGATAGAAGTGAAGGAAGGAGGAGAGCAAACTTCAGTATCTGATTCAGACAGCATGTAAGTCATTGAGAAGGGGGTGACTGATCTGAATGGGCTTTCACAGGGGTGAAGGAACCTCAGCTACAGAACTGAAACACCTCCGAAGTCATACAACATGATCACTTGCTACACCTACTGATACTTAACTTTTGAGATTTCCTTACAGATAGCCCTCAGTTTGGAAGGTTAAGCAAGGCTTTTGGAAGCTCTGCAACTCCTTTAGTCTCTTTCAATAGAATAGGCTCTCTATTGCTCAGATTATAATAAAAATTCTTTGCCCTTCCTTCAACTACTCTTGCTTCAGCAAGGAATCAGATCCTCAGTGTCCAACATTTTCATCTAGAAGTTTTTTGCTGTTCACGTGTCTAAAATGAAATTGAGAGTTTTAATCTGCTTGTTTACTAAGGTTCCTTAACAGCCTTAATATCCACCTCCTCAGTTTTCCATCAGCAAGTACCACTATTCAGCAGAGTGGAGAAGAGAGATAATTGCTTGAAAGACAAAAACCACAAGTAATGCAGGATTGCATGAGCCAGCTCATTAGCAAGCTTCCACTTCACTTCCATAGTGTAATTCAAAGCTCTGGGCCACTTATGCACATGAGTTTTGATTCCTGGGGATTATTTAGTGAAGGTGGTGGAAAATGTGCTATTGTAAGAAACCACAGCTTTCATTTACTTAGTGGGTGCAACAGATTCTCAGCTACTTTGTGTAATCAGATTTGCTTCTTTAGCTAAATCATGGTATCCTGTTAGCTTTAAAAAAGAAAATACATGAAACCTTGTTTCCAACCTAGCAGTTTTCTGCCTCTTCCTCATCTGTTAGACCAGATTACATGCTTGCTGTTTTCCTTTCAGGCCTGCGATAGGAAAGCACCTTCCATGCTGGTTTCTTTAAAAGAAGCATTTGTCACTGACTCTTTTGTCTCTGCTTTTCCTCCTGTTATCAGCTGCCCTTTTGCTCCGTGGCAGGCAGATACTCTTGAAGGTGAGAAAGCACTATGAGAGGACCACTAGGGAAATGGGAGACTTCCAGTGGGATGAACAAATCTGAGCCAGGTGTGGCAGAAGTTCTGGTGAAAGTTGACCCCACAGTTGCCATAGGACAGATTGCTGAGTAGCCACATACTAAAAATACCATGATTAGCCCATCTTTCTCAAAAGAGAATCAGCAATTTTATGAAGAAGGTATCTGAAGTCTTGCATTATACTGAAAAACAGCAAAAAGCAAGCGTTTCCAAAATTATGCACCTTGCAATGGAAATAAGATCCTTACTCCTAATACCCTCCCATGTTTGTGTGGCATTTTTCAGTACAAAATTAATTTTTTTTATTCAGTGAAGCTGGCTATTTTGCCCAAGATTAAGAGTTCTAAAGATCATGAATACTAAATTCTATTTATATAATACCAGGGTATTATGTGTATGTCACAGCAGACATACAATACTACAGGCAAAGAAAAGAACATCCTTTAGGTAAAAGACCTCAGTGTACGAATAAAAGGTTCCAAACAAAGTGCAAATTCTCCTTTCAGTCTCTTTCTACTACTCACATCCTCCAAAGTTGTAGCAAAGACTATAAACCTCAGGTTTGTAGCTATCTCAGGAAGTGTTATTTGTCTTTTATTTCTAAGAGTGGATATTAGGGGTGACTTAGAGCATATGGCCAAAGCTAAAAAAGCCCCACGTGCCACTGGATTTGGACAGACATTTTTCACTGAAGTCCTAAATTACTTTAAAAATACACAACTTAAGGAAGTACCTGGAGGGACCTAAGCTCTTTTGCGACTTTCCCTTCCTCTTCGCAGTCTCTCCCTGACATACAAACCCTGTAAACCACAAAATATGTGTCCATTGTGATTTCTCTGATTAAGGGTCTCCTTTTTAGAATCTGATGAAATGGCTTGGGATGTTTATTACACCCCAGATTTTGTAAACCAAACCAACATCTTAGTAACACAACAGAATTAAAAATCCAGCTATACTTATTTGCCCATCTTTAAAAGTATGCTGCTAAACACACTGCAATGCAAATGAGAGGCAAATTAGCATATCTGACCACAGACAGTCATTCTCCGAAGAGTGGTGTGTTTAGATACAAATGATTACTCAGTAATGAAATAGCAGCAGTAGTGATGAACCTATTTCCTCGGTTCTAATTACATAGGCTCCAAAGAGGTCTAAGCTATGTTCCCTGAAAAGCTAATTATTCTACCAAGAACACTTTCTGCATTACAAATAAATTAATCCCCACAGGAATAACTGAGCTGAAGTAAATGCGACAATGTTTCTACCTTAGGGAAAAGCATTTGCTCCAGAACTTTTAACCATTCAAATACTGGAAAAGCTCATTTTGCCTCCTTGAAAATAAATACATTTTGATAAACAGTTCAGATTTTGCAAGGTTCTTGATCTTTCTATTTAGTTATTCATTACAAGGACCATTTTAATCCCTTTTACGTTTTCCAGAAGACATCACTTCTGATTTTCTTTCTAAAGTTAGTTACTCATTAACTTTAAAGCACCTTAATAAATGCTTTAATATAGGGCTTTAATAAAAGTACTTTACCCAAAAAAAAGTCCTAAAACTGCAACAGAACTGAACTGAAGAGTTCTTCATATAACCTTAATGTAGTAATAAAAATTAATAAAATAAAAGTGATCCCATATGTAACAGACTATTGCCCAGAAGTAAAAGAAATGCTTACTGAGAGCTCAAAGGCTCCCTAAAATCAAAAGGTACAAGGGGGAAATTGGCACTTGAGTTGAAAGCCCTCTGTTTAGAGACACACTGCATAACACCAGATAAAGTTGTTAAGTCTGCTACTTTCCAAATTATGCTATTTGAAAATATGCAAACTGGGTTGTCTGCAGCTTTTCTTCCTGGGGTACTTAGTCCGTGTCCTTTCTCCTCCTCACCTCTTCCTAAGACTAGCAGCAACACAGGTGGAAAGGGAGGGAAGGGGCAAAGTCCTTGGGGTTCACAGTATCTCAGATTTCCAACTCTTGCCCCGTTGTTAGGAAGATAAATGTACCCATGTGTCTAAATGGAGAAGACGACAGATTCTAGCAGGGTCAGAGAGAATCGTCATGTTCAGTTCTAGCAGCACCCTGAGACCCTTTCCCCTTTCTAATTTCTGTTTCTTTTATTTCTCAGCTTTGTGCATGGAAGTAACACACCAACTCTGGATTTAAGGATTCATAGATACTATATTCTTGTATCTAAATGGCTGGTTTGTCTTAAGATAGGCTTAAGGAATTTTTTGAGATAAATATAAATAGCTACCAACCCACCCTAC
Organism: Mohoua ochrocephala; assembly: GCA_013398855.1. Classification (NCBI taxonomy): domain Eukaryota; kingdom Metazoa; phylum Chordata; class Aves; order Passeriformes; family Acanthizidae; genus Mohoua; species Mohoua ochrocephala. Next base: position 162,453 of record VZTA01003726.1, read on the forward strand.
AACTGAGAGCAAGGGAGTGAGCAAGGTGATCTTTTGGCTTGTTAAAAAACATTTTCATGGAGAAGCAGAGCCATCTAAAGCAACACTGCACTCCACTAGTTACCCACTAAGAAGATTCCATAATATATTTTAACTGTGCAAGTTATAGTACGATCGGAATGGTAAATAGACTCAAATATTTCAATTTCAATGGACAGATTGAGGAAGAGGGCTTATATTCATTGCACGTGACTTTGTAGTACCTTATTTTTGTACTTAGCATTGCAATGAGGATTGATGGAACTAATCCAAACCCTTCACATAAAATGAAACAACATGAAAAGGAGAGGACATATGATTTATAAATGATGAAATTATGAATAAGGTTAGCGCTTTATGCCTGGGGTAATAAGCACAAGAAATACTTAATTTCAAATGAAACTGAACAAAGGGCATGATGGGCCTTTGTTCCTCTGATGTATAGTCCTTAAGGATCTGTCTGGGATATTTGACATAACAATAAAGAAAAGAAACAGTTTGTTGAGAGGTTACAGCCTTCTCATGATATTGACATGCTGAACTTAGTTTTTAGTACAGCAATTTGACTAACATAAAACTTTAACTGAGATGAATGAGACTCCCATTTAGTTTTCTCTTTTAAAATCTGTTCTCTAGTTCTTAACTGAAAACAGCAAAAAAAAAGGAAATCAGAAATGTAATTGTTTTTCAGTCCATTAGATAAAGAAATACGTGTGTCACTGACTAGATAATAGCTTTCTCAGAACTAATGAATACTCAAGATTCAGTCTGGTGGTGATGCAGCACAAGAATATGGCAAGGAAAGAAAATACAAAATGCCATGTGGAAATCAAATATTTGCGCTGAAAGCAGAGGGAATTTTAAAAACAATGAATATGCTGGTGCAATGGCAGCTGCAGTCTCCTGTAAAAACAAACTTTCACTGCTTAGATTTAAGATTAAAATCACTTTACTTGAAACAGTGAAAACCTGTGAGGAAAAGCATACTTGATATGCTTCAGGCTTAATCCAACAAGCTGTTTAGTTAAATCCATGCAAGTTTTTGACAGACCTAACTGCTTTTCCTATGATTAACAGTCCAACTTCAGCTTTCAAGCCTTCACTCCTCACGTGCTCTGACTATGGAAATGTTTGATACCTCCACAAGAAACTATAGCACTGAAGGATGCCAGCTAAAGCAGGGTGCAGAGGCACGTGTTTCTCAGCATCACAGCCACTGCAAATGTGTCAAGCTTGGTTGCTGTGCTTTACATTTTTCTCTGTGCAGTGCAGACCCAAGTGAAGGTCCCAGCCTTCATCTTCAAGGTATCTCCTTGCTGAAACCAAATATTTAGTTTACAAGGTTGTAGAACACAGCTGACAACTCTTCTCCGGTGGAATGGAATAATATGGCAACAGCTCATCTTTACAGACTGGCAATAAATCCGGTATTTAAATAAGAGTATCAGACACCTACAACCTGAAATAGAAAGCTCATTTCTTTTACCTTGTCTTTTTACATGGGTATTAATGATGTTGCTTAATTAATGTATAAGAATTTTCAACACCAAACACTCAAGTAACTCACTTCTATATCTGGGGGAAGGGTGGGAGAACAAACTGCCTCTCAGGTATTAGATACAGTGCTTAAACAAGATAATAAGGTACATGTCCAGTTCTGGGCTCCTCAGCACAAGAGAGACGTGGAACTCCTGGTCCAGCAGAGGGCTACAAAGATGATTAAGGGACAGGAACATCTCTCTTATGAGGACGGGCTGAGAGAGTTGGGCCTGTTCAACCTCAAGAAGAGACATCCTCGAGGGGATCGCATAAATGTGTATAAATATCTGGAGGGAGGGTGTCAAGAGGCTGGAGCCAGGCTCTGCTCGGTGGTGCCAAGCAGTGGGACATGAGGCAATGGGCAGAAACTGATGCACAGGCAGTTCCACCTCAACGTGAGAAAGAACTTCTTTACTGTGCAGGCCACCATGCGCTGGAACAGGCTGCCCAGAGAAGTTGTAGAGTCTCCCTCACTGGAGATACTCTAGGACTGCTTGGTTGCAATCCTGTGCCCTGTGCTCTAGGATGACCCTGCTTGAGCAGGGAGGTTGGACCCGATGACCCAGTGTGGTCCCTTCCAACCTGACCCATTCTGTGATTCTGTAACTGATTTCAGTCGCAATGAAGAGCACATTCAGAAAACAGAGGAGGTTAAGACATAAAACTCTTGGAAGAAAATAAAATGCAAAGTTGTTGGGATGGAGGAGGAGAAGGACAGGGAGAGAAGAAAAGGTGTGAAGAAAGAGATTGACAAAAGCATTTTAAATATCTTCCTTAAATTTCTCTGATTTCCTGCTTTCTACATTCATTAGCCCTTCTTTTAATTGACAAAAGCAGCATTTGATTTTGTACAACATGGAATGGGAGGAATGAAGAGACGTGCCCTTGAACCATTCTAGATGCAGAAATCACCTATGTCTGTCTTCTGTTTTCCAGTATCAGTTACCAAGAACAAGTAAGCAGTTTTTCTGGTTGGGCAGTTCTGTTAAAAATGGCTTCCTTTTACAACACATAACCCACTTTCTAAAAGAAAGGGCTGGATGGCTCTGAATAGTGAGCAATTCCACCTTACCCTTGAATTTGTTTCGTTACTAGGGCGAGGCAGATTGCTACTCTAACACTACAAGCAAACAAAAAATTGTTTGATAAAATAAGTCATCTCTTTTCCATGGTACTTACAAGGGGAACAGGTTTGATAGTTAAGGAGATAGAAACTATCCCTCCTCTGAGATACTGGTGGAATTTCTCCCAAAATCCCAGCTTCTGCATGGCTGTCCAACAGCATGCCCAGGAGCTGGTTCCTGCTCATCTGTGCTTTGGCCCTCTTTGTGATGAGGGCAGATAAGGTGATCTTTGGCTTCACCCAGTGCAGACTTAGAAACTGATTCTAAAATTACTGATAATGACAGCAAATGCATGTAAGATTTACTGCAGATCATTAATTCGCTTATATATGACTGCCTAGAAAGGTACTCAACATTTTTTGGGACAGGACCAGTAATCTCACTATTTGGGAAGATCTGCGGCATTACACTGTGTCTCTGAAGCCTGGACAGATAAAATCTAAAGTGATGAATATTTTTCAACAAGAATTTATCACCTTAGAGAAACAGTTACTGAAGAGTGAATGAGGCAAGAGAGAAAATTATGATCAGTGAAGCAATGTCTTTGGAAGAAGTTGTGATTCTTCAGAGGTTAAATCAGTCAAGTGACAGGGATCCTGTAAAATCTTTATTTCAAGTGCTTACTTCCATCAAAATGTGATTAAAAATCTGATAGGTGAAAGTTTACAGGATAGCTTTAATGGAAGAACAGCCTCTCTTCTGATTTTTAATTCTCACATTTGAAATTCAAATTCAACAGTATATAAGACAGAAAATAATTTTGTGCCCATACTTCAATAAGCTTACATTATGCTGTCAGGACGGCCAAGATGACAGTCTAGTTGTAGCACACATTGCATTCTGGCTAACTTTAACCAGGTTTAGCAAACTTTTCAGTCCAACACTTTCCAAAAAGTAGCAGCAGAACTGAGGGTAAACAAAAGCAGTAGAAATACTTCATAGGCATCACTTTTTACGTGTTAAGGTATTGGAAAAACATGGGTAACAGTTATGTGAGGCAAAAGAACAAGCTATGGATTTGCTGGAAAATAATTCATTCTGATGATAAAATCTCTTTTTTGCCTCCCTTGCAATTTTAGCATGCACATACTTTCCACTGTTGTTCTTTGATTAATGCCAGCAAAACCAAGCTGCCAGTAACTTTTCTTCAGATAACTGAACTTACTTCTGAGTGGCATTCATCTGGGCACATCTGCTCTTTGGCTTTCTTTTTTTGCAGAGGACTGGTAGGGCCAAAAAGCCATGGGAACACCAGGGAGCAGCTGCACCACGTTGCCTGGGCATGTTTCCTCCCAGCACAGCCTGCTCCGGGGGCTGTGCTGGCTCCATCTCTGATCGCTCCTGGTGAGTGTCCCCCAGAAATTCTCCCAGCATCTCTGCTAACACCAGCTGCTGGGGAACCAAATATATTCAGGCAGTCTGTCCTATTAACAGAGATTATGATTCATTCAAAAGCACAGAGGTAAAAAGCAATTAGTATTAGTGATGATATTAAAGGGAAATTCTGCTGGAGAGGAAAAACCAGGAGAGAGACACATTTTTGCCTGATGTTTTTCAGCTACCAAGACTATTTCTAGATAAAAATAAGTGATTCACCCTAAGCATTTTTGTCACTTGTTATTTAAAGGGAATTATCATGGCTTGGCATTAGTTCTGAGGTATAATTCACAGTGTTTAAAATAATAAATATGTAAGATCCTCTTGGTAAACAGATCCACAGAAAGGGCAGGCAGATGGAGGTCTGCATGCTGTTTTGTTATATGTCCAGCATTACTTACATTTGTTAACTACTGAAACCCTTAAGCTTTAAATCTCCTCTGTCTCTTATAAAATACTGTGAGATTAGGAGGTCTGCACTAATCAAGTGCCAACAATAAAAAAAGCCCAAACCCATTGTGAAGCATCCAATGCCAAGTCGAAGGTGAAGGCATTGCAAGGCATTGCCCAAATCCTCAAAGATAGACCTTAAGTACATTTTTCTCTGCTTAACACGATTTGTAAAATATGAAGGTAAAGGTGTTTCTCTGTACCTGATTATCTGCTGAGAATAATGCATTAGAACAATGGGCATAAAGAGAATAATGCATTAGTTAACAGGAACAAAAATACCTCGTTAACTTGAAAGCTTCAGAGTCTGAGATTCATACTCAGATTATCTCTAATCCATTGTGAAGACAAATATTTGTTTTCTTTTTTTTAAAAGCTTCTTCATCTTACAGTTGGGGTAGACTAAGTGACCTGGGTGTAGATGCACAAAGAAGCAGATAATAGCAGATGAATCTCTGAGCATAAAAGACATCTATTGTAAGTGCAATTCCAAGTTGGAGACATTACTTGTTCACATTTTTCAAAAATATCACAAAACATTTATCTACACTCTTCTGTGCCTAAACATCTTCCCCAGTTTTCTTATATTCCAGGAAATACAGCAACAAGACTTGTGAATATATCGATCCAATTAATAAAAAAAGATAGGGTTTCATTTATTGAAAACTTTTATTTCTGACATTTTCTAATGAAATGCTTTGATTTGGTATTTGGAAGCTGGAATTTAAAATAATAAAAAATATACAATGAGGTACATCTTTCCAAGCTGAACAAAACTTCTCTTTCATTCAAGACGTATCATTAAAGTTTTTCACTTTAATAATTTCAAACATGAAATTGAAAAGTCTATAGTTACTAAATAAAAAAATAAGTATTCAAAATGTCCCAGTTACTGTATCGATATTTACATTTCTAGCTTGCTTGGCTTTGTGTCAAATCTATATCCTATTCTAAGAGATAAAAGAGAGTATTGCTTAGAGAAATTCTAATGTCAGTTCATTAGAGTCCTGTGACTGAAAGCCTTAAGCTGAATATGTGGTACATTTTACCCTTGAAAAGATTACCCCCATATTAATTGAATTTCCTAAACATCCTTTAAGGAGTATCACTATTATCTTACTTCTTTATTGAAGGAAAAGCCCATGAGTGTTTAAAATGAGGCCAATTTTGCTGCGCTAAGAACAATGATTATCAGTTATAGTGAGGATAACACTATGCCACCTTATATTAGCTACTTGAGAAGGAAAAATATGATTAATAAGGTCTACTCTTCTCTGAGCCTAACTATTTCAGTATAATAAAATTTGATTTAAAAAAATTAACTTTTTTTTTTAACTTATGAGCCAGAGGCTGTCTGGATGGCTGCAATTTGGAAGAAAAACTTTTAGTATGATAGCATGATGTATGTGCACTGAACGGGATGTGCTGGAGCCAAAAATTCTGTAAGTGACTCAACTGAGAAGTATGCTCCAACTGTGAATGAAGGTCAGGGTAGTTTAGTGGCCTCTTGACTAGTAAACATGAGATGGATTCTGCCATGTAGCAGGGCATAACATTCACAATATTATGGAAGTCATCAAGGAAAAGAAGTACAGCACAGAATTGGTCATTGATTGAACATTCATTTCAGTTTTGGTAAAAGCATGAGCACAATTTAGATGCAATTATCAGAACAAACAACTAGAACTCTGCTCATGATTCTCCTGTCCACCCCACACATCAAAATGTTCTTGGGCTGAAAGTCAGCTGTAAGCAAAAGCTGCAAAGCAAAAACTAGTTTTCTTTTCTTTTCAACGTGAATGGAAATCCCCAGAATATCTCCATCCCCACCATACTCATTTCAGCAGAATGCCAGAGGGCTAAAAGAAGATGGAGGTCAGTGAGTTTTTAAACCTATCATGGATATTCTTGTTCTTTTAGATTGAAACAGATTTCAGTGGAAATTTTAAAAGTCAGGAGTCACCTGAAAAGCAGACAGTTTGAAGGCAGGAGTATCATACAGTATAGTATATTAGAACCTGAAAGTGTAAAAGCTTATTCTCAGTCCCCCATAAAACACACAGATTTTTAGAGCACTTTCATCTTGCCCTTGCAGTTAAGAGATCTTGTCAGTTCTGAAATTCAGAAGGGGGGGTTTTGTCTTGGCCATGAAACATGCAGCACATGAGCATTTATAATGCAGTTCAGAAAAAGATCTCCGTAGGACTGGATCTGAAACTGATCTACATTAATTCCTGATTCAGAAATACATCTGAAAGACTAGTCTCTCATTTAAAACTAAGGATTTAGATGCAAGTATGTGACAAATATACCACAAGAATAGTTGCAGAAAACTTTCCAGAAAGGTCAGCTTTTTGGTCTATCAGTCCTGAAACAGTTGCTTTGAGCAGCAGGAATTATCAACCATCTCAAGATATTCGGTGTAAAGATGCAGCTTTTGATGCCAGTCAAATAAATGCAAGTGTCAGCTTTCACTGGCTTATAACCTTCACAACTGTAACAAACAGCTTGGAAATGTGACAGTCAGAGCATGATCATTGACCTAAACACAGGCATCCAGTGTCATTTAGGATGCCCTGCTGGACCCTGACTGGCCTCCAGCTACTGCTCCGCAAGGGCACGAGTCTTCTGTTGCTCTAATGTCACATCTGCAAGCCTCATGCAGATGCCCTGGATACCCCACCAGGGCATCTCAAATGATACTGGCTATCCACGTTTAGGCAACTGAATGTAGTCCTCTGTGAGAAAAGAATGCAAGCAAAAGGATCCAAAGCTGATATCTCAGATCCATAATTATTTTAAAATTGTTATAATTATGAGGAGCTCACCAGTGATTTCAGAATGCTTCAGCTGGCAAGTATTCAACTGGAGTATGCAAACCGATTTTTCACATGCCGGCAATTAATTAGGCACTGGAAGTACTCACCTAAGTCTTCCCTCAGATGAGCATTTATAGAAAGGATAACATTTTGGTGCAATTCTTTTACTAACAGGCTGCTTGGGAAACTGCAGTGTTTTGTGAAAATTTTGGACTGACTGCTTCAAAACCTTGACAATATGTTTAGTCTGCATAAATGAGGGAAAACATATTTTGTTTTGTTCAGCATGCTCTGAACTTTCACAGTTACATAATTATCTGCTCAGATGGTCCCACAGTCTTATTTTGACTGAAAGGGAAATTGGAAACGTTGGTAAAATAAACCCAGGCTGGAAGCTTGGCAGCTCTGCCATTTGTTGGAGAGAAAAAGACCCGGGTTCAGGACTTCCTTTCAGCATGTGCTATTTTTCACTGCAAACTATCCCCCGACACGGTGATAGTTAGCTGCTACACGGACATAAAAAATGGCTGGACTATCCTTTTCTGGTCTTCTCCTGAACAGAGATATTACGAGAGTGTCGAGCTGCATATTGCAGGACAAGCTGAGATGCTGGCACTTCATACCACCCAGAATCTGAATTAAAGTGCTTGATCTGATTTTGAAATGAAACAGCCCAGGGTTCTGTTTCAAAACTTAAAACACTCGGGAAGCCTCATTTTTTCTTTTCCAGTACCTTGTGTGTAAAACTAAGGTGTCGATGGTTTCCTCTGCAAAGCATTTTGGTGATACCAAATGCTACGGGCTATTTAAGACACAGGCATGATGAGTCAAAAAGGACAGGTATGATTTGAGTCATAGCAAGTCAGTAAAAATAAAACTGACTAAAAATTTTCAGATTATTTCTTGTCAAATGTTTTGACAAACTCAGTCCCTGACCATAAAATGGGTTTCAATCTGGGAAAATTTCTGCTGTGAATTCTCTGAAAATTATTGTCATTCCTTGGTTCTGCACAAGCCCGTAGGTTAAGGTGCAGTTGTTTATAGGAAACAAAGAGCTTTTCCTTGCCAGCTTTTTTTGCCTTCATATCAGCCAGCACAAAGATGGTCCGAAAGTGAAACTGCCCTGCATCTTTAATCATTGTCTGTGCTAGCAAAGAGTGAAATCTGCTTCTGGAGCTCCTGTTGTTAAAGCATCTTACATCCCTTGCCCCTAGGTGTAGATGGCACCCAAGGCAGCTGAGGCTTGCTTCATTAATTTTTCATGTGTGCATCAACATGTCATGTTTTCCTGCTTACAATTTCATTGATTGGTTCTTGACAGACAATTTTTTCACAGAAAAATCTGAACTGTCTCCTACTGCTGCAGCAATACAGAGGCAGGCTTTGGGCAAATCTAAAAGGGAATGCAGACACTGTATGTTCTCTTGCACACAACCAGTGGTGTGTCCGCTCAGTGTTCATGAATGTGTGCAAAATACAACTTGATACAGATTTCTTAACTTCTGGGACTGCTAGAGAAGTGAATTGCTTTTGGCTCATTGCATCTAAAGCTCCACAATAAAACTCTGTTTACTTCAGTTCTGCTGGTTTCATACTTTCTTCCTTTTCAGAGAGGCTGAACAAAAGTGTTCAGGCCATGAGTTACTGTCAGCCTTGCCCACCCCTGCTCAGCCTCCCCAAGAGCCCCCTGCCCATGGGAGGAGCTCCTGTCAGGGCTCTCTCTCCATTCTGCTCAGGGCACAGGATCCCATGTCCTGGCCTACTGGGGCCACCAGCTGCCATGGGCTCTGCTGAGCCAGGCCCACCCGTGGTCCCACAGCCCAGCATGGCCTTGTCCCGTCTAATGCCAGGGGTGGTGCCCGATGTCCAGGGCTGCCCTGTGCCTCCCTGCTCCTGGCTGGGGGGCCATGTGATGAGCTGCCGGGCCCTGCCCTGCTGCGCTCGAGGTGCCCTGACAAGAACCTCTAAACTATTATTAATGACTGAAACTAAGGCAGGGGGAATCCACACCTTTGTACGGTATTTATTTGGGAATGCCACATCCTGCAATGGTCCCAGTGGATAATCGCTTCAATCATGTTACTGGAATACCAAGGCTACACACTGTTAATCCAGACTAGGCCAGGAAATAAATGTCACTTTCTCACAAAACCCCTTGAGTATCCATGGTCTCAGAAGAGCACAAAAACTTGGTTAAAACTATGTAATGTTTCCTACATAAAGAAATTAAAATTGAGGGGAATGGAGAATAGTGGAGTTGGGGGTCCTCTGGATATGAATTGAACACAACTTTCCAGAGGCCGGCAGCCAGGTGTACATATGGTGTATCTCTCAGTGGCTTTCTCTGGTGTATTGACTCTTCATAATTCTTGGATTAAGTTTAGGACAAGATTAGGTGCGTCCACCATGCCTGCGATGGGCAGACCCACTGTATCTGCCTGTAGAAGGCCCTGCCCATCAGGACTCTGCAAGACACAGGATGTGTCTTAGACTGCACAGGCTACCCCATGGCAGCCACCAACAGCCTCCCTGCCTTCTACAGCCTTTCTCTGAAGACTTCTTGGGCTTTAATACACTCGTGCAATTAATATTAGCAGAAAGCTTTTCAGAATCCAAAGTCTGAGTATTTTCCAAAGTGTAAATCTAGAACCACACTGTGTCCTTTCCCATGATCTAAACAGTTAATCTTGAAGACTAGAATGAAAGAACATTTTTTATTTCCAAGAGCTCTGTGCTGTGAGCACTGACAGCTTCATGCTGCTTGGGACCTCCATTGGTCTTCCTGTATTTCCAGGCAGAAAAGAGCAGTGGGACTACACTTCCTTACAGATATTCAGTGCTAAAAAGATCCTAATTCTGGTGCTGGTGGACAGGGGATCCCCAGGAAAGGTTTCTCTCTGCCAGTGCAGCCTGCAAACTGGCCTGAGTGACTTTTTCCTGACAGATATTCTGCAGGTCCATAGGTGATGTTTCTGGGTTAAAGGCACTCTTTCTCTTAGATGTCTTTAAGATTTGAGGGATTTTAGGGATAAAAGCTTTAAACGTCTCATCTAGAAGTTTTTCTGTCAGTGGGACACAAATATCAGGGCTGCAGGAACACATTAGGACAGGCTTTCGCAGGACACTGCCCACTCCTCAGAGCAGAACACAGTTAACTTTAAAAATACAATCTGTTTTCATACTGCATAATGCTCGTGATTAAACATGAATTTCTCATAGCTGTTAGAGCCTGGGACAGTCACCAAGCCCCAGCTGATAAATGTTGTTTAAATGAAAAGACATTTTTTTGTTATGCTCCTGGCAATTCAGTAACGATGTGGACAAATCTCTGGCAGGGTAACTGCCAGACCCTGCAAACTTTCAAATGGAGTTTTTTTCAAATGTCCTGATAACGATAGGTCAAATCACTAATTTTTGGCCCAGAATCACATACCACAAGGATAAAGCTCATTTCCTTATAACTCCTACAAAACACTGCAAAATTTTCTGTTTGATTTTGAAAAACATACCAGGAACACACAGAGCTGAAGTAGAGAAACAGATATGCAGGCCCTGATAAATGTCATGACTGATGAGCCATTTTGTTTTGTGATAACACCTCAGGGCCTCTGACAGGACTGGGTCCTGTGGTGAGAGGTGCCATGGGCACGGAGCAGTACAATCACATTTGCTCAAAGACTTTGCAGTCAGGAAAGCAGTTTGCAGCACAAAGAACAATCTAATCCCTGTTCTACATCCTGAGGAGTGAGGCGTAAGAAGTGCCTTCGGTAAGCATGAGAGGGGAATAACTTACTTCACTGCTGTGTAGGCTCTAGCATTATAATTATATTATAAATGTCATGTCACGACACAGGATGTTTTATAGGCAAGCTTGTTCATATATCCCATTGCTGGAGCTGGGAAAACTGTTCCTGATGAGTATGTTAAATTCTTCAGCAGTTTTAACTTTTAGCATTAATCATAATGATAATAAAGTTCATGCTAATAGATGCATTCTATAATTTAGGTATCTAAATATAGCAATTTCCTGAGGCTCTGACAGTGTGAGGTATTAGCCTTTCCTGACTGGCGTACTGAATGGGACTTTCTGCTGGGAGCAACGTGAATCATGGATTTAATATATGTAAATTCTTTCATGTCAAATCTTTTCATGGTTTACAACCTGCCTGCTTAGACTCACAATCTGTATTTGATACGGCTGTGATAAGGAGTTTTGCAGTATTTTCTTATGGTGGTACACCATGAGGGGAAAGGGTTGTTACATGTTACAGGGGAAAGGCAGAAGCTATGTGTTCCCTTTTGTAATACAAAATAAATGAAAATGAAAAACAAGTGCAATCTCTAAAGCACTATTATTTTAAATTTATGAATCATTAGCTTTCTAGTACAATAAGAAATAAACATAATTTAATAGGCAAACCATAACAAAGGGAACTTGAAGCATGTTTAAGTGATTAAACAGCAGAGATCAGCAGGTTTCAAGATGAGAAATCGTTTTAAATACATTTTTTTTAATTATTAAGTGGATTGCTTCACTTATTAGCTTAAAATTTTTATTCCCCAGAAATTATGTCTCACTTTCCAAAGAAGACATATATAGAGAAAATATGCATGCTATTTCTGCCATGATAAAAACTGGGAAAAGGAAGATGCCCAAACCTCTGCCTTATGTAAAGGCTGTTGCCCAGCCAGAAGGAAAAAAGAATAAACAGGTTTTTTGTTACTGCTATAATGTGCTGCTCCCGAAGAGGTGACAGGAATGTGTTTGCTGAACACACAGCATGTCTATTGAAAACAATAATCCCCTTTACTTCTCAGTCTTAGTGAGAAAGTCTAGAGCTAAGAAGGAAGACCTAAATTTAACCAGACTCAAGAATTTAATCAATTTTGGGTAAATTTAGTTCTCTTCCCATGTAATCTGGTGGCAGGGTGGTGAGACAGCAATCTTCTGACAGGATATGTACTACTGAGGTAATGAGTTGGTGACCACAACCTGACCTCAGATTGCTTCTACGTAAGCAACACTCTCTCCCGGATGCTTGTTTCGGTACCACAGCAATGAATCCAACAAATCTCACCTCCAACCTGCTGTTCCCTATTCCTAACCAAGGGTAGCACAGGGCCCGTCAGTCCCTTGGAGGGACACAGTCACCGCAGCTTAGAGTTACCTCGGAGTTCCTCAATATGCAGGGAACATTGACCACTTCCAGGGTCCTGCTAAAAACAAACCTGGGGGCATCAGCACGTGGCCTCTTTCTCCTTTCTTACATGCAGAAGACAATTTCTCCACCCCAGTATATCCTCTTTTTTAGGGATATGACCCAGCTTCATAGAGTATTTATGGTAATAATAACAGCAGGCATTCGCAGCGCTGCCTGGATGCTCTCCAGACAATAACCAACGTATGGGATTCCTGTTGGCAGGCTTTCACTCCGTAGCCAAGGGGAGTTAGCCAAGATGCCTGCAAAGCACAGACCTACAGCTTGGTCAAACAGTGGTGTTTTGATAGACCCTCCACGAAGCATTAGGACAGAGGATAGAAGAGCATAGCAAGAGCAAATGCTATGCTGGTGAACATATGGATAAAATCTAGAGAACAGTCCCTTAATGGCTGGGGAAGGACAGGAAATTAGTGCCAAGAATATGTTTATTACTGTACAAGAGTGCATCCCGGTATTCTGGCTACTCTCCAGGACTCCCAAGGTCTGTGGGTAATTATAATAGACACAGAAGTGTGACCTAACTACAGGGCCCATAAATTATCCTGTTGCATATTTTGTTTAATATTTTCTTTATGATTTTTACATATAATACATATACAGTTAAAGAAAAGATATTTATCCTATACCAGCATTTTACTAGTAGAAAGATCAGAGAAAGAAATAATTAAAAAGTCAAGATCAGGAACAATTATTTTTGTTATGATTACTTTGCCCATATTTACCTACTCCCCTATTTAACTTTTTAACTATTAGCTTTCCTGGATAGATCTGCTATGTATCCATTTCTTTAGTTTCCTGTAAGTAAGAAAATCTAAACAACGAGCTTCAAAAACATTTTTAATTCTGAATAGGAGTGGTTCAAGTTGAAATTTTATTTTAGGGTGATCAAAAACCAAACGCAAAGCTGAGCTTTTGAAAATTATCAAATTTGAAAAAATATTAATTTCCCAAATACCTGATCTAGAACTGCGTTTTGTGTTATTAAAAAAGTTACAGGTACTTCTATTTTTCATCACCAAAATTTAAAAAATTCTCCTTTCATTTCAAAGTTTTCTTTTTTTTTTTTTTTTTAATATAGAGAAAAATTAGAAGTGGCACAAAGCCTTTTGTTCCTTCTTTCCTACAAATTTACCCAAAGTTACAGAGGCCAGATTAAGCAGAACTACATTAGCATGCAAAACCTTTTTTCATCATAATCATTACCCTCCCCATAAAATACAGTGCTCTGTATCCTTCTGAGTAATATAATGTGAACTTTGCAGGACATAATAGTGCTACATCAGTCAAAGCCTCAATTACAAACATAGGAACTCAGTTTGATCTAAATTGTCTAATAACATAGCCTGTGGAATTTTGCCCAAGCTACACCAATCATAAGTGTCCTTTACAGTTCAAAAACAAGCTGTTTTTTCTTCTTCTTTTGTCACCGATGGGCTGAAGTGCTTGATAAATAGAATAGAAATTAGCCTCTGAAGGACTTCTGTGATGGGACCTGACAGATAAACTGTGGAATGAAGTCAAGATCTAATGCAGGGTCTATAAATGTAGTAGATTTCCAATTTCACATTAAAACCTGTCCATTCACAGATGAGGGCTAGCATACCTCCAGAAACAGGGAGGTTTTGTCTGTAGGCAGAAAATGTGTGGGAAGCCAGTGCCTGACAGAGTATGTTCCAGATAAATAAGGCAAGGTGGAGAAAGTAGGAGGTTTGGGACAATGCCTAATTCAGGAATGAAGCTCCAAGTACAAACATTCAGCTTAAAGTCAGCCTCCAACCACCACTTTGTGAATGGTTTAAGCTTTACCATATTCACTGCCTTGCTGTATGTGAATCCCTGTCAAAGTCTGAGCAGCTGTGGGGATCTAAAGTAATCAAAAGGAGCACAAACATGTGAAACAAGAACTTGGTGTTCCATTAAGAATAAGCACTTCTGCACTTTGATCTAACACATCATTGCTTTTGCCATTCTTTGTTTTTCTAATGCTGCTTTTCAGTTTTAATTTAAATATGATTACATTTTTAATGTGTTTTACTTCAAATGTTCTTATTAACAATAGCAGCAAGATGAGGTATGGGAATGATGACAGCAATGTGAATTTTGAACTGATAATAATGGCGTTCTCTCATATTAGTCTATGCAACAAGAGAATAGTAATCAATCCCTACTACAAGGTAGTTATGGACCTGCACCATCTCTACTGCATTTGGTTTGAGCAAATTTGTTGGTTTTACTTCTTCCACTCTTAAAAACCATAACAATTCTCACACTGTGTTTTCTTATTGTAATTTTTGACTGTCTTTGTACCACAGCACCTGAACTGCTCTGTGGGTGCCATTAGCCAGTGCCAATAAGAAACTGTAATCTGTTTCCTCTATTTCAAGTCATATGGGTGACTAAGAATGGTTTTTGATGGTCTTAGGCCAAGTAAAGAAAAATACAGGTAGTTTCCTTTAGTTTGTCTCATAAAAACCTGTGGCAGGACCTGAGAAGTTCAGTCCATGATTGCTATGAAATCTCCACAGATTATACAATTGAAAATACAGCAAAACCTGCTATGTCCCAAAAGCAGGGATTTGTTCTAGAATTGTTCTCTGAAAACATTTTGTGGAATAAGCTTAGAAGCTTATTGTAAACTATGACAAGCAGTTTGTGGATGCAATTCATGCATTTGCTAATAGTCCTGCTCAAAACTCAGATATTCTTCATTTGCTAAAAGGAACCACTTTGATGCCAATGCATCAGCCTGGTGCCACAGGAATGCATGGGAACCCTGGCTGAATGAGTTTTTGCTGGATAAACATGTCTCTGTAATGCCTGCAAAGACACCTTATACCTAGAGAGCATTCAGTGCCCTTTCCCCATCAAATGGGCTAACAAATCACTGCCCTGCAAAGCAAAAGGCAAGCCTGGAAAAACTGGGGCAGATTGGGCAGAGCGGCAGCATGCTGCACGAGTGCTCCAGCTCTTAAAAGGAGATTCAGGCTTTAACTACAAACTTAACACCTGCTTCCTCCAAAGATCTCTTGGGTTTGCGCAATTTTGTCCAAAACCAAAATTTCCCAGTCCAACCTCCCTTTTGCTTCTAGCAACAGTAACTTTCTTATAATTTGTTTCAGCCAGAAAAAAATCAAAGTGTCACACAATGTGCTTTGGAAGGAGGAAGTTCTGACTGCTGAGAAGACAAAATTCAGGAAGGAGTGGCACCTCCAACTGTGAAGCCCAGTCAATCTTCTGCCCAGTAAATGCTCTAGATTCCTGGCAAAAAAAGGAGCACCACCACCCAATCCCACACCACTAAATCATTTTTTGCCTTGCAGCAGTTTATTCTGGAGTATTACAGGCATGAAATCATTAATATATTACACAAGAGAGCAATGGTGCCACTGTAGCTGTGACAATCCAGAGATACGTGGCACAGGGTTGGCAGTGAGAGATGTTATCTTTTGCTAGATCAACCAGCACAATGATAAAAAAAAGAACAAGATATTGAGTGAAAAAGTAATTGTTTTGTCTGATGACTTGATATAACCTTCTTCTCAGCCTCTAAGAACTCCTATAACTAAAAAATATTTGCCTAAGGATGACCACTGTTTCTTGGTATTTAACTATCACGCAGCCATACAATAGTTAATTCTACAGATCATTTAGTAATGCATCATGTTGTAATGAAAAAAATAGGAATGAACATTTAATGAAACATTAAGAATCAAAGCAAGTGTTGACATTTATCCTGCTATTGCCAAGATTTGATCAGGTTTTCCACTATTCTTACCAGTTCCAAAGGTTTCGCTCAATGTTTCTTTATATTCTCTCAGACTGTGGTTCACAACTGAAGGATCATAAAGAAAATAAAAGAAGAAAGGAGGAAAGACAATATTTTTTGGAACTGTGGTCAATTATTCATCTGGGTCAGCTGTTGCAATGAATGATGCCATGCAGATCTCACTTAGCAACAAAATACAAATAGAAAATATTGTTCCACCCAATGCAAAGTACTGCAAATTATGTAGTTAATGAGTTTTTAATGACTAAGTTCACTTTGTGCACAGTCTCAGAAAAGTCCCTGTAAATGTTGTTCACGTCATGAAAAGGGCACATTAGGTACAATTTACCACTCTGTACTCACTCCCTGCATTTACAGCAACCCCATTAGAGAAGAGATTTGAAGATATTTGAATCCTGTTGTAATTACCTCACATGAAAGAGAAGCTTTATATCAAAATCCAGTGAGAAGGGATATTTTGGTAACAATATAAAGTCAAAATGCTATAAAAGAGCCTACAATTTCTTAAGCATTTTATCCTGCCCATAAATATAAAAGGCTACAATTTAATTCCAGGTTAAAACAGCAACTGAATGTATATAAAAACCAATATGGTTCATTTTGCTTGACCTTCAATTTGCTTCTATAGAGCTAATTAAGAACATTTAGCACATTTTTTTCAGAAGGAAAAAAAGGACATATATAGAGAAATTTGGTTAATAAGAGAGAAATATGGAGAATAAAAGTAAAATTTTGAGTTACCTCACTGTGACAGAAATTTTTAACTAGTTCAGTCAATTTTATACACATTGTGACAGCCTGGTTATGATGATACGGGATCCATATCTGATTCACTTGGAAATCAGAAGCATTTCATTGTGATTTTAAGGCAATTCATTACATCTTTCATAATGAAAATGCTGAGTGCATCGTGAATACACAGTGGTTTGTATAGCTTGCATTCTGTGTTTTCAGAGAGCGTTTGCTGATGTAGTCAATTGTAAAAATCCATCAATTTCAGCAATGACAAGGTCAAAATACTAAATACCTTTGACTAATGCATAGTGACTTCATAACTGCATGCTGATTAATAGAGCAGTATCATTTGAAATGTTTTCTTTAGACAGACTTAAGCCATGTTGTTTTCATTTCTAATTCTTATTTATGGCATAAAGTTTAAAAAAAAAAGAAATTTATTTTTAAATATATATTTTTTCAGAATTTTTCAAGGTTAAAAAGTCAATTTGTGGTTGGGTTTTTTTATTGTTAAATCCGTATTTTTCGATGGAAAAATTTTCTGTTTCAAATTTCCTAATGAGCTCCTGGGTAGACTACACAAAAACTACATGGCAACTATTACTCTTTGTCTATGGCAATTTTGCATGGCGTGACTATTTTACATTTCCTTGTATATTGAAGAAAATAAGAGAAAACATTTAACCCTAATTGCATTTTTCCCAGTAAAATATCTGAAAGTTTACAAATGTCTTTGTCTTGATACATTATCACAACACCCATCCTGTATTAAATGGTTCAAATTCTTCACCGTATCTTGGCTTTACTGATGCTGGTTTCCAAAAGCTGCTGGTTTTCTATTTTCACATAACCTGCTTATCTAGTCATCACCGGTTTCCTTTGCTGGGATTTTTCACCACTTCTATCCCAAGCATGTTTTCCCTTAAAAAACACCTCACCAGAGTTCACTGCCACTTTGTCAGCAATTTGAAAATGCCCATTCAAGCACTAAAAAGAAATCCAAGGAGTCTAAAATTTTGAATAAAAGTTTCTCAAGTAACCTAAAATGAGGAGGTTATATAGTGACACTCACTAAAATGAGTGCCCACACTGGTTATATAAAAGAAACTGAGAATGAACTCTTTATTGATTGCTAACACATTGATAAAATGTTTGCTAGTTGTGCTCTCACCTCACTCCATCCCTGTGGCCACAGATGATTGCCTACTCATAAACCTTTTGAACCCAATTAGCCACCACAGTAATTATCAGCAGTCCTCATAAACCCCACTAACTTTATAACAATACACCAGAGCCACTCAGGATGGACTTTGTAATGATGAGCAATACACACAGCGGTTTTACCCCACACTCGAAATGTCTCTTTTCAAACGCAGACAATCCGAGCCACAAAAGCAATTTTGCACAGAAAAAGCCAGAATCACCTGACTTGGGCAGAGAGCTAGGGCTGCAGCAAGAATGTCATCTCTGTTCCCCTGGGTGACTTGGAAATCATCACATTCCTGCAACAGCAAACTCAAATGTTCAGCTATTTTATACTGGATGCTGTGAAGTCCAGTTGGTTGAGAAATTACAGCTCTGTATTGATTTTCTACTCCTTTTAAAAGGCTCTACCAGAAGCATTAGTGTTATGCCATCTTTAAATTAATGACATACTAGTTTTTATGGCCGATGTCTATCACTAACATAAAAAAAAATAAAGACCACAGAAAGAGCAAGTCTGTTTTCTTCTGTTCAAGGAAAGAAACTGTAGTCAATATTTTGACTGGGCCTGTGAAGAATAACACAAATAAGATTATACAGAAAAAAGAGGTCCCACTTGACAAGAAGGTGGTTTTGCAAAACAATACACAATGGGTCAAATCCATTAGGAAGAAAAGGAAGTCCCAAGAATTGGCTGGGGTGAAGGCTGAACAGCATTCATAAATTAGCTGATGCTTAAAACTGTTATTCATTATGCTCTATTTATCAGCTTGTAAAGGCTCCCATTTTAATTTATAATAACAGCCCTCCTCAGTCATCACCCTTCTGCCACTTTTCATTACATTAGAAAATTCGGTTTTGTATATCTTGTTCTCCCACAGAGAAGCAGAAATTTATTTTCCTCCTCAACTTTTGATTACAATATACATTTTTGCCTAGATTCTCCAGACTTTTATTCATGCAATAATTTACTGGACAACTCCCCAGCACCTCAAATCTGTGCCCGTGAACACCATGCTGCATCTTGATTTGTCTTCTTGATAGCAGAATATCGAATTCAATTGCAAAGATAAAAGTGCCATCCCGTTTGATTCATCAAGTGGAATAAAACCCTCTTGCTGAGAAAGCCATTTGAATGAGGGTTAACTGTGACCTGTGCTCCTCCACAGTCCTTGGAACATCTGGCCATATGGGCTGTAAGCAGATTAATCCAGTGCTTTGCACTCTCCTCCTTTAAACAGCTTAAAGGTTGCAGTTTAAATAGCACGGCATGCAATTTTTTAAAAAAAGATCAGCAAATATCCAAAAGAACTGGACCAGATAATAAACCCTCTCCACAGGAAATTTTCAGAGGATCTGAAAAAGAAAATTATTTGGAAACGACTTGATTTTGTTGTGGTCTTATGTTTTAACTTGATATATCTAAATTTAATCTTTCCCAAAGTTGTCAAATCCTATCTAGCTTACATGATTGATCCAGACATACAACTTCCACTATTCCTGCCTCTGACAATTGTAATAGACAGTTTTAAAGTCTGGGTAAGAGAGACCTGTAGTAACACCAGCTTGTCTGGATGAAGCCTTTATGCCTCGGTGAAGCGTCCCTCCCAGGGTGCTGGTGGCAACGTGCTTTTAGCTTCAGCTGTAGCTCCAAAAAGCTGGAAAGTTCACCCTGCCAGCACTGACCACCCAGCTGGTGCCTGTTAGAGCCCAGAGCTATGTAAGCATCTTGCTTGACGTGTCCTCTGTGGTGCAAGCAGAGGCAAGGCTCTGGCTACCTTCCTCACGCCGGCTGATGCTTTTGGCCGCAGGAGCAATAGCAACCAGACTGCACTGATGAACCAGAGGTCATGTGGAGGACACTAATGCAGAGGCTTTTTTTCTACCTGTTTTTTTTTTCCCCGACAGCATAATAAATTGCTGATGCTAAAGCAACTAATACTTTAATTCAGCTTTCTTAAAATTTATGTTTTCTTGGGTTTTTTCCACGGAAAATGGCAACCTCCTCACAGGTGGAATTTTGGTGATATCTGAAAACAGGAAAATCCATTTAATTTATTTTAAAATCTAAGGTTTTACACAGAAATAATTATTTTAAAAACAAGTCAGATTGAAGGCAACTTCCAAGCCATGTGAAGTCAATACGAGACACCTTTTATCCCCATCTCTGTTTCTAGGATTTTATTTGGTAAAAGCAGAAGCAAAACCCCACAACCTCAAATGTTTGCTTTGCTTGAAATTGTACTTTCAGGTTTTGCAATACATCTAAATTCATATTTTTCTGTTGATTTCCAAGAACTTCATCTCTCAGTTCTCGTACTTCATAGTTACAGCACTGGAGATTTAGTTCTACGCTAAATGATCACTTTGCTTCATGTGTATAGCATGACCAATCCTGGCCAGAAGAGTTGTTTTTCTAAGTGAGTCTGAAGAAGCTGTCTTCTTCACAGGTGCTAGTGGTCACTGTGGCTCTGCAGACAAGCTGAAGTCTTATTATCTTCATTTTGCGTAGCTACTAATTTTAAAGTTGTCCATCATGATTAGTTCTGGGACTAAATCCTGTCAATTACCAACCATGGTGAGTTCAAGGTTGTCTCGCTAACTTTAAAGAGAGAAACTGAGGAAACTCTGATGATACCCTCTGAAACAACATTAGAAAACAGTTTCTGAAGTTGGAAATCTTATTAACATGCAGAGCAGCACATTGCCTATTACTCTGCATTCCTAGTTAACGCAGAAATTATTAGCAGATAGCACCAAGCTGAGAAAAGGAATGATATTTTGATTGACTTATTGAACTGGCTCTATTAAAGAAGACTCCGTCACTGAGCTGACAATCCCTGCTCCTCATTCTGTTGTCCATCTTCTAGGAGGGGACCTGAATGAGAGCAGAGTGCCAAAGCTGAGGACAGATTGCACGGGAGACATTGCAGGAGCGTTACCACAACCAAGGCAGTGTTTTAAGGACTAGATCTCAACTCTTGCTGAAGTTGTAGGTATTGTGTACACCAAAAGGCCATCCTGAAACAGGAAAATGGCAGCAATTCACAAACACTTGGCCTGATCCTGCCACTGACAACACTCCACCATCCAGTTCAGGTGAGATGAGTGTGTGATGTACGTTCTTTGTGGATAATTAACACTGGACTTTTTGAAACACCGAAGGCCCAAGCAACTCTTTCTTTCAAATAAACCATATGCAGCACTGACATACAAATTCTTTATTCCTAGGCCATTGTCAAATATAATTTTTCAGTTCTTTAAAAGCTTTTGATTTTACATTTTTCCCATTCCATCTGGGCAGAAACTAAGACCTTTCTAGAAAAAGTCCAAATCTCAGAACATCATAAGTTAGGATCTTCGTCTAAAATGGAAGATAACCTACATGAACCTTCTTCAGCTCCCAGTTTCTGCCAGAGATTTCTATTCTATCAGCTCAGCTGGGATTCCTGACTACTAGATTACAGACTTGGTATCTCTTGCTGTGCCCTAGTAACTACTCAATTATTTAAACATGGAATAGCTCCAACAGATGCTATTGCAAGAAACACATTCTATAACAGCACAGTCCAGGCATTCATCTGGGACACTGGAAACCAAGGGTCAAGTCCTTGTACCACAGAGGTTTAAAATCTTTATACAAAGAATTAAATTTATGCTAGACACACAACACCACTGGGTCAGGGGAACATAAGTTCAGGGCCATAACCTGTCCTAGGATAGAATTAACTCCACCACTGGTTATTGGGAAAATAATTTCACTGTTGAATTTTGGCAGAAATGAGCTCTTACATCTTGTATGATGGCATCCTAAGAAGCAGTAGAGGTCCTCCCCACTCAATAATGCAAAAGTCTAATTGACAGTGCTACAGACACTGATAAATATTTGGTATGAAAACCAGCTATTTTGTGGAAGTGCAGAGGTTTTTTTAAAAATAATAAGGTATTAAAGCAAATTTCAGAGTTTGTGGTGGTGGTTCCCTTTCTCAGCAACTAAAAGAGTCTTTGCAGCGCAAGCAACAGACAAAGCTGCCTTGGCACTAGGTATTGAACACAATATTCCTGTTGGAGAAGGGACTCCTGAGATGATGTAAGTCCAGCAAAGATCCATGCAGGTCTGTGGAACTTTGTGGCTTCACACCTGTTAGAAACCCAGCACACAATCCCTTGGCAATCAAAACTGAGCCCCTAGAAATTTAGCTACAGTCACTGGGGGAACATTTGCCTTCAGCTCATGGTGACACTGCTGCTGTATTTCCGAGGCTGCTAGGAGGGCTGGTGGTGTAACTCCCCTCACTTTGGGAGACTTTCACCATGCTGATGTTAGAGCTGCAGGCTAAAAGTTTTGTATGGCTCTCAGGGTGTGGAGGAGCAGTGGTGGCACTGGATGAGGCTGGACCACCATTCACGAGCTGGGGACCAGCAGTGCAGCCACTGCCCACCCCAGTACAAGGGGCTGCACCTACCTGGCCACTCCTGAGGCCCCTGAAACCTGTATGAGCTCAGAAGAACAGGCAGATGGAAAGCACAGAATCATCCCATATGAAAAGCTCTGATTCACAACAATTGGATGGGATTTCTTCTTTCTGAAACTCAGTGATTTCATGGTATGAATGATTCTCTGACTACTGCTAAGATAATGCCTTTGTTCAAACTGATACCCTGCAATAATTTATATAAACACTGCTAATTACATATTTGCACTGTATATCAATTTTGTCTGTGCCCACTGATTTCCTTCATAAAACAGAGAAATAAAACTTAACACAGCTTTCACGTACATCACCGGCTGCCTGTCTGATTTCTTAGAAATGAACAAAAACAGTGTAGGTGACAGTCAAGACAGGCAAACTCAGTCACTCCCAAATTATATTTACTTTCCATCACTGCCTTTTCCTTTCTGATTCATCTATAATGAATATCCTCCTCTCTTCGTTAGATCCAGTTACTGTTTCTTTGTCTACAGTAACATAATCCACATGGTTTAAAACAACAGTTCCCTATCTCTATTTCTTTCCCTTTACCATTAGTATAATTGGGATGAAGCTTTGCCCATGAGACCTACAGACAGAGTTCGCAGTAATAAGGTATTGGAGGAGGTTAAAAGCTAGAGACCTCTAAGGCAGGAGGAAACACACTGCAGCAGCTGCTCAGACGAACAAGCCCGGGGTTCGCGAGGCTCTGAGCGCCTGCTGCTGCCGCGTTACACACGAAGAACTAAATGTGATGCCCAAAGGCAGAGTATGTGCATTTGACAAGGTAGGATGCCTTCCCCCACCTGGGTGCTTTCAGGCACAGAAAGAACAGGGCCAGCTCTTGAAAGCCACATTGCAGCAGCTTCTCGGCCACTGCTGCTGCTGCTGCCACTGGTTTTCAGGAGAGGGCAACGGGATTCAGCGAGCTCCTTCCTCATGGCTCTCAGAGACAGCACTGCAAGATATCCATGTATCACAAGAAAGACAGAAAAAGATTTGTACAAGAGGGAAATTGTAAGATTTCTATACTCTTTAAAATAAATCTCTTATCCTGCACAGTGACTTATCTTTTCCGGGATTATTTTCACAGCCACGGATTTCCCTTACTTCTTCACTAAGTGAATATCCAAAGTAAGACTTTAGTACTAAGACATATGGAAATCAAACAAATCAAGATCCATATAAGCTGGTGTCCTCTGGCTGACCTGTCATGTGTGGAAAGCAACTTAATCCTCAGATTTTGGACTGCATCCAGTCTATAAAAACATGTGGACTGTGAGGAGAGGATTGGGAGGCAGGCTGAGCTGTAACAGGCAGTCGATGCTGACAGTGCTCAGCAGTGCCCTCAAAGAGCTAAAACCCCACAAGTCTGTGAGATGCATCCCCGTCCACTGCTGCTTCTGTCCAGTTTGGCTTGTAAGAGAGAAAGCCTTGAAACAAAAAGCAACTCTCTGCTGTGAGATCAGCAACTGCCAAAGCCTATCAAACCAGTAAAGGGCAACCTCAGGTCTCATCTCTGATGCTGGGTGTTAGAGTTGGCAAAAAAGCACTACAGCTCATGTCCTGGTATTTGTTTCTGCCAGCTGTGCTCTGTTTTGTATTTTGGGGGAAAAGGATCAAGCTCTTAACTGGAGTTTATTTCAGTTCCTTTGCCTTTGTACAACAGAACCCAATATAAACAGTAAGCATAATTTGGAAACTGTTTAAGAGGAATATATTACAGTAATGAAGTGGTCCCTTCCCAGCATATCACTGCCTGCTATTTGTCAGCATTTTATAAAGCAGTAGCTGTCCCTGTTCTGTTGCAATGCACATGCCTGTATCCCGCCTGTTACAAAGAGAGGGCTGGCTCAATCTGTCTGACCACTGAGTCTGCCAGAATGCCAAAATGCTGCTGTGAGCATCAGAGGAACATGCCAAAGATTAGACAAAGAAATCCTGTGTAAACCAGCAGAACACAACTGCTCTGGGCCCTGCGAGGGAGGCTTGCTCTTTGAGCTGCCCAGCTTGTCAGTGAGTCCCTTCCAGCCCATGCTCCATCAGGCACAGGAACCAGAGCCAGGGGCCAAATGCAACCCAAGCCAGAGCTGGCAGCCGAAGATAATGAGGGATGCACCGGTCCAGAGTCCAGAAAGGCAAGAGACAAGGCCTGGCTGTCCTGTCCCCCACAGGAGCCAGGACAAGGATCAAGGAGCAGAAACAACTCTGCTAGAGGAAGGGTGAGGGACAAGGCTCGGTAGCAAGAGCTACTGCCAAGAGACACTGCAAACAGACAACGCCAGTGGAGGTTACTGAATCCTCTACTAAATGAGCAGGGCACACATTTAGTAGTCGGATTTAGCAGATCATTTCAGTGGAAGAGCTGGGCTGTGGAGCTCTGATTTTGGGCAGAACCTGTTACCTGAGCCAGAGCCCATGCTGCAGTAGCAGAGAGATGATGACACAGTGAGGGAGGAGGAATACAGCTTGAGCAGCTTAGCTCTACTCTGCTAAACCTACCCTTGCTTATGGAGACCTGGAACCTGCAACTTTTTTGGCAGAAAAGGGATGAGAGTCGGGAGCCACCTCCAGGTCCTTCCCGCCTCTCTCCACAGCCCTGCAGCACAGGGAGCACGACCCATCGCATCCCAGGCTATGGGACAACCAGGTCTTCAATGAGGCCATGCTGCCATTACCCTTCAGAAAAATGCACTGGTGTGTGGACCAGTAGCATACAAACATGTTAGGACCACTCTTCTAAAAAAACCTCACTGGAACTCACCTGCGTTTTTTGCCTTTTGATACCTAACAAAGCTCTCAGGTCCCTTTGAACCCTTATTCCAGCTCTTTTAAGTAATAAACTCTCGCAAGACAGGCACAAGAAGGAAAAGGTGCCTTCAAGACATAAATTCTGCATAAAACACTACCCTTTAAATAGTTTTTAGGTATGATATTAATATAGCTGAAAATGGCAGAATTATATAAGCTCTAATGTAAGATTTTCACATTTCATGGAAACACAAGTACAAACCAGCACATTTGTTATTCATTGCACGAATCTCCATAAAACCTCAGTCTTATAAAACGTAATGTCAGGAAAAATCTGTTTAAATGATGCTGTTCTCCCTCAGGGAAAACCTACCTAAATTAGAAATTGTGTTAAAGCCCGCATTTCCTGCTCCATTTCACCTTATTTACCATTTCAATAAATTTATGCTAGACTAAAAAATTGGAAAAATCACTGAGTGTCAGGTGAACACTAAAAAATATATGCATTTATTATACTCACCTATTTAGACTTAATGCTTTTCAGTTGTCTACTTTCAAAGCTTAAGTATTTTCTTTGGGCTTAGTTTTGTCATCTTGACATTTTTAATAATCTGAATATTTAGCTGTGTTAGTCTCTGGCATAACTGGAGCTTCCTGCTTTAATTTTGGTCAAGAATAGCCCTTGAAGCTATAGGATAGTGGATAGTCAACGCTATTTTGAAACTACATTCAAGTATTCTCAGGTATTAAGTGTGAAATTTTACTCTAGATTAATAAAAATCATTGGTGATCCTTCACAATAATTGCATCAGTATTCATTTAACTTCAATTTAGGAAGACAGTTGTATTGTGAGTGATTAGATGATTACTGAGAATATACCTGAAAATTATCAAATAATAATAGACATTTTGTCTTTTCCTGTCTTTGAGTTTGTGTCTATTATGCAGCTGTGAATTCTAGCGATTATTTTCTTATTGTTCAAGTTCCTACACTGTCAAACTATAACCAGCTTAAAAACCACTAGCTAAATTCCTACCTTAGACCACTGACACACATATGGAAGTATTAGGAAATAAAGCATCATACTTGTCTCCTTAAAATACAGACGTTCACTTCATGTTTCCTGTCGCATATGCTAGTCTGCAAGAGAATATATTGCACTGTGAGAAGTGTGTGACATCTGCTATGGCTAACAGATATTAATGAGCTGGCACATGTGTTCTCCTCCAATTTACTGGGCTCATGGCAAAACTGTAAAGGCTGATGCAAAGGCAGATTTCATTGACTACTTCATTTTCTGCATGCTGGAGGCAGCTCAGGGAAAAAATCTGGTTGAGTTGTCTTCTGACAGGGTAGGGGACACTTAAGCAGGTGCCAGTCATCATCTCAGTGTAGCACTCTCATTCAGTTTGTCCCTCCCAAATTCATGCTTCCCTCTACTTTAAACTTTGTTCATGTCTTACTGGTGAAATTTTTGGTTGCCTTCTAGACTGGCGAAGCAGCTGTAGGGAGGGACAAGGCCATGCAATACTCCTGCTGAAGCAAGAGCTGTTTTGTAGCTTTAATTACATCAAGATATCAAGAATATGCACTTCTGGGCAGTGATTTTCATTATGAGAATAATTTCTAGATTCAATGAGTTTTTCATAGATTTTCAGTTTCTTGTCCGCCTTTTTGAACACCAGGGAGGGACCATTTGAAAAAGAACATTTTTTTAAAAGGCTTAGACATTGTTCAAACACCTTCCAGTGCAAAAACCCACAAAAAGAAAAATGACATATCCAACTTTTTCTATCTGCTGACTGGTAAAAATAAGACTTCAATAGGAAAGCAAAAAAATCATGTAATTCTTTGCTTTTAACTATTCAGAATTTAACTTTCATCCTGTACAGAGAACACAGAGTTTGGCAGAATATCGCAATGCAATGTGCAAAATTAAAAAAGGACAATTTTGGCTGAAAACACACCAAAATTCAGTGTCAAAATGAAGGTAATATTTTGACTAAAACTTCTGAAAATAATAAACAAGGCAGAAAGGAAAAAGAGAACAACCAGGATACCACAGATATCATAACCAAGTCCAAGATAACTGATAAATAAAAAAGAGAAGTACAAGAAATTTATGACTGGCATAGATCCATTTCTGTGTAGCTGGTGTATAATGCACAGACAGGAGTGTTTAACTCATTTTTTTCTGTTTTCACAGGAAAGACGTTTCTGAGACCGTGATGAAGTACTTTCTAGCACTGTCAAGAAGGATATCAAACAGCATGTACAGGAGATAAATACTTTTCAGGCTGTAACCCTGAAAAACTCACACAGAAGATCCTATTTCTTCTGGAACTCAGTCAAGCTTTCGAATAGAAGCAAGCTCATCTGCCTTTGATCGAAACGTTTTATTCAGTTAGTACTTAGTGACCTAATATTTTACTTAAAGTACAGATTTACAGCTAGTCAATGCCTCGACTCGGAATTAATGCAGTGTACATGTCTCATTAGCAAAGAATTTGGCATGACAGGAGAAGATCAGTAGATCAAAAGACTTGATGCTGCGGTTCCTATATCTTTGTCAGATGTAGGTGAAGGAATTCACTTTGAAGCAGAGTTTGTCTGTTTCTGAGATTGAAAGTCTCCACCTGCTGGGGCTCAATGCTCTTCATGGCCACTTATTGTTTTGGACTCTGTCCTCAGAGAGAGAGAATGACATGTATTCATGAGCACCTGGAGGGGATTTCCCAATTTAGCTTCCTCCAGAAGAAATTTAAAATCCAAAACTGTGATCCTAACCCAGAACACGAAGATGATACAGGGATTTGCTTCAAACCAGCCCAAATCATAAGCATTCATCTAAAGCAACAGAGTTTCTTGCTGTGCCACCATCCATGTCCCATCTCCACAGATTTTACCTAAACCCTGTATTTAAGAGGATGATTCATAACACAACCAACATGTTATAGAAAAAAGAAATCAAGTTGCATGTCTCCCCTGAAGTTCTCCACAGGATCAACTCTCCCTTTGGCAATGCTGGTTCCTGATAGCATCCCTGTAAGCTGGGAAGCTGAATGAAGCACTTGTGAAGGTGCCATGAGAAAAGTCTTCTGCAGATGATCTACCTGAAGACAAAAGCTACGACTAATTTTGAAAGGCTGTATTACTATGGCCAGTGCTGGAAAGCTTTACTGCCTGAAAAAAATTGTCAGGGGGTGAAAGAAGGAAAAGCAGCAATTTACACAACTTCTTAAGGGTTAAACTGCTATCTCATGTTTTGGAGCTCTTGGCATCAAGGATCCTTAGTTACCAGTGGAAACCAGGCCTGTGTGAGTCAAAACCACATAGCTGAACAAAAATAAATACAATTGAAAATCTTCACTTGAGCTGATGCAGATAATAATTTTTCTATATGCTTTCTTTGGTAAATTGAGATGAAGATTTGAGACTTGTCATCATTTTGGGGCATTTATGATAAAAGTAAAAAAAATAAAGAAATTCTGGACTCCTTTTATGACAAGAGTCAATCGACTTTCAAACACCAAGGAAGATGCAGCTGTGCAAACACGCACAGTACCACTGTACTCTGGAAGTCAATCTCTCCAACAATTAGCAAGTCATTTCCCAGGCAGAAGGGAGTGTCCTGCTCAAATCTTGCCTGACTGATTCAGCACAGCAATTGGAATTCATAGATCTCTTCTCCAAGGACAGGACTCTAGCCATCAGACTCTAAGTGTAGTATAGGCAATGAGGAACCTCTCTCATTGCATTGAGAGAGGAGTCTCTCTTCTCAGAGCTGCTAAATTTTGGCTATATTTTTGCAAATCAAGTTAAATTGATTGACATTATCACGGAGAGAGAGAATGGTGTTGAGCCTGTAGCTCATGTGCTAATAAGGAGGGTCCACCACATTTCCAGTTGAACCTAAAAGGTTCTAATTCATTTTTCTAACAACTCCTCATGAAAATAAGCTTCGAGGAATGAGAAAATAGGATTTTTTTCTTCTAGAAAATGTTCTTTCTTCCTTCCACATCTTCTAACTAATCCATATAGCACATGGATGTCAACTTCCTCACTTGCATCTGCCCCTTCAGTAAAGGGAAGTTTTCAGATGGATGCATGCAAAATGGAAAATGTAAATTACAAATTGAACATCTGTAAGGTAATCATCTGGTGAAGACCAGTAAGCCTTCTCAGGAAAATACAAGAGTTTTGGTTAAATTATTCTGAGCTGCAGAAATGGGCTCTCGGGTGTCTGTGTATATGTGCATCTATAAATAGACACACACATCACAATTCCAGTTTTAGCAAGGGGAATATGCACATCTTGTCTCATTACTCACATTCCATTTTCAACTTTGCCTAAAATATATTTAATTACATCTCAGCATGGAGTATCTTTGAATTTTTGTTTGGAAGGAGTACCCACCTTTCTAAACTCTCACCTGGTTAAGCTCTTTTCAGAGGAACAGCTCTAATTTTTACACAAGGAATAAATACAGCAGAAGGAACAATTTGCCAGCCTATGTGCAAAAAGCTCTTACACAAAGAAATCTTTCACAGGTCTGTTGTGCAGCATGAAGGCAACTCTTTGGATCAGCACCGAAGATCTCTTTTGCATATAACATTAATGGCTTGACTTGCTAGCACCTTCCATTTTAGAGGCTGTAAATCATAATGTTTTTACTGTTGGAGGGATAAAGTATTAGGGTATTTTTAGACACTTCACCCTGTGTACACCACATGTAAAGAAAACAACCTTAGGTGCAACTTAGCCTACATTTTTCACAGTTAGTCCCATTTTTTTTTTAATACAGAACGGTCTGGCATATTTTTCTTCAATTATATGCAATTTCATGTTATGGCTTGCCAAGTTATTTTAAAGAGATTTATAAAGACAGCTCATAACATCTTCAGAGGCTGAAAAACTGTTATATCTGTAGGAGGGATGGAAAGGAATCTGAAAACCATTTTCTGGAAGGGGCTAATGGCTGAGAGCATGAGAAGAACCTAAGAACAACTTCAATGGTATTTACAAGAATGCATTTTTCATTTAGCTCCTGGAAGAGGCTCTCACATGGGTCAAATGTGTCTTGGCAATTTGTCAGTAAAATGCAATTTGAGTTTGAAGCACTCCGAACTAAAGCTTCCAGAGTCTTACTTGTGGCCTGATAAGGAAGGTTTAATTTCAGTAACTGCAGACCTGATTCTCTATTTCCCTTCTTAAACCGCTAATGCCACTAACTTGGTGAATACACTCCTAAAGTGATACAAAAACCAGTTCCTGAATGTCAGTACCAGAGCAACTGTCACCAGGGCCACAGGCTACAGGACAACTGGAGAAACGGTGTCTGGGCTTCTGTCATGTCTACACACAGGAAAAGACAGAGGCAAAAGGAGAGATGAAACAATCACACCTTAGGCACTGACTTTACTGTGTGCCCCCTCACTGTGGCCCAGAGCATTTTACTCGGTGTCAGTTCACTTAGTCTCCAAAGGCAGCTGAATTTTGTGGCTGCATAATCTATTCCAGCAGGTCAGAGGAGCTCCCCACCGAACAGGCTGTACTGAGCAATGACCCGAAACAACAACTAATGAAGGTGGTAGGCACACCAGAAACGCATTTAAATGCTGACAGAAAGGAAAATCTTGGAAAAAATCCTGCTCACAAAGATGATAGATCTCTTTACAAATCGTATCACACTTGGTGGTACATCCACTACTCCTGTTCACGCACTCTTTTGCGAAATAGCTGCTTTACAGTCACAGAGAGGATGTTGTCCATAACCCACCACACGTCAATATCCAGAGAATCCACATGGAAATATTAATGTCTAAGCCCCATTTCTGGTCAAATAAAACTTCTTTTGAGTTCTAATGCTCCAATCCTAAAGGGATGATATTACTTCCTTTCCATAGCAATAACGGGGAACTCTTCTCAACGACACAGCCTGCTGATGTACTTTGATGATACTATGGCTTTGCTACGTAAACTCACGACTGTATTTTGCATACATCCATGTGCAAAAAAGTGTCATTGCTTTTTCTCTTAAGTAGAAAAAAAGATTTAATCTTGATTCAATTAAAGAGCATATAATAAACAAAGTATAGTTTCTACTCAGAGAAAACAGCATTTAAGTTATTTTTTTTTCTTCCAACAGAGACAAAGAAGAATGACGTGGATCCCATGAAAAGACACGATACGTTTTAATTTCCATATAACAATCCTTATCCAACTGAAAATGATTTTGCACTAACCTTGAAAATGTTAGCTGGCTGCCTAAACCTCAGGCCACTCAAGAAAAAATAACTTCCAGTGGAAAGGACAAAAAGGTAAAAATGCTGTATTGGATCTTTCATTTATATAACACATTTAAAATGCCATTGTTTAGGATAAAGATTATCTTTGTTAAAAAAAAAAAAAAAAGAAGCAAAAATCCTTCTGACTGCTACTATGCTACTATATAGACATTTGGTGAAGACTGGGACTATTACTCTAAGTCTCAGTCAAGCAGTGCTATTCAATACGTCATTACATGGAACACTGCAATTACACAGAACAGTGACTTCCACAAAACTCATTTCAGACTCGTCAATTCCAGTAATTTATGCCTACCATCACCATAAGCAAATGGGATGAAGAACTCATTTTATGACTGCTAGCTGAAAGAAGATACAAGAGGACAGGAAGTCATTGCCTGGACCAATGTTTTATTTATTTTTTCCTCACTTATAGAATGGGTCTGCTAGAGCATCTGTAAAAACATAAAAATGAAATAACACAGTACATTGACTACTCAAGGTTGGCAAATGTTACGTTATAAAAGAATCCTATAAATATTTATATATCTCCAAGTAGTTAACTGATAAAATACCAATAGACAGCGCTAAGAATAAGTAGAGGATTTTCTGAGTTCTGTAAAAACAAAAGAAGCCCTGACTGCACACTGCAAATGGGCCCTTCTTTGCAGTTCTTGATCTGGAACTCTTGTCATGCTCTGTAGACAATTTAATGGTTGGTCCAAGCTCACCCACAGATCACACATGGAAAAAGAAGGCCTTTGATGCGATTTGGAAAGGTCAACAGCTCAATTTCTAATCAATGTATTGCTGAAAGTCAAGAAGACTTTAAAGCTTGTTAGCTAGTGAGATGCAGGGAGTTACACATATAGTAAAGAATTAATGTGTAATGATTAGATTGCTCATAGAACAAGGAAGGATCAAGGCATGAAAATGATGCTTGATGAGATTCCCTTATGAGTGTCATTTTCCCTGGGACTGAAATCTTTCCAGTAGTAATGTAGACAATCACACTGATTTTGAACAACCTGACCCACACTGCAGAACTGGTGAGAGAAGAGGAAAAGAAAAATATTCCATCTTTCTGATAAAACTCCAGAGGGAATTTCATAAATGGGATGCAAAATAGCCATCTGATTAGTATCAAATAACTTTTTTGACAAATTCTACAATATTTTCGTAAACTCCTTGCCCTTGTATGCTCATTTTAGAGGCCTAGCTGAATCACTCACAAATAGATTTCTGAATATGTTGTTTAATGTGTTCCATGACATTTAAAGTAAAATGTACAATGAATACATTTTCCCAGTTCTCAGATAACTCAAGTAATTAAACAAAACTGGGACTTGGCCAGGACATGGGAACTAACAAAATTACAAAAAATGTCACAGGAATTTTTAATGACACAAAAATTATAATACAGCTTTCAGTCTCCTTTCTGGACTCATGGGGGAAGATTAATTTGGTGCAGGCAGAGAGAACACGGTCTAGTGACTGAGCAGAAGTACTGTCTGGCTGTAATTACTGCCGAGCTACAATATAATTAATTACCCTAAAGTGTGAGAGGTGGAGAGATCTCAGTGTGACATGACAGCAAGGAGTGTGGGGCAAGATAGGCAATGTGAACTGTGGAAATCAGGGATGCCTGCACACTCATTCCCTGTTTCACTGAAAGCATTTCATAAATGTAAAGATATCAAGCAGTGAGAACTTAGGGAATGCTAGAATTAGTGGTTTGTATTCAACATTTGTCCTTATTTATCTTTCCCCCTCAAGGCATAAGAATAGTTTTTAATGACTTGAGCCCATACAATTTTTTCCATATGCCTCCTATCTCATTGAGTGAGTGCATTAAATAGCACTTGATGTTCTGTTATCTCCTTGCTCAATATATTGTGTACATTTCTGTAGAGAAGGTCTCTCCTGAATGTAATAGATACACTCCTGGGCTGTTCCGTAGTACATAGAAAACCCTCAGGTGATTTGAAAATTTTATTTATACATTTTCTTGACCTGTAAGGTGAGAGAATAGATATCAGCACCATTTTACAGATACATTACTAAGTGAAATAGAAATTGAAATTAAGACTACCTACTACTTTTAAGATCCTTTTGAGATGCCCCAGGACTGACTTTTCAGGGGAGGTAACACTTGCACAGTGGTTAATATATTCTGAGGACAATTATTTTAAATCAAGCTGTGCCTGGCTTTGCCAATACTTCTCCAAATTAGAACCATGCTGCTCTCAGGCAGGGCACAGCTGTACAGAGAAACCTACAATTAAGGCTGTGGCAAGTCTGGCTTGTGTGACTTGCTCACTAAAGCACAGAAAGCAGCATGAACTAAGGAAAGAATCCTATTTCCTTGGACCAGAGTCACTGTAACTATATGAGTATCCTACCTCCTCCAACAGTTCCATGCACTGCACCCCTCAGCTCTCCCAATGACAGAAGCAACGTGCAAACAGCAGTCTTCTTAATCATACTTAATTCTCCATTTGAGTGAACGGCAACACACACACTCTCTTATGAGAGACCAAGAGATTCCCCTTCCAAAGATTGTGAACTTATCAGGAATAGTTTGACAAAACCTACAAAACTGCTTTTCATTAAAAATATAAAATGAAAATAATTTGAACAAAGTATTCAAAGTCTTGTAGTAAATGTAATTCATATAGGACCTGATTATGTTGCAGTCTGCAGTGAATGGAGGAGGGGAACAAAGCGGCTGTCATTTGCACTAAGCAAAGGATGCTGGTTCATACATCTATTTCGACTTTTATCTTTAGTTTCCAAGCATGAATTCCAATACATGCAGGAGCAAGTCTTACTCAGGTGAATTCATTAGTTCAGAGCATCTGAACTGACCTTTTCACCTCCAAATTTATGATAATGTGAAGCAGTTGCAGTCTACTCCCTTTCTGAATTTCACTATTTAAAAAGCAAAATATTTCTTCTATCTTTCTTCTATAAACCCAGTATAGGATTAAAGGGTTTTTTTCTGTTCCAAATAACTTACAGCAGTTAAAGTCTTGCTGCCAGCCTGTCTCCCTGTGTCTCACAAAGCATTAACAGAACTATTTCCTGAACCTCATACTTCCCTAGTTTTAACATCTTAAAATCAAATTACAAGCTCAAGGATCACAATCACAGCCTTGGTACTGCAGCCTAACTTCTTTTACTCTATGAAATGAATATTGCTTGAGAACTAAAACAATACCAAGCCTTGTATAGTGAACAGCAAAGATACCAAAGCATTGCTCCTTTTCGCTGCAGCATTGTATTCTGAAATCAAAATCAACACAACAGCTTTCACAGCTAATGGGCTGTGCTGGTGAGCACTGCTCTGTTCCTGTAAAGATCTGTCCATAAGGAGCTGCAAACAAGTCTCAGGAGAGCAGGTGAGATTTGTCAAAGGCGACTCTTGTTCCAATTGACATTGTGTTCTGGTGCTGACAGCTGAAGGTTAAAGTTCTGATTAATTAATTTTCCTTTCACTATAAACATTTTCTTTTTCCCTTGAAGGTCCATTCAGTCTACAAAACTGATGGCCCTTGGCAGTACTGGTTATTCTAATGTGGTCAGTAAATATGCAAGAAAGCTTTGACTTCTAATTCCTCCCCGAGTTTTCAGCTCTGTCTGGACTCTGCTCAAGGGATGAGCCGAAGCACAGAGTTTCAGTAAGCCAGTACATATTTACAGAAATGAACAATTCTGTTCTCAGATCTGTTTTTTGGTCTCTGCACAGGCAAACAAATAACTTAAGTGGGAGTTTTGCCTGTGTAATGAATTTAGGAAGTCTTCCAAAATAGGAATAGGATGTGTGGAGAGCAGCACTGCAATGCATAGGCATGCTTTTTTCACCTCCAATTATCTGCGGAGAAAGAACAGAGATGGGATTGAGCAACAGAATTCAAGTTTCAAATCAACAACAGAATGAAAATATTCTGATATGCCTCACTTCTGACCTCTGAACCTCCAAAAGCCAGGTACAGGCATTACCTATGGAAACTGAGAGAAAGACTGCCATTATTTTCTTTGCGTCTTAGAAGCATTTTAAAAACTACTTAATATTCATTTAAATTATTCACAACAGGACACATTAAGATAGATCCCTGTTCTGCAAATGGCAGGAATGTATAGAATTTGTAAAGAGAAATTCCAGATGGGCAGCTAAACCTTTTCTGAGTTGCAATCATATTTTGTCAACATTTACCACTTCCCAGATCACTGGCTTTTTCTTGGATTTTGTACTCTTTGTTTTGCCACTGAAAAAATACTGTGCAGTGAAACTGTTCATTAATCCCCACAAACATGTTCTGGAAGAGAATAAATAAAGAAAAATGCTGTTTACTAGATGAACAATCATAAGCAACATAAATTGGGCTTCAGGGAGAGTATAGTACCGAACTACAGTCTCCTTTGTCCTAAGTAAAGAGCATTAATTATGGGCTCTAGGATAAATTTCTAGAACTCTTGTGACTTCAGCTTCTTTTCCCCTAAGCTTTTATGGAAAGCACAAGAAAGCCTAAGCTCCATTTTCAGTCGAAATATGTGTTTCCTTCAGCTGGAAATGAATGGAACCTAGAACTCTGCCTAGCTGAGAAGATATGAAATGTCTGTCCTATTGATCCTCCTGATGTTTGGTTTTGAACTGGACACTGAAAAACAAACCCCAAAAATCCATTGTTACATTGCCTTAGTGAACAAGAATTCAATCCAAATTGAGGAAATTTTTACTTTGTTTAATGACACAGTATCCACAGTGGTGCCAGTGATTTAAGGTAAGGATCTGGTCAATGCTAACCTTGTCAAGCCAATGCTTTCATGTTAATAAATGATATTATGAGAAAGAAGTAAAGAGCCCAGTAATACAGGTATCTAATCCTGGCCCTGAGTGAAGATGTCAGAGCTGTGCCACACAGAGAATCCCTCCAGACTGGATCTGGACACTCTCTTGCACGTAGTCCTCAGCTAGTACCTTCCTTTCCAGATGCTGAACTTCATGAGGTGTTCCACGGTGCGTGACGAGCCTGTGCACACCAGCCCTTGACGGGAGGGGAGGGCTGCTGATAGCAAGAATTTGATTGTTTGGAAGAAGGCTTTTGGCCCAAACTGCATGACTTGGTCCATTTACATCATGAAATGCTATATTAAATCTAAAACCACATTATCTTAGCCATTGAGTAGTCTTCTATTAAGTATACTATGAACTAGTTGATAATATATTTGAAAAAACAATGCAATGGATAGAGTAGACCTTGATTTTACACTGTCCTGAGAGACATCTGAAATCTCTCTGACATCAACACTCTGAACAAAAAAAGGTGATTTCAATGGGACTTACGGAAATATAACCTCATATGAACTCCGTGTAACAGATGGATTGAAGTATTTGGGACCTGCATGCTTGGGGTCTATCTGCCAAAATACAAAGGACGGTGTGGTAAATGTTATCAAGGAGTTTAGGAAGCAAGGATCCTTTTATCTTTCTCACTTCCATACTCTTGGGCTGGTTGGGCAAAGCACTAATGTGCTGTCTAGACATTTATATAGAAGCTGATTTGGTTTGTAGGAGAGTGAGCTATATAAATGACTAATTACCCTGTATCTTACATGAGCCATCTTCAACTGCCATATATTTTATTGAGATGAGCATATTAAGAGGCATAAGCTCTATATGGTAAATCCTGAAATGTCCCATGTAACTTAATTTTCACAGATAAGAAATGCAAAACAGTCTTTCCAGCGCAGCATGGCTTTCTGCAGGAAGTAAATCCATTAGAAAATGAAAGCTTTCTAATGCAATGACAGGGTGCAGAGTCTCATCATCTGCATGTGGGACTGGCACTCACAAATTATTGTTCCAGCTGCCACCGGGCAGCTCTCTTTATCAGATCTAATTTACTCGTCTTTTATCAAGCCATGTGAGAGACATCTTAATCATGAAGGACAGGATTTATCTTACCTAATGTCAGCTTTCTGAGGTTAGGCAGATGGTACTATCCTCGAGGCAACGCTTAGGCTCAGAGGAGTGAGGCTCCTCTTTGAGACACCTGTTGTGGGATTGAGTCCGTGACCCTTCAGGGCCTCCCGTCTCTTGCTGCTATCATGAGATCACAGACATTTGGCCTAAACCTTGGTTTTAACCTTCTTAAGCAGGGTGGGATGAATCCTGTGTTTCTTTCTCAGACAAAGGTGAACCAAGGTTTTAAAATTTGCAACTGGAGACTCAGCTTTCCCCCAGACGATGGCCACGTGATGCTTTTGTTTTTGTTAAATCCCTTACAGAGAGGGAATCTCACAGGTATTCGGACTGGTACTATATTCAATCAGGTTAAACTGAAGAAAATGTCCCTGTGAGGTATCAACCACCCAGCTGATATGATTGACTGATCTAAAGGCAGCTGAAAACATTAGACACCAATACAACATTTGCAAGTTTGCTGCTCTAATGGCTGGTAAGCACAAAATCTGACATGAGAACAAAGCTATCAACCTGAAAACACCTGATTTCCCTTACTGTCCGCGGAAGGTGTTCCACACTGGATACTTTATATCTATCTGATGCTCTGCAACACAATTTTGAATACAAATAGAGTGAAAGAGCAATAATATGAAGGCCTTCAGATAGTTGCCTAGATCATGTTGGGAAACTCAGAGACAGCCGAGATGAGAAGATGGTTGAATGAGAACATGAAAATATATTTAGTTTAAATATTAGGTATGATTTTCAACAGGCACTTGTTGAAATCACGTTCCATCTGGCCTTCCTTAAATAGTCTCCTGCTTGAACTTTGTTGTGCTCTTGAAACCAAACAGGTTGAAAGCTTCTCTAAAACACAAAGATTCAACAGCACTCAGAGATGTTAATAAGAAGGCAAGCAGTGCACAGTACATAATGTTACATCACCAGCCTGAATTATTAATGCCTCGTTAATACATATACCAAAACAGGAGTTTATGTTCTATAGTACTGGTTAGGCTAAATATATTGTGATCAGGTTTTACTATTCCCAAATAGAAAGCTCCGTGTATTAAAAGAAAAGAAAATGCGTGCATTTTACTAAAATATACGTCGGGGTAAACTGACCAGCTTCAGTGAAATTGCACCAATTGACCTCAACGTTAGTCAAGGCATCTTCCCAAAATACTCTTTTCTTATATTTTCCATTTTCCTTTCCTGTAAATCAAGTTAATCCAAATATAAATAGTGTAAAATAAAATGAATAACTGCTGTGAGGTCAGAAGTGGGTCAAAGAAGGATAAAAAATTAATCTCAAGACCAAAGGCCATTATATTTCAGATATGCAGCTCAGAAATGGAGGAACTCTATAAATTTTAAATGAAATTTGGCAGGCTGGGGCTGGTGTGATTGACATCCTTTTCCAGCCACTACAGTCTGAATTCAGTTTGCTGCTATGCACATCCACGTGTGTGAGAAACACTGCTGAAGTGAAAACACAACGTACTATATGGCAATTGATTAATTGTCATTATCCACAAGAAATGCATTAATTTAATTAATTTAATTAATTAGTTTGATTCAAATTCATTGATTTTCCTTATTTTTCTGGGCTAGACAGTAGTCTCAATTCATTATAATATGCCAGAAACGTACATCCAATTATCACTTATCGATGGAAAGATTGGTGTCAGCTAATATTCTATAGTTCCCAGTATTTGGGACACCTATCTCTAATACAGTGACAAGACATACACCTGCTTTTATACACACCAGTATCAGGAATTCCTAGTATGATTCATGTACAAAGGGTAGTTCTGAATACCTGCTGATACAATACAATAACCTTAGAAATTTGATTAAACCTTGTTAGTGGCAGAGTCCTTCTTTTTCACATAGTTATCACAGCCCTATTTATTGCTAAATGTGGTGCATCTTCCTCTCAGTTTGTTGTTTGAATTTTCTTCCTGGTTTGATATTCAGCTTCAGGACAGTAATAGCAAACACAATGAAAGCACAATACTGCTGGCACACTGTTTACAGAGCCTGCCCAGGGGACAAGCCACAGCGAGGTATTCTCGTCTACGCTAATGGCTGCAGATTGATCCTAAGGAAGAAAATAAAGGAAAAACTGGTAAAAGGCTAAAAATCCAATCTGATGCTCCAGTACATGCCCACATATCTATACTTTAATAACTTCAATTATGGAGGAAATGAGGGCATTAGAGATAATGCTGTCTTGCCTAGCACAGCCTCTCCTTTCTCAAAAAGGCATTCACTTGACTTTCAGGACTCTGAGATTCTTTACAAGAATTAATGTCCTGTGATTTACCTCACACATCTCTGTAGTGGACATGAACTTCTACATCCTCTAATAAGCAGTTACTCTAAGTTTTGTGACAAATTTCACAAGAAAATTTCAGAAACTTATCTGCTTTTCATCCTTCCTGTGTTCTGTAGCAGGCTCACGTAAGTCACAGTTAAGGCCATATCCAGAGAAAGCTATTTCTTCTGCTTGATTTTAAACTCTGGTTTAAACCTGGTTTTAGAGGCCTAGCCACCTATATAAATTTATTGGTAATGAATGGTGATAATCGACCCTGAAAAAGAAGCCCCAGATGAATGGACTTCAGCACAAGAATATCAAAACTTCACGTGACAGAAGGGCTGCTTCAGAGCTGGGGCCTGACCTTAGTCCTCAGCTGGGTCATTGCTATCAGATACCTCCACAACAACCACTCCTTTTTGCAGCTGAGATGATCCTGTCCAATTGGGAGGTCCTTTTAGCACTAAAAGAGAGTAGTCATGGATAAATCACAGGGTGCCACTCTTTGTCCAGAAGGTGAGACTTGTCGTTTTTGTGGAAGAACATGTCCAACAGGGGAGATGCCCACTGGACCCTTTCCAGGGATCTTTATTAGCTTCTCGGTAAAGAACTATCAGGCAAAACTGGGCTCTAAACTGGTACCAGGTCTAATGCTGGCTTGGCAACTGTTTAACGAGTAAAAAGTACTCCACCAGTGTGGAGGATGAGCAGGAACATTTTGGTTCATCCACTCCAATGTGAGCAAGTAGCCAGCCCAGTGTCTGTGGGACTGAGAGTCCTCTGCCCAAGCAGTGAGAAGAAGGAACCAAGATTTTGTCAGCAATTTGATATGCTTCAGATTTCTGGTCTGGATACTTAGCTGATTAAAATCAACATAAACCAAGCTGATATTTTTTGGTCAAGATGTACCATGTAACTATGCGATCCATTCTGTTTTCCAATATTGAAATATCTGAGGTAAAAGGACTAAAGTATTTGTCATCTTGGTGTGTCAGCCCAATTAGCTGCACAATCCTGACAGAGTTATAGAGAAATTTCTTTTTTGATCATTAGGTGCTAGACATAAGAGCAAATGTCATTTCTGAAAGTGAAGATGACTATATAAACTACACAAACAGTTCTGAGAATTTATATAGTGCCACAGAACATTTCTCCTGAATTCCTATTTAGGAATTAGGGTTTGCTATGGTGACTGAGCCCAGGTGCACTGGCTGACGTCCATACAAGCAATTACTTTCAGCTCAAATTCCTCTTTTCAGAAGAGCAATGCACTCTCTCTTCATCCTGACACACTGTATGGTGGTGGTGCCTATTATTTCGAAGATGCACCCAGCCTCAGAGACACCTGTACTTTATTGATAGCTGAAAAAAATCCTTGTAGTCACAGCTCACATTCTCTTTCAGACTCTGGCTCTAATTCACAGAACAGACTTGCTATTGCAATCTTGTGTAGAAGTGCTTACCCTCTTTTGCAAACCGCTTTGAGAAGCACGGAAGAGCAAGTGAGTCACCTGGGTGACAGCTAGTCCTTCCAAACAGTGAGAAACAGGAAAGCTTAAGGGAAGGGAAAACGAGCTCAAGATCATAACAACCATCTCCTGTGTCCAGAGATACCACTACAACATCCCTTTCTAAGCTTGCCTGGAAAAGCAGAGAATAGCTCACATCTGCCCCAGCCACCAGTCAGTGAGATGTGCACAGAACCTTAAAATACATTATTTTTTCCCCAAGAAAAAAATTTCCCTCAGTCCTTTTTCAAGTCTAATATTCCACCTGGAGTAAGTACTGTGTAGTATCCTTATCACTCAGCCTGCTCCTGCACTAGACAAACTGCGTTGCCACTGATGTGTTGTGAGAACTTGCAAGGACTGGATATGAGGAAAGTCAAAGGGTAAGACAAGAGTATGATAAAAGTGTGATCCTACCGTTCATCGCTGTTCTAAGTCTTTCCCTTGATTTGTCACCCTCCTTCCTTTTTTCCTTCCTCAACTACAGCTTTCTGTCTCAATGCTATAAATTATTTTCCTGGTTTCATTACCAAAAGGAGGTTTGCTTATAAATCCATTAAATGTCTTAAGATGTTTTGTCACAAGGTGCGGAAAAGGGCACTTGGTTTTGTCATGGACGTGGCAGCACCGTGCACTGGTATCTGATGCCATGCCATTTAAATAACAGGTGTGCCTCTATTCTCTTCTTTAAATCACTGTCTTCCACTTCATTGTGTTTTCTTTTTTCTTTTGTCTTATTTCATGTCTGAACCTGGTTCAACATCTTTTAAACTATATAAAGGCAGTGCCAAATGCTATTCCAATACATGACTGGCTGCTAGTACAAAATTACATACTTAGCTTTTACTTCATTAGGAGTTTACTAGAAATGCTTTTACTACCAACGAGGCCACCATGGGACAACAAAAGATTTTTATGAGAAAAGCATACAGGAAAAGTTGTTCCTACACAAAAAAACTATTAACAAGTACCTTTATTGTATTATCATTAACAGATGGGAGTGGAAAATAAATGCAATGGTTTATTTGCCCAATGGAAAAGTATCAACTTGGTTAAAGGGGGAAAATAATTTTCGGATTTCTGACAAGATTTTACAACTAGCAAAGAAACGTGAAATGAAACAACACACAATACCCATGCAATTTTGCTCTTTTTGTCCCTATTGTTTATTCTTCCTAATAGTCCTGTTTACTCGTTTTTTGCCTCTTTTGATCTGACTCAATGGAGTTGCCACCCCTTCTCTGGCTTTCATTGTAATCTCACACTTGGCCAAAGAACAGAGGAAATGAGCAAAGCTGTTGATATGTAAATAACAGCTTTGAAGATAGAAGTACCAGATTGTTCCTAAGGAGAAAAATGCAATTGCTTTTTTTTTTACTGGATTAAAAAAAAAAAAAAAAATCCTGATGTATCATTCAAATGGTACCTGAAATCAAAGATTCCATTATCTCTGAAGAATAATCATTTCAGTCAAACCAGATATTTCCAGAGAGCTAAGG
Source organism: Mohoua ochrocephala (assembly GCA_013398855.1). Taxonomy (NCBI): domain Eukaryota; kingdom Metazoa; phylum Chordata; class Aves; order Passeriformes; family Acanthizidae; genus Mohoua; species Mohoua ochrocephala. The sequence goes on from VZTA01003726.1 coordinate 205,537, forward strand.
AAATTGTATTAAGAGTTCAAAATGTTACATTCTAAATGTTGTTGACAAAATTGCTTATTTCAACCCTATTTCACTTTCCACGTATTACATTATGAGTACCTTTTAGTAGAACATTTTAAGAGATGAGCTGATTTTCCCTTGGATAAAAGCAACTGAGGGCCAAATTCTGATGCCTCAGCTCCTGTAGGTGGTATCTGAATCACAGAGTCACAGAGATGGAAGGGACCTCTGGAGGTCACCTGGTCCAACCCCTGCTCCTCAAGGAGCGACACCTCGAGCTAGTTGCCCAGAACCATGTTCAGAAGGCTTTTGAAGATCTCAAGGATGAGGAATCTACCACCTTCTTGGGCAACCTGTGCCAGTGCTCATTCAGCCTCACAGTGAAAAAGTGTCTCCTGATGCTCAGAGGGAACCTCCTGTATGTATTTCAGTTTGTGCCCAGGTATGGCTTCTCTGATCCCAGAGAGAATCTCTCCTGATTACAGAATTTATGACAAATAGGCACCAAAACTCACTGAAATCAAGCTCAGTGACTTCAATATTTCTGGGCTGCTGTATAACTAGAAGGAAAAACATTAGGTTCGTTTTACTATAAGTACTGTTGTAGTTTGCACTGTTAAGTGCATATTTCTTTATGAAGTGTGTTCATGGAATGATTTATAGGGCTTTCACTATTCAGTGAGATACCCTAAAGCTTTAATCCAAACGCAGTTGGTGGCATGCAGATAATTTGCAGATTATGAGTTGCACGTGCACAAATATGATAGAATGAGCCTCAATAATTGAAAAGGGCTTGAGGCAAAATAGCCTCAGAAAGGAGTAATTGCTGCTGAGGCATTGCCCCAGAACACCCAAGGAGAGCCTTACTGATCGTCCTTCTGAATAAACAGGATTCAGAAATTTTTTTTTTTGAACTACCCAAAATGAGTAAAGTGTCCTCTTTTTAGATCTTGATAGCCAATAGTGAATGAGTGGAAGTGAGCATATCTGCCCCATCTATGTCTATGAGCTACATAAGGTGTCTTCATGTGGGAAAGTGTGTGTCAAAGACTCCTTCCCAGTGTTCAGAAACAGTTACATTTTTACCTTTTGGAGAAAATAATGGGGAAACTCAGGAGAATCTCAGGTGAAATTCAGGTAGTTCACAAATTAAGTAGTGGCCTCTGCCAAACAGCCCAGTTTGCCTCTTCTTCAGGACACACTTCTTCAGGACAGTTTGATCTGTTATTGATTCTGTCCGCATTCTGAAAACTGGCAAAGTGATGCTGACTTCTGCTTTCCTAAAGGTTACAGTTCTACGTGATGATAAATGATGGGCAAGCACTACCATTTGTAAACAGTCAAGGTGTCTGATGGAGAAAAGTCAATGAAAGTAAATAGCACATATGCCTGATTAAGTTGGCCCCAATTCAGAATTAAAGGGGCATAAAATTATCTGCTCTTATCTGGCATGTAGGCTTATTAACTACACTTGTTTCAAACATGCAGATATAGAAAAGACAAGCTCTACATTGCTTGAAGTCTGATTTTTCTTGTTCTTTAGTGACTATCAGCAATATAAGTTGGTTTGGTTTTTTTTTTTTCCCCCCCACAATGTTCCTTTGAATAGGAAAATAAGGTATCCTTGTAGTCCTCAGTATGAGTAGGTGAAGAGGATGGGGGTTCAGGAAGAAAAGCAGCAAAGTTTTTCCAAAAAAGATGAATTGGAAAGACTTATAAGCAAGGAAAAGAAAGACTGAATGAAAGAGATTCCAAGAAAGTGAACACAAATGGTAGTGTAGGGGCACAGGGTAGTGTGCGAGTACCCGGCTGCCAGGTTGACCCTGAAAAGTTAAAAGACGAAAGTAGAAGCTCATTTTTACCCTTGGATCGATCCATAGACATAGGGGCAAGGGAATATCGGCACTCTCAGAACAAAAGGAACCTTGTGCAGGTAGGAATGCAGCTGGGTTTGATACCCAAGGTTCCCTGTTCATCAGTGGGAAGATGAGCGGAAACAGGATTAGAGGGATGGAGCACCTCTCCATCTAAGGGATTTGGGATTGTTGAGCCTGGAGAAGAGAAGACTTTGGGGTCATCTAATTGCTGCCTTCCAGTACTGGAAGAAAGCCTACAGGAAAGATGAAGAGAGACTTTTTAAAAGTGCATATAGTGATAGGACAAGGAGGGGTATCTTTAAACTTTAGATTAGATATTAGGTAGAAATTCTTTACTGTGAGGGTGGTGAGGAACTGGAACGGGTCACCAAGAGAAATTGTAGATGCCCCATCCCTGGAAGTGTTCAAGGCCAGACTGGACGGGGCTTTAAGCAACCTGGTCTAGTGGGAGGTGTCCCTGCCTATGGCAGGTGGGTTGGAACTAGGTGATCTTTAAGGTCCCTTCCAACCCAAACCATTCTGATTCTGCGATTTGTGAAGTCATCAAGGGTTTTTTCCCTCTGGCACATCTATCACTGGCATCCAAGACAGTTGTCCTTTCAGGCAGCGCAGAGATTTGCATTCCACTCTGGACTTCCTTGGCCCTCTGAGTCCATCCCCTGAAGCAGCTCAGAAGGATCCGTCTCAATGCAGGGGACAAGGGCGAAGTGGAAACTACCATATGCATGTTCTGCAAGAGACTGCTCGGACCAGAGCATTAGATTACACTTCTGTCTGAAGCTGCTGCAAAACTACGTGCTCAAGTGCCAGGCTGAATCATTCCCTTGAAATGAATTCTCCATGTGAGGCAATTCAGCAACTCTCCGGTGGGGTGTTGGGTTTTCTCATCTTGTCCTTGTGCTATAGAAATGCCCTTGGCCACTACCAAGCAGCTTAGAAAGGAGAAAAAGGAGAAAACCACTTCTCACAGTGTTCATTTGACTGAAACTGGAATTAAATGCTAGTCTTCTCACCTCACAACCTCCCTATTGTATCCAAGTACAGGATAAGAATAAAGCATATGAAGTCTACACTCTTCAGTGGAAAAAAAAAGGTGAGGTCTGAGAAATTTCAACTTGCTTACTTTCTTCTACCATGAAGAGGCTTAAATCCCTGGCCTCTAAACTCATCCACTCACTCCTAGAGAAAAAAAAATATATTTCATGGCATATGCTAGCAATAATCCTGTTTACCTCTGAGTGGACTGGAAGATTAAAGTTCCTGCCAATCTACTGAGTGCAGAGTCAGGCTGCAGCCCTCTGTATATTACAAGGCAATCAGAGCTCACTTTTAATTAAAGCACAGTGTGGGCAAATAACTTATGGAGACAGTTATTAGTCACACATTAGATTGCCCCAGAAACTGCACAAATTTAACCTGAAAAAACAGTGGTTTAATTAAACAGTAACTACAACTTTAGGCATATTGCGGATGCCTACAGATGCCTGTGGACGCAGAACAAAAAAGAATCTCGGTTCTGATGTGGCCTTCCATGCTACTACGAGGTAACATTTGCTACTACTATGAATAACATTTTGCATGCATTTATTTTGATTCACCCCAAAGCGATCTCTCTTATGGAAGCTGGGGTCTGGAATATCACCCATCAGCACCAACATGGAGATATAATAATGCACAGAGTGCACAGTCATTTGCCGTGAAGGATCTCAAAATACTTGAAAGGTGTTCATTGGAAGCCTTTACATGTTTTTAACTGTGTATCTGCAGCAGCACATCTGTGAGATTTTTATCCTTGATTAGATGGATTTTCTAGTGTATCTATCATTGGTTAACTGGGTTAATTAAGAGAAAAATGTCTAAGATTCTAAACATTATATTTATGCATTGAACTTAAATCTTTCACAAAAAAAAAATCCTTGCAAGGACCAAAAATGGTACTTATTATTTATTTAACCTGATTTTAATAACTGAAAAAAAAAAAAAAAAAGGGTGAAAGCCTGCTAGTGCCACTTAGCATTTGAAGAGAGCCTTTTGTGAACCTTGCTATTAAAAAGGCCATGATAGTAGGAAGCAACTATAATTTGACTATGAATCACAGAGCTGTTCACAGGAAGACTCTTAGCAAAGACAAAGGCCCTGCTGTCCATTATAAACCCATGAATTGCCTTCAGATAAATGCAGCTTGTCCTTCAATGTAAAGCTACTCACTGCAATCCAGCCAGCAGTCTCCATTGTTCACCCTAATGAAAATGCACTCTGGAACAGAGAAAATGTCTAATTCATTACAGCAGAGACTAATTTTTTCCACCAACTGCTTTGTACTGAAAAATTCAAAAATCCCCAGTGAAGGCAGAAACAGACTTTATTTTTTTCCACACAAAATTTAACCTTTATTTGCAAATGGCAAAAACTCCTTTTTCTTTAAAAAAATAAATAATAATGGTGTTCCTTTTTTGTGTACTTAGCAGAAAGGTAAATCTCAAAGAGCTTTCCTCTACACCACCCTTTAGAAAGAATCTCTTCTTTCTGGGTTTTATGCATCTACAGAGGCTTTGAACAAGAGGAAGCAATTTCTTTGGCTACATTTATCATCTTCCAGACTCCTTTCAATTAATATTTGTCTAATATTTGTTAATTGCTACTAAAGATGCTGTATCAGGTAATGCATTTAATTTACCTACTGAGCTTGGAAGTGCAGGATAGTAAGTGTATCTACGGATAGGCCACTGTAGAGTAGCAACAATAGCTTTGGGCTACAGCTGCTAAAAATAACTTGCTCTGTGCTGCAACTCAGGTATGAGAGATTCAGACACAAGAACTGCAATTAAAAGCACCAAATGGAATGGAAATACCCTCCTCCATCACTCTGGCAATTCCTTTTTGATGAGTCTATGCAGTGGTGGAGTTTTCCTCTTGTTTTACGTATTTACTGTTCTATGAAAGGCACGGTATTTCTTTTGATTTCTTTGCTGGGAACCAGTAGTTTTAGAGTAGAAAAAGAGAAGTAGGCATAATTTTCATTTCAGACAGACAGCAAGGAAGAAAAAAAGACAATTTTTCAAGGACAAGCAATGTTAAGACTGCTGGCAATTTTTTAAAAGGCAATTAAAACAGTAGTCTTCATAATAAATAAAATCCCTTCATCATTTAAATAAAACGTGGGCTCCTGCATATATTTAATTAGCATATTTTCCTTCGCATAGTCTCTGTGGGCATGGTTGACCTACTCTTACCAAAGCACACATCCTTGAAAAGCAGTCCCACTGAAGTTGAAGAGATTGATCATGCAAATAAATCTCTCAGCACCTGGGCCTCAGAATAAACACTGCACTGTGACTGTCAGAGGGAGAGCTGAAACCCTGACTGGCAAACTTGCTGGGAAACTAGCTGTCAGGGAACCAAGAGAAACCAGAGGCAGCAACTTGTGCCACATGCTGGGATGGCTTAGGGGATGGGGACAGGGGCTCTTTTCCTCAGCTTCCTTCTTTCTCAAAAAGCCATCCTGAAAGGCATGTGGTTGGCGTGACTGGAGCAGCTGCTGACTCGCAGCAGCTTTGGCTACAGACTTTCCAAGGAGAGGCGGACAGAGCCCTTTTCCCGCACGCCCGGCCCTTTTCCTACATGCGGACCAGCACAGGCACTCATGTGAGTGCAGGATGCTCCTGTCACACCCCTGGCAGCAGCATCCCGGGGAAGATGCCAGCCGGGGACTGTGCCGGGGCTGGTGGGGCACTCCGGCCCCGCATCCTGCACAGGGGGCAGGCAGAGGAGCAGCCCTGGCACCCGGCCAGCTGTCCAGCCACCTCTCTGCTGCCCAGGCCACAGGCCACTGTCCTGCGCTGGAGGGAAGCAGATTAAATTAGCTCCAGCAGCGCATGATTTATTTGCCCCAGTACTCAGGCTCCTCTTTACCTGTTTTACCTGTGCTTTGTCCCTCTTCTGCTACTCACAAAGCGGGCAGAGCACCTGGATAGTGGTGACAGCTGTTGCTCTACTGTTTTCTTCCTCAGGATATCCACTCTGCGGGATAGGGGAAAGGACCTTCTCTGCTCCGTGTTAAGCAGCAGCAGCACAGACAAAAGCTCAACTGTCCTATCCAATACCAGTGATCTAATCACGACTGAGAGTGTCAGTAAAACAACAATTCTTTTTTCTTTCTTCTAGTTGGAACAAACTGAACAACATCTTTGCCCTCCCTTCATTTTGTTCTGCCAAAGTAAAACAAAACAACTTCCTTATCAACATGTTTTTGGGTCAAAATATCTCTTCAATCTGAAACAAAATGTTCCATCCTGTGGCAGACATGCAAAAAACAGCAGGGAATGAAGGACTGTCTGCATCTCCACCACTGCTTCCTCCTCCTAGAATCTACCAGTGATGGGGACGCTTCTGGAACGTAAACTCCGAGCTCTAGACCCAGTTCTGGCAGAAGGGGTTCCAATCTACACCTCATGTGAAATGGGCCAGCCACTGCGCTAAGCCATTCTCCTGCTCTTGACAGTGAATGCTTTAGTGTTTATAAAAATGTGTTTCAGAGAGGTAAATATTGAGGAAACATGTTGGGATTTTTTTTTTAATCCTAACGGTTACGGCACTGTGGAAACAAGAGAATTATAGTTCAAATCAATACAGGCAGCAATGAACACAGTTCTCCTATGTTTTGCTTGACAACATGAATCACTGGACACTGAAAAAGCAGAAGAGACATTGACTGTCCGTCAAGATCTGATGACTCCTCAACAGCCTAACATGTTTACAACTGAAAGTACTCGGCGAATTTGATCCAAGTCCATGTAGATTTTGAGCTGGACAAAACCACGGTTTGGCAAATTTTCTATTTGTACTAGTAAATTTAAATCCTGTTTTGCTATACTGTTGTGCAAGAACGACGACTTATAAGGAGTCATTCAAAACATAAGCCGTATATTTATTCACATTTTTGTGAAAACTGAATGCATTTTGCATGTGAAATATTTCCAGTGTTAAATTCATTCTCACAGTGCTGTTTTCCATACTAATCAGTACCCAGTATATTCAGCATATTCAGACTGATATATCAGGATGATAGTGGTTTAGTACAACTACTAAATTATTCATGTGAAAACATATGCTGCACTAACACTGCCAAAGTGTTTATAAGCAATATGTCTAGGGAAAAAAAAAAAAAAAAAGAAAAAAGAAGAGACAAGAATGATCCACAAATTAAAAACAAGAGATCTTGCAAAATTACCAATAATACGATGTAGTAGTATGCTAATGAAAATTGCTGATTAAACCAAAATAGGAGGTAACGTCCATTAGGTAAGAATTAAAATATCACATCGGAAAGAGTGCCGTTAAAAAAAAGTGGATTGGACAAAAGGGAATATGGCAAAGCTGAGGGTTATGTTCACAAGTTGTCTTTATGGTCAAATAAAACAAGGGTCAGGTAGAAGAGCCTGTGATATTTACAAGAAAGAGTCAGTGGGCAGGAGCAGTGACAATAAGAAATAAAGGGGCACATTCAAGCTTGCATCCTAAGCCAGGGAAAGAACAAAAAACACAGATCCATGTGGTGTCTGGCCAGTGTGCTGGGATCTCAACACAGTGCCTTTTCTGACAATCGCAGTGCTGTCACAGGACAAACAGACTCCCTTGCAGATGGCACCATGCAGCCATACGTTTCCTGCCCAGGAACAGTTCTTAGACAGACATATATGAACTTCCAAAGGAAAAGCACTGCCAGGGTCATCTGTTTTTCATAGCTATCATATAGTCGGGGATAACATCTGAGAGTATTTTGTGTTATTTCTAAACTCTCCAATCCATCTTTTACAAGAACTTTTAAGGTCAGCAGAGAGCAACACGTGCAGCAAACAGATTTACTGGGCAGATTAACTAAGTGACCTCATAAAGCGAACAAAGCATGCTGCTCTTTCAATCAGCATCTTTTTAAATCTGTTAACTAACACTGAAATATTTGCTTTGACACGAGAGTTTGCTGCAAGTGTTTCCATGGTAATTCCTGGCCTCTCAACTGTGGGGACAATTTCAGCGAACTCCAGCAGACAGAATGGGCTTAAGGATATCTTCCCAGATAGCCTTCAGACTATTTTCTGCACAGACCTTGCGAAGAGCTACAGTAGAGATGCGGATGAGGAAGAGGGTGGTCAGCACCCTCAGCAGGCTGTGAGCCCCAGGATGATCTTTGGTGGTAAGGGCAAGGGGTGCAAACGTTCCTTCCCGCTGGTAAATCTGTCCCCAAACTGAGATTAAAGACAGGAGATGCAGGATGGCGTTTCTCCCAGATTTTCCTGAACTCTGCCTGTAGCTCTGGCACAGCTCACACTCAGCACAGCAGCTGGCTGCGGGCTCCAGCTGTGGGCCTGCAGCCCCTTCTCTGCAGGCCTCTCGGGACCCAGCAGAACCACTGCTCTTGGACGGCCCTCTGCTACAGACAGCAGGGAGACGTCAGGCCACGCGAGCAAAATCCTTTCTTCTAATCACTGACTGCCAGCTGATCCTACAACGAAAATTCTCGTCCACCTTTCTAAACAGCTGAACTGCATTTACTTGCATTGTTCCTTCCAAAACCTCTGAAGTACAGCTATATACAAATGACATCTGGACGCTGGTTTGTGCAACTAATATGATTACATTTTATACACATTTTATTCTGCCAACTGCATGGGGTCATGCTGTCACCTTTACCAAGAGGGTTTTGAATTTTTTTCCGAATTTCTTTTGAACTCAAATAATTTTTTGCAACCACTTATTAGGACCTGTGACTTCTGCATTCTATTGTTTTCACATTGTTCTCAAACTTATTTTGGCACTTGAGGATTGCAGACGGAAGAGGAAAACTGTGGCTCCAGTAAGATTAGAGGCTTGTGAAGTTCCTTCTTTGACTGTCTCACTGTGTACCCACCACCCTCTGCTCTAAAGCAAGGGGTCATCTTTGCTGTAAGCAAATATACTGGCAGAGTAGCTTGATTACAGGCAACAATACAACACTTACTAAGTCCATGTAACATTAGAAGACAGGGCATAGATTTCCTGTAATTGGGAAGAATTGCAAGTAATTCTCCAAATTACAAATTTGGGCCACTTTGTATCCTGGGCTGCATCAAAAGGAGTGTGGCCAGCAGCTCTGAGGAGGAGATTCTCCCTCTGTACTCAGCTCTTGTGAGACCCCACCTGGGCTGCTGTGCAGAGTTCTGGTGTCTCGAACATAAGAAGGACATGGAACTGCTGGAGCAAGTCCAGAGGAGGGCCACAAAGTGGAGCATCTTCCCTACGAGGACAGGCTAAGGAATATGGGGCTGTTCAGCCTGGAGAAGAGAAGGTTGTGTGGAGACCTTACAGCAACTTTCCAGTATCTGAGGGGGGCCTACCAGGAAGCCAGAGACTCCTCATAAGGAACTGCAGTGATGTGACAAGGAGTAATGGGTACAAACTGAAGGAGGGAAAGTTTAATTTAGACATCAGGAAAAAATTCTTTACTGTGAGAGTGGTGAGATACCGGACAGGTTACCCATGGACGTTGTGAACGCCCCAGCCCTGACAGTGTTCAAAGGCAGGTTGGGTGGAGCAAGGTCCATCTTTAAGGTCCATTCCAACCCCTTAACATTCTGTGAAATACATGAACAACAGGCCTATGAATATTTTGCATGTAATAGTACAACATCATAAACATTTGATCTATTTTGCAAAGTATTATGTATACTGTATATATTATTATGCATCAGTAAGACATCTAAATACATATATAAAGATGTACAAACCTGTGTACATCAATATAAAAAGATTATGAAACGCTATGAAAGCAAAAATATTTGTTTGCTGTAATAATGAAGAGAGCAAACACGCCCTTTAATAACATCTGTGATGCAGAGTGGCACAGGAATAAGGATCCTGCTTAACAAGCCTTTGAATGTTAATGATATAAATTGTCTTTGAATGGTTTTATAGCTGTATGTTGTCATCGTGACATACAACACCTCCAAATTTCTATCAGCATATTTCATACTGGAGTTACTCATATGTCCATTGGTTTCTGGTGTGTAGTACTCGCTCTTTCTTTCTTATTCTGTTATTTTGAATAGGGTGAAAGAAACTCAGAATGAAAGGCCAGGGTCAAGTCAAACAAATATTGAGTGTGCACTGCAGAGAGCATTTCCATTTTGCTGTCACAAGGCTGCTGCCAGTTAGCACAAAAGCACGTTGCCCAAGCAGGCTTTACACAGGCAGCCTCACAGCCCTCACAGGTTCAAACCGCAGCTCCGTGTGATGGGATGCTTCTCTTTGCGGGGTTATTCGCACCCCTCACCTTCGGGCAGGACACTGAGAAGTGACACACAGTAAGGGACGAATCAGGAAATCACACCAGCACTGCCAAAAGCAAAATGTGTCCTGACATATTTGCCAACCTGAGCAGAGCCACGGTGTCATCAAACGGGAGATGCTAATTGCTCTGAGTCTAACAAAGGGAGAACAAAGGAAGAAGTAGCCCCCACTTGGCTCCTCCATCATCCCACGGGGCTCCCCGATGATAGTCCCCACGGATATATGCCACTTACCCTGCCAGTCCCTGGGAAAGGCACCCTGGGCCGTGTGCAAGGGAGCACATGCTTGGCTGCAGTGGACTGCAGAAGTGTTTGGGGCTCCCAGAAAAAGGTGATACAGGGCAGGCCAAAACTCCCCTCGCACACCTGTCACTGATGAAGCCAAATGAAGCCAAATCAAGGGGTCTCCTAAATCTTACCTTTCTCTTGGATTCTTCATTCTGATGTCTTTAATTCTACTGGGAGTGAATGACCTATGATTTAATTCTGATCTTCGCAGACAGTCCTGAATAATGTATTTATCTGAGATACAATCAAATATGGCTACCAACAGGACTCCCTGGTTCCCCAACAACTTTCTTTCTCTTTGGTGTTTGTTTTTTTTGAGGGGGGGGAGTATTTTTTGTTTGGTTGGGATTTTTTTTGTTTTGTTTTCTTTTTTTGTTGTTTCCATTCATAATGAAAACAGTTTGTGTTATTTTCTTGAAACAAGGATATTTTTTCTGTTATTCATCTCCAGACATGAGCTATCACATACTAAGTAAATATTGAGTCTTAAGGTTTTAGATGAGAAAAGTCTCTTGTAGGCTTCAATATGAGATTTGTATAACTCCTACAGAATTCTCAATGTAATTGGAGATTGACTTTTATCTCTGCTTTTAGCCCTCCTATTTAATATGACTACTTATATAAAACAGAAATGAAACTTCCAATGATCTCCAATTGAATGTTTGAACCTTGACATCATGCCAACATAGCTGTCTCAAATAAAGCTGAAACAATAGGAGGAAATAGGAAAATAAACACACACCTGAAGATGCTTACACCTAGAGAAAGGGATATGAAAAAAAGCAGCATCATTTTTCAGGAAGTTATGCACTAAGAAGGGCTATTACAGACAAAATGAATTGCTCCTGGTTGGAAAGAAACAAGAATATTTCTGGTTTTGAGACGTACCATCATTTTCTACCAGGACTGCTTTTACCAGTATCTTTAAAATACAAATAATTCTTGTTTCTCATCTGAGAAATAATTTTATTTTAGTTTTGCTTTGCTCTTCTTTTTGGTTCCAAGACAATAAAGAAATATGACAATGCATTTAATTAACTTATCATGGATGATATTTTCCATCAATAAAAGAGACACCAGGAATAACCACACCATATTCCAGTCATTAATCATATTGCTTTCAGTCCTTTTATCTCACCATTTATATATTGTCTTCGATTTTGCAGAATTTTACAACAGACATATGGTTTTTCATCTACCTGCTAATTTCACGTTGAGAGATTCACTACAGAGACTATAGCAGCAGTTGTGTTTAATTAGAGCATTCTTCTCAGCTGGGGAAGGTAGGACAGAAATTATTGGGTAAAGTTTCCATATAAAATGTTCCTGGTGGAGATAAGTGCTAATAACAATGAGAACCTCAATTCCCAGCTCTAATCCCCTCTTCCCAGGGTTGTTTACCACTGAGAAGGAACTCAGTGGTAAAACAAACAACTGGTTGTCTGGGAAAACACCAGGAATGCATCAATCTGAGGATGTGCCAAAGGAAGCAGAGGATTTGGACTCTTTTCTGCCAGCTCCTGTGGGCTGCTGATGTGGTCAGCAGGCTCTTGGGAGGAGCGGCTGTGTCACAGTGTCATCCGGGGTGCAGAAAACTGTTTAATCCTGAAGGTCCTGAACCTGTGAGTTCTGGGAGTTACAAATCAAAATCTAGCCCATGACTCTCTGCATTAAGCTTCTTGTTGGTGCATTGTATTGCATTCCAAAACTATATATTAACACTAATTAATTATTACTGGATGACACCCGGCACTGCATTGCAAAATCTTTCACTTCTACTATTCCCAGCCTTATGAAATCAAAATTGGTTTAACGTACACGCACGTGTAGCTATGTGCGTGTATGGAAGATTATACAGAAAACTGCTCTCTAAGCATCCTATTTGAAGAGAGAAAAGATTACATGTGTGGGTATGCATGCACTTGAACACATTTATGTGTTTGTATATAACACAGGATATAATGTGTTCACAAATACAAATGAAAGACATAATTATTTCCAAAAGTTAGGATTTGCGCCACATTTTGTCTTTCACTGATGTTTCTTTTGTAGCTGAGCAGTGAAGAATGGTCATAACACTGGTTGAAAAAAATCACAGCTACTCTAAAGTTGTTTGAATCTGAGAAAGTGTCTAATAGTGTTCTGGAGAGATGGGCCTACTGAGGGGAGGACCAACATGAATAGAATGGTTAGAATATGAGCAACGGGGAAGACTGCTTAGAGAACAACATGAACACAAAAAAAACCCTCTCCCTTTCTCAGGAGATGTAGTATCTCTCTCTGTGAGGTGTGAGGCTCCTTGAATTCATGGTGCTGAGAGACAGATGTCTCCCTGAAAATGGAGAGAAAAGAGAGTACAACGAAAAAGGCTTTGGTCAAAAAAATAAAAACCCTCTGTCCCCCAAAATATCATAACCCAAACCAATTTCATGTTTCAACAAATATCATATGTGCCCTATCTATCTAGGATTATTTGAATTTTCATAAGGGATTTCATCCTTAGATGTTTCTGTTCAGATCCCTAGAAGTTCAGTCAATGTGTATTACTAGATAGAACTTGGTTTAGATTCAGACATAAACACCTTATGTAAATTCTTCAAAAAAAGGTGAACAAAGTACCCTTACTTATGACAGAAGCGAGACTTAGTTACGGACTACTTCTAATATCAGATAGCAAAAACAATTAATAAATGAACACAGGGTACATTTTTTCCCAAATCTGTAATTTCAGGGCTCTCTTTTGTCTTTGAACACAACACATGATTAATCTCAGTGTAGGATTTACAAAATCCGCTTTTAGCCATAGGATATACTCAAAAAAGAGGAAGTAAAATGTGGCTTGTGCTAAATTTAGCAGCTTTGGCAATTAATCAACTTTATTCATTGAGTCAGTCAAGTGAAATAGTTTGCTAGATAAGTATACGAATTGTTCCTGCAATTTTGAATACTACTACACATCCAGCCAAATGGGCTTTAGGATAAAGAAACCAGGGTGATTTATTTGTAATCCCTTTAGTTGCTTTTTTATTTGTTCTTTCAGATTGCAGAGACTAAAGAATATCATACGTACCCAAACCCTTGGATTATTTCCATGCAGAAGTTTTGACCTTAATGCTTTGTGTGTGTAATAAAACCAGATGGGTTCAAATGATCCTGGCACAGTGACGCATTCTTGATACTGTCTACTTATTTTAAGCATGCAGTTCTGGTAACTTATGCCCAGTCTTTCTCTGCCAGCACATGATGGGGCTCATGTTAACCTTTAATAAAGGATGACATTATGGCAAGTCTTGGTTGTCCTGGAAGCATGATGAGCAGGGGAATGAGCTGATCAAGTTCCCTTTCACCACCCTCAGGGTGTCTTAACTATGTTTTTATTTCAGCATCTGCCCCCAGATGTATTTCAATTAAAATTAAACATGGAAGGGAACTTTGAATCCCACACCATATATTCTGCACCAAGGATGAACCCAAATTTCAATATCCATTTGGAGCAGTTTCCTGCCCAATGCAATGCCTACCTTTTGTCTGCTCAGACCCCAACCACTGGACTCATCTTTCTCATGCCATCATTATGACTTTTAAGACCCCTGAGCAGAAAAACCTCAAGAGGAGATCTCTGATGAGACCACACTGAGGAAATACACAATCCCAATTGCTACAACATTCATCCATTTGAGGTGTGTGCAAGGGATGAACTGAGTACCCAGGGCTTTAAAATTAATTTCATGCAGAATGGAGTATGAGCTTTTAAAGGAGGAGAGGGAACAGAAATCTGGTTAGTCCAACAAATAAAACTGGAAATAATGTTGAAGGAATATAATTTTATTCAGTATAATGCAAAGGACGAGAATGTGAATGAAAACATTTTTTGAATGTTTCTATGCACTGAATGAACACCTAATATTATAATTAAATTTAAAATCTGCTTTTAGCAGAAGCAAGTAAAGACCCTCAAGTCTGAAGGAATCTCAGTCCCAGGAAAGACAAGCATCATCTCCCCATGTCTGCTGCAGTGTCAAATACCAGAAAAGCTATTCTACATTTTAGGTTACACTTTAGAGTGGCTTTTAAACTATTTTACAAAGCATTTCAGCATCACTGCTCATATTTCACTGAGTATGTGGGACTAGAAAATTAAATGGTTTGCTGGAAGTCACTTCAGGTGGGCAGTGGTCCGGATCTTGTGCAAGTGCTTTATTGTGTCTCCCCCGGTTGTGAAATTATGGTAATATTGACTATCAATACCTTCTGCTGTCCTATAACTTAATGTGCAAAGATGTACTGAAAAATACATGAAATGGTTGGGATCACCTGTCCACAAGGCTGAGTAGTGAGTACTTCGGTGTAAGAAAGGAATGAATGGCTTGCAGTACACCCAGACTGGTCCAGCAGATTAACAGTTACTCAAACTTACTTCTGATGTCAAAATACTCAGAACAAGTCCACATGCAAGAGCTGCTCGAGGGCACTACTAGTATCAGGTGCAAGACGAAGACAGTCATCAGTCGTCTCAAACACTGGAATAAAAATATGTGGCCGGAAAATCAGAAGTAATGGCTAACTTTGTGTCAAGCCTTCCAGTCTCAATGTACCTGTGCAATTCTGCCCCATCTTTGCAGAAATACGTGAACCAGAGGTCTTTTGTTCAGTCTTGAATCCCTAATCCTTTTGTTTTCCTCTTCCCAATTACAAGGAGCTTTCAAGACTAGTAATTAGCTAGAACTAAGAAATATTGGACTTTGAACTCCACTGCTGAAAAATTCTAAGTCATCTCTGAACATTTTTATTCTTACCCTTATTCATTTTCTTATACTGGGACATGTGCTTTTTTGAATTATGTAATTATACATAGTAATACTTCACATAACACAGTTCTCTTCTTGCCACTTCTTGTGCTAAACCCTATATATGCTATTAAAGTGTTGATAATTAGGGATGTGGATCCTAACTATGCATCTTAAGGCCATAAGTTTTCTTTTTAGAGTCCATGCTTCCGATTATCATTCGTTTCATACTAGATACAAATTTTTTCCAAGGTTATCTGCTAAAAAGCTCCAGGCATGTCCTACAGTTGTTCATTTCTCATGAAGCTCACTAGCAAATGCACTGTTTTAAATAATTCAGGTGTGATCACTGCCTCTGTTCAAGAGGTTTGGTTGTTTGTTCAGGGTGTTTTAATATTACCTAATGGTACCGGACAAGGACACAGGGATCAACACTAGTGTCAGTAATTTCCCTCAGATATTGTTCCGGTGTGCTTCAAAGACCTCTGAGACAAACAGATGCAGCTCACTTTTGTACAAGTACATACGCTGAGGAATCATCACCTTGCTCTCTTCTGACCCAGAGCAACACAGAATCACAGAATGGTTTGGTTTGGAAGGGACCTTCATGATCACCTAGTTCCAACCCCCCTACCATGGGCCAGGGACATCTTCCACTAGACCAAGTTGCTTAAAGACCCATCCAACACGGCCTTGAACACTTCCAGGGATGGGGCATCCAGAGCTTCTCTGGGCAACCTGTTCCAGTGCTACACCACCCTCGCAGTAAAGAAACATACTGATCTGTTCAATGGAGACAGATTAAAATTTGGGTACGGTAGCTTGCTCGGTCTCTTTCTCAGATAGATTTCCCAGCTGAGACTTTTCTGCAGCAACACAAGCAAGTGTACAGATTTTTTGAGCCTGGTGAAAATACTGCTAAAATCAGCAAAGAGGTTCATTTTTCATGCAAGTTGTATGGAAATGTGCTACACGTCATTGGACTGTGATGGCCATGTGGGTCTCCTAACTACCGTTAGTTGTGCTGTGCTGGGTGCCTGCAGGTGGAGCAGGAAGGGCTGGTGGGGCTGCTGGCAGGACATAGTGGCCATCAAAGCCAGCCAGCACCACCATCCTCCCCTGGCCACCCTCTCCCTCCCAGGGCTTGGTCCTGCATTGCTGCAGGGAGACCAGCATCCACTTTTGTCACTGGGTATTTAGTCCCCTGTGGGCAATACTTGTGATATTCTGCTCTAAGAGCTGGTTTTTACACAAATATAAGCTAGATAACTGATTAAAGTATTCAGGCCGTCTAATTTAATGGGTTACTAAATATTACTCAAGCTCCAAGCCCAGGAAAAGAAGGCAGCTACTTCTGAATAGAGCAGAGTAAATAATTTGCTACCTGAAGAAAGGTCAGAGCCTCATGTAAGGGAAAAATAAGATGGTTCCTGGATATTGTAAAATAGCTTACCAAAACAAATCAGAGCACTACTAGGAGCTTCAGAAATCTATCCCAAAACACCGAATAATCAATAAGTTCATTTATTAAATCTTCCGATTGGTGTCTCATTTAACATATGTGATCTATGAAAAGCACAGAGACCTACAACTTCTCTTTTACTCAAGGCTTCTTTCGGGACCCATGGATACCACCACCTGGAGAAATGCAGCAAACTAGTATATACTAGTAATGTTATTTATAACAGTCTTCTTCTAAATATTCAAAGAAACAAGGTCATCCCAGATATTCCAGTATGTTAGCATTCAACCATCCTAAATCAAGTTAATCTGTTCTATAACTTCTTTGTCTTCTCAGGGTTGCATCAGAGAACAAAATGGTCCACTGTAGCTTATGAAATCTTTTATAATTCAACAGTAACCATCCTTCTTAAAAATTCTCCTAAAACATCTACATCAAATTCAAGAGGTGAAATTGTCCTAGAACAGATCTTCAGGCTATAAAAATAAATCTACAATATAATTATTTTGGGGAACAACTGGCAATTAGAAAAGACTAAATTCAAGGACAGTCCGGCACTTTGTGTCTTTTCTAAAAGTCAGAGGTATGATTTACTTTTTCTGTTTGATTAGGTCATCAGAAAAATAGCATAATTAGGAATAGTAATGAAAACTTTGACGTTCAGTAGATAACTTTCAGCCAACTTTCTCTCATAAAGAGGAAACATATGTGCCTTTCTGCAACCCATAACATAAAATATATTTCAGGTGCCATATGCTATCTTTCCTCTTTGGATCCCATAATAGAATCTGTAACCTCTAAAAATGTTTTTTTTTCACCAATTGCTTCCTTGCATCACTCATACTCACATTTTTTAATCGTAAATTTGCATTTTGGACATTTTTTTTTTTGTCAGACGTGACAGGGTCATAAAATCAATTCAAATGAGCTGTGCAAAATTAACAGATGAAATGGTGTGTTAGGTTTGTTTTCACCACCATGATCATTAAGTACAAGGCTGGCTCATTATGGGAAGACAATGTTTAATCATCCTCCAAATTCTGCAGATGGATTTACGTCTGTGCATATCCCCTTCTGTGATGCTCAGTAGCCAGGCACAGTCTGTTCCAACCGTCTGCAAACAGTACCCTGTTCAGCAGGCTGCTCTGGTTTAGCAAAGCATTTTAACATGTGAGTGGGTCTCGGTGGCTTCAGAGGAGTTTAAGCCCGTACTTTAAGCAAACAAACCTACACTAAGACCATGGAGACTGGCCTTGTGTAGGTGCATTGCTGCTTTTGAGAGCTGGAGTACCCCATGAGCTTTGGGGGCTAATACGAGAGGTGGAACAATCTGGCAACTGCATCTTGATTAGCCAGTGCTGCTACTGCAAATGAAAGAGTGGGAAGAACAAAAAAAAATCTAAGAATCCCCAGAGATCTAAAAGCAAGAACAAATGTTGAATAACCATTTTCTTTACAAGACTAGAAGACATTCCAAGAAGAATTAAAAATATATATCAGCCTATGCTTACCATTTCCTTGTCACATTCCTGGCAACAACTTGAGGTTAAGTTATGCTTAAGGGAATCTTATTTTGGTCTAATTTCTCAGCGTAATTATTTCCCTCCCAAAGGGATGACACATGGGGGAGGCACTGCAGTGCTTTGAGGTTCTTTTCCTCAAACAAAACAAACGAGCAATGACACCCAGGACTTTGCCAGTAGGACTGTGTTCCGGCCTTGCCCTTCAGCTTCTTGGCTGAAGAAATTGTGAAAACCATAACCTGGCTTCTCACAAAGAGAAGTCTCAGTGATGCTAAGCCTATCAATGAAGCTACTTTTCTAAGTTTCTGCTTACGAGTATCAGATTTTAATGATGACTTTAGGAAAACATACTCGACTCGTTGGACAAAAATTGCTTGCTAGTATAATTCTTCTATTGCTATGGGAGGTATATAGAGCATGGGGTTAATTTTCTTTACTTGACTATCTTATTTGTTTTAAAAAGATATATTTCTTTAAATAATTCGGAAAGAGTATCACGATTAAGAAGCTTTTTCTCACTCTATCATTGTGTGCTTGACATTGATGAAATCTCTTGCACAGCTATGAAGAAGGGCACAGCAGGTGCTTGTTGTCATGGCAGAAAGAGGACATCTGATATATGTCTACCACTGTCTAGGAAGAAGTAACCAGAAAGCCCAAGCTGTCCAAGGAATAGAAAACATAGGACAACAACGAGCCAAGAGGGTCAGGTTTTGTTTCAATCATCAGAGGGAGTCTTCAGGAGAGGGCGCTTCTCAGATCAGTGAGGTCTAGGCAGTGGTCGTATGACATTTGGGCCATGCATCAGTCAACTGATTACTCAAATGCTTTATAGTGGCAAAACTATTGACGGAAAGTTAATGCTTTCTTAGTAAAACATTAAGACAGGCCACTCTGTACATTTAGAAAAAAGAGATGATAAAAGGTGAGGTAATAACTGCATGACAACAGGAGAAAATAATCAAATTTGGAAATGCAGTGACTAAAAGTAGATGCTCTCCTGAGAACTCACACATACCTGATCCACTGAAGGATGGATCTGACTCACTGTGAAGAACAATGACTCAGCTGAAGTACTGCAAGGCCCTTTTACAGAGTATTAACCAAGAAATAAAAGCTGATTCATCTTCTTACCTAGAAACTAAGGTTGTTACAGAAACTGGGCTATTGTTGTAGCTCACTGGAAACCAGGGGTATAGAACAAGCTGTCACTGGTGGCAGTAAACAAAACAAATATTGGCAGGTATGGGTAAAAGAGTAAAACTTTTTCCTAAATGAAAAATACAGGAAAACCATTTAACAGAGGAGAGCAAATAAATTACATGTTTCTATTTGCATCGTCTGAGGATGGCAGATATGGAACATCCCAATGTAAACACAGAAATCCTACACAAATGACAGTAAGATGATCCAATTGACCCTGAAACTGGTACTGTTAAGGAGACTTCTTACTCTCTAATCTTGCACAAACTTAGTGACACATCTATGGGGCAAAGCACCTTTCTCCTCAAATTAGTGTTATAAAGTAACCAAGTTGTTCGTCTTCATTTTCTCTGATTTTTTTTTAATATAATCTACCATGTATTAAAAATAGAAACCTTACTAAGATTATTTTTGAACTTTTTAACACAAAGTAACATGCTTTGGTGGCTTTTTCTACAAGGATATATTTATAAGAAATGATTCAAAATTTCTCCAGTTGAGCAATCTTCTAACAGCTTGCTGTCTCATCTCTTTCCCTGTATTCTCTAGAAAGGGACATTTTATATCAGGTTATTTATTATTGCATTTAGTTAATATGTTATTATTAATTAATATTACATTTAAATAATTCAAATTATTTAAATTTAAATTATTACATGTTATAATTATTACGTTTAAACCAGGTTATAAAACTTAGCAGGGCCTGCACCTCTGCCTAGTCTGCATTTAAGAGACTTACGGATTCATAGTCACGCTCTAAACACAAATCAGCCAATACATAAATAATGATGCATTATTATTTTATTATCATTAATAAATAATAGAAACAACAAGAAACTTTTCCTGAGTCAGAACTCCATAATTTGACTCCAGGACTGGAGTTTATTCTCTGATAGGAAGAGAACCGGTAACGATGGGATGGTGTGGGCCAGAACACGAGAGATACCCATTTCATATTGATAAACCCATTTTTTCCCAGGAGAGTGTTGAAGTATGAGAAGTGACTCGATGCAAGAAAGCCATAGGCTCATGTGGGTATGCCTGTGCTGTAGGTTCATTCTTGTGGGCATGAAGAAAAAGTATGACTGTAACTTATATGAAAATAGACACAGTCTTCCACTCCATCTCCCTTACTTCCCAGGGAAATGGCAGTCTTTTAAATAGACTTGAAAGCAGGTTTCTCTCATGCTGGGAGCAAATTAACGACAGTCAGACACTAGTTAATAATGTGGGCATCTGAGAGAAAGGTCTTGTTATTCGGCTACAAATAAAAGTAGGGGACAGGCAACTTCTGTCTATTTGCAAGTAAATAATGAGAAAAATACTGGCCACAGCACGAACTAGGAGCTGGAAACGGGATTAACGTGATGTTTTCCAGTAAGATGGCTCTTTTCCTCAAGCTCTAGAAAAGCTACATTTAGAGTAACAATGATTTCTTTCAATTCCTTACAATGGTGAGAGAAGGTTTCGCAGCCAAGAATCCATTTCTTCCGTACTAGAGTGTGCTGAAGGAGCACGCATTGCTTCCCGACATAGCAATCGGGGATTTGTTTTGCAAATCAAGCGCCAGGTTATCACACAGGGACAATAACCAGAGTTATTTCTGAACCACCACCATATTCAATCATGGGATTTGGAGGCGTACCTACTATTGTATCAAGGCAAGAGAGCACTGCCAACTCTATGACTACTCCAGCTGGCAGCAACACTTCAGGGGCGGCACAGGCAGAACTTGCTGTACTTCACGCACCGAGGTGCTGCTGGGTTTTGCATACAAACCCAAAGTGTCAGGTGCTGCTAAAGGACTTGAGAGGGTAAAGGTCAGATGAAGCTGCACAAGTGCATGCCAAGGCCAAGTACCAGGTTATGTTAGGGGGCAGGATTCAGCAACAATAGTTATGAAAGGCAAATGCAGATCAATTCCAAAACGTTGAAAACTCACAGAATCTCTTAATCAGGTGTTTTATAAGGTTAAATTTCAGTGAACTGTCAAAACTTTAAAAAGCAGCTGCATGGACTGATTCTAACAGAAATCAAGTGATCACAACTGCATTTCTGTCTGGTTTATACAAGGAAATGTCACACTTGAGTCTCAGACGGGCTTATTTCACAGGGATAAACAACAACTCTCTTCAGACAGCTTGTCCAATGCCTTCTTGGAGGAAATGGCAGGTCAAGTTTAAAACTGTTCTAAATATAGCAGGGAAGAAAAAGGCAAAAAAGTGAGGGAAGAAAGGACATTATGATTGCTTGTTTCCTATCACATTTTTTTTCCGGGGCTATTACCAGTGTTAAATCTGCAGCGGCATCCAATGGTGTATCTCAGAAGAAATCCTCCTGCACGCTGCGGCTCTGGGACTGTCATGACAACCTGCCACCAAAATGCTGAGGGATCTGAAAGGCAAGATTTCCTTTCAACCAGCCTTCAAGGTTCAGCCTTCCCACGCTGTTCTGTATTGTCACCAGAGACACGGGGATCTGAATCCCTGCACTCATCCAATTTGAAACAGGCATTGATATTTAATTTCCACCAAGGGTTCCAAATACTATCACACTTAATATTTAGACTCTTCATTATAGTGTTTTGATAGACCATATGATCTTTAGGCAGCTAAAATAGCCATGATTCCTCTAACTTGGATGAATGGCCCTCATTTGCCCTGATGAACAATGCAGCAGGGCAGCTTCCTCCGCGTACCTTTTTCTGCCTCATGTGTGACTGATGCTGTCAGGCAGAGGAATGTTCCTCATGTGTTTCACGTAAAATTAAAGGGCTTTTACAGAGGATTTCAGCTAACCTCCCACACTAAGCTGAAAAATTCTGAAATAAGCTCAACTTCTACAAATCAAGAGGAATCCAGAGAGGGAGCTCATTAAGCAAGCAGAATCCGAATCTGAATCTGAAATGGGCTGAGAAGGGCTTTTTTTCTTTTTTAATGATAAACAACTTCCACTGCATATTGCAAATCGACTGTCACAATAACAGATTGGGTTCTTCTGCAAGAAGCTAACTAGCTAGATGTAATAGAAGTAGACTGATTATTTGTGCATAGTGCATTTTGCGATTCTTTATGTTTATGAGTTTTTAGGCTGGTACTTTGAGAGATTTGTCAATCTCTCTTGGAAGAACAATAGATGCTGTATGTAATATCACATTATGCTAACAGTCGACACTGTCTACTTTTCAAGAACAATTTTCTTCTCTAAAACATGAACTGAGTTTTATAAATGTGGCCATTTTCTTCTTAAAAATGCAAAATTCCTGCTGTTTTCCAAGCCCATATATTCTAAGTCTTCCAAAGCATAATGACAGAATTATTGCACCAGGGTCCTGTAATGACTTAACATTATTTAATAATTTCCTGTTGATTTGGACTTGTCTGCAGCACACGAAAAAAAAATTGCTTCCATTCAGGATGTCTCTTTAATTTGTTTTGATGTCACAGATTTAAAAATTACTAAATATGGAGGATTAAAATTTCAGGAAGAAGATATACAGGAACAGATTTCGATCTTTTTATTCATTGGAGTGAGCCCACTGACAAGAAAGTAACTAAAGGAGACAAAGCAGACGTTAGAATAGGACCTGGACTGCTGTATTCATGGAGCACTCTGTCTCCATTGGAACTTCCTCAAATTTCACCTTCCAACCTATCTATGAGGTGGTTTTGGCCTACTGAGGCTGACAGGTAATAAATGAAAAATAGATAGAGAAATTAATTTGCCCCATTTGAAGCTTATTTGCAATAAAGCTCAAACTACTGATACTTCATCTGTTCTGAGGATTTATCTTTCTCCTTTTCAACCTTAATAGTGTCTAAGAGGGTTTCAAACTTTCCTGGAATCTTCTGCCCTCTCCATGTGAAATGATATACTCTAGATCCTTTGGCTCAGATGCTACCACTTCTGCTCTCATGACCTGGAGCTTGTGTTAGGTCCAGAATTGTCCAACAAAGTGTCATTTGGTGGATATCAATACAAGCAAAACACTAATAAGCAGTCAGGAAATGGGAAACAGGCCCTTTTAAATACAGAACATATCTCAAGAATTGGCTTGAATCCAGTCTAACTCTTCCTTCTTCCAAACTGATCTTCCCCCTCCTAATATGAAGCCTTTCTGATCAGAGCTCCCAGGGCTTAGTTAAAGAATGAAAAGCCCCTTCTTCTAAAACCAGAAATTAAATTCTCAGTCCAGCTGAGAGTCTTGTTTGGACACCCCAAATACATAAATATACTTGTTTACATCTTGGGTACACCGTCTCCTTAGAGAAGCAGGAGATCATTTTGAGGCTTCTTTTAAAAGAGGACTGCCAACACCTTCCCATGTTTACTGAAATGTTCGTAGGCTTTCCAGTGTGGGTGGCAGCTCAATTGTGCTAGCTAGCAAGTCTTTTACAGAACTTGGCACCACTGCTACAAACATGCAGTGGTATGGAAGAAACACCAGCTAAATGTAATTCAGAAGCACTATAAATACTGTACCACATTGTTTGTAAACAAGCAACTGCAGGTAGAAAGTTTGGTCTGGAAAAGCCATTCCAGAAAACTGGTCACCAGTGAGAAGACCTGGGGAGAAATAATGGGGGTTTCCGAAGGTTTCTTACGTGTGAATGGGGCCCTTTTCAGCTTGCAACATCTCTCCAGTTCACCAGAACTGGACCAGAGCTGTCATCTGTGCTCTCTTCACTTTCCTTAGCTGCTTTTATTCTCTGATTTTCTCCAGTTCCAGCCTTTCTGCCCCCTTTTTCCCACCACAAGGCCACTTGGCCACTCTGCCACCATTTGCTCCCTCTGCTCTTGTTCCCTTGTCATGACTCTTGCTGGACTCCAGGCTGGACTTCATCTCAGCTGCTCTCTGCTGCAAGGTAAGGGTTTGACCTGAACTAGTCATCCACACACCTTCTGTAAGCAATGGGGACAGAGGCATTCCCAGAGCATGGGACAGCCCATCCCAAGAGAGACAAATCTACCCGAACTCCCAAATTAAAGGCAAATGCCATCTGCAGCAGTCATGGTCCAACCACCTCTAGCTCCGCCACCTCCTAGCCCACTGCTACAAACCAACAAAAACTGCCATCGAGGGATACTTCCCTGGGAGTATCCTAGCCACTAAATTTCGTAAACTTCCAGGGACTCCTATTTCCTTGACACATTTGTTCAGAATTTCTTTGCAGTGATAATGGCACTGACGGGGAAAAGGATGCAGAAAAAGGCAAATAAGCAATACAAATGCCTTTAGGCAACCCAGAAAGGAAGCATTCGATTGAATTTTACTAAGCTACTCCTTACTTAGCTCTACATTCATTGATACTTCTTCATCCATACATATAAATCCACACTTTATATCTTCGTCATCTCATATCTCTTGCATTACAAGTATTTTTTTTTTTTCCTTTTTGACCTCTCAAGTCTCTTCTGGTAGACATCACAAGCTCTACTGCAAAGAAATGATTTTCTTAACACTTTGAGTATGATTAATCTGCTCTTACCAGATATTCTCTCACTCTCCTTCTCCAAAATATGAAGCATAATCTGCCTGAAGTCTTCCCCATCTACTTCTAGTCCTTTCACATATATACTTCACATGCTGATGCATGTAGAGCCAATGACACCTGTCACATTCAGCCTGCTTTCAAAGGAGCACCTTTATCCCACATCTTTGCATTCAATCTTCAAATCCTTCTCATTACATAGTTCTGTGGAGGCTGAAATTTCCTGCACCCTCAGTCAGTGGTCTTACTGCACCCAGTGTTGGGTGCCAGAAGGGAGCAAAACAATGATCAGGTGTCTAAAAAACATAACCTATGAGGAAATATGTATTAGCTGTTCTATCTGAGAGAAGGCTGGGGGCAATTTGCATCAGATTAGTGAAACAGGACTTTTACTATCAGGTCTCCACATCTACTGTGGAAATGACAAGATGTAACAGACTTAAATTTCGGCAAGGAGTAGCAGGAAAATCAGAACAGATTGCCTGGGACGGCTGTGAAGATGCCATCACTGAGGGGGCCCAAGGAAAGATCAGAAGTTTGTCAGAAGCGAAGCAGGTGTATTTGATTCTGTGCACACAGGATTCACTAAGCACTCTCTCCATGTCTATTCTATTTTATTACTCCATGACTCAAAGATAAACATCTGTTGCGTAAATCCATTGTGCTTCTTCAAATACGTCTATACAAACATCATTCACCATAATCCAGGGGAAAAAAGGACCAGTGCTTATCATAATTTGTGCTCTCTTCTTCTACCCCTTCAGGCATATTAACTCATGCCATTTGGATCACCTTTCTCTTATCAGCTCACTGGCTGTACCGACCACATTAATAAACATAAAGTCCCCAGACCTACACTGTAGAGTACAAATGGCATTCAAGACAGACAGCCCTGAGTGGGATGGTAGATCACCTTGAAGCCAGACACATACTCTTCCCAAAGCAGGATACAGATTACGTGGAAGCAGCAAGTCACTTCCAAAGCACTCCATTCCAAAACACTCCCCAAACGCACTCAGAAGCGTTTGCTGTCCTGCAGCAAACCCAGTTTATGGCAGCAAAAGTGTTCTTTGTATTTTTCTTTTTCATAGTCTCTTAACTTTTCGTTATCTAACATGGTGCCTGAGTCCAAATTTTATCGATGGGCTGTTTGTTCTATGAGACATTTGGAGGAATTTAGAGAAAAGTAATTACAATTTTTCCTATTTTTAGATTTTTCTTTGAAAATGCAGTAGTAATAGCAGCGTTGTAGCAGTGAAGGACCCCTGTACCCTCACTCTTGTCCATTTTTTCCAGTGACCATCACCTGGTTCAATGCCAGACATTACGTCTCCCTAGAACTTCTCCTTGTTACGAAACTATTTTTTTGTTTTTCAAGCATAAACCAAAATGCTGCACAAAAATGGTGTTAAGAAGAAAAACACCGTAACTCACTTAAAGCTTTTTACCACTGAGAACAGGACACGGGGTTTTTTGGGACATCTTTCAGATTGATATAGACAAAACAAACTCACAAGTAGTGATATTAACTGACATTTCTGACTAAAAGCTCCCTGACTCCTACCTTGGATTTTTGCAACAGCTGAGGCCTTTTTGTTTGGTGAAGCTCTGACTTGTGAGATACAGTAAGTAAATCATTCCTCAATTGACTTGAATGTCAGGATGTGACACAACCTTCAACATTGCAGTGGAGTCCTGTAGACACCAAGCTGCTCATTGGTAGTTAGGAGGTGGTCAGGAGCCTCAGGCAACGACTCCTTCTCCGAGAAACAATCTCTGATCACAGCCCTAGTAGGGGGCTTATCTTGAGCTTCCTTCTCATGAGACTGAGCCAAATCCATCTCGTCTCATCTAATCTTTTCCTACAGCTAATATCCAGCCTTCTGGTGTTACTAGTGTTTCTTCTATCCCATTCATCCTTTTGTAATAATGAGATGATCTGGAAGAAGGTGGCTTGGTCTGCCAACAAGCAATGCTTACTGGGATGAAATGTGGTTTATCTCCTCCAATGTTAGTCCATATTATTTACCAGAGTTTTCCTTCAGTTTTTCTTGTTTTCTTTTCACTTCTGTCCCTCATGTCTGACACAGCACCTTTGAATGAGTGCAAACTACAAATGCCAAAGTGATGTTTTTACTGGATAGATAAAATCATCAGTTCGGATTCATGTTATTGAAAGCCAGAGAGAATAGGAAGAGAGTTTTTCTGGCACTAATGCGCCTCATACCGTTGGACTACATGAAACAAAGTTTGTACCAACGCAGATAATATCATCCCTAGGTTATTGGCAATGGATTGTGTCCTGTCTTCTTACCTACTTCTTTTGTATGGTTCATGAACACATTATGCACGTTTGTGCTCAAGCGAAGGAGGTTTGTCACCCATTTTGCTTTTTAAAAGCTTGCATTTCAGTATGTCATTAATGTGGGCTACATGGGCATTACAAAGGGGATATGGCGCCTGAACGAAAGATGCCATAAAGTAATTTTGGTCCCCAGCTGCAGCATATCCAAGCACAATTACACCTCTGGCCACATATGGGCACTATGAGAACCCAGCCAGGACTGGCTGCACAGCACCAATCCATTCCACGGGATCTACCCTTCTCCAGATTGACAGACCTGCAGGAGTCAGCACAGAAGATCAGGACATGCTTGTAAAGCACCTACATTAGAAGACTGAGATCCACTGAATAGGATCTCATTTGCCTTATCTATCGACTACTTCATTGAAATGTTCTGGTCTGAGACAGGGATACAAACTGGAAGATAATGGCTTTGCGCTTGCTGAGATTTTGCCCAGTCTAGGAAATAAATGGATTGGATTAATGTTATCCATAGAAAAATTGTCAAAAGATGTTTCAGAGCAAATGCCAAGAAGGCAAAGATGAATAACCAGAACTCTGAATGGGTATTAAAAGAGTGAAGGACGTTGACAGTACTGCTTAGGACGTCTGACCACTGGAAATAAAGAGCTGATGAGGAAATCAGGATGTATGAGAACAGCAGCTGCAATATTTGAAAAGCTTCATCATTTGAAATAGCTGATCACCAAACCTCAGCATGAAGGGAAGGCAGAGGAAAGTTATTGCTTATTTTTTTGCCAGTTGATGATAGGTGGAAGAGATTGAGGGCTTTTATATTTTCTATGTATATTTTAACAAACAAATGTTTCTATACTGACAGAATCAGTTAAGTTCAACTGGAATTTGAATTGAAGTTTGATTTTTTACCATTCAATTCTCCACACTATTTTGTACAGCTAATGGCAGCAAGAGAAGCACAAAGTAAAAAAACCCTGAAAACCAGACCACAGTTGCATGCCCAGAGAGCACACTACCATATACCAGAGTGTTAAGTGAGGCTTGCTGGGAAGGAAATATGGTCTAATTTTCTCACCAAATTAGAAAAATTCAAATATATCTTTGTGTACACTAAACCCAGAAGGGATTGAACATGCTGTGTGAATGAGATAAATATAGTCTTCCTGACTAATCCCTACCTGAACCTCATTTAAAGCCTCCTCATTTTTTTTTTACAGTTATTATATTCTTATGAGTTTAAAAATTGCTGCTGTATTGCAGACAGGTTTCTGTATGAAGATTAGAGCTTTTTTAATGTTTGACTTAGAAGTATTTTCTAAATTTGGATTGAGCAGGTATTTTATTTCTTTCCACAGAAAGAAATGGGACCACCGAGGTTGATAGAGATGACCTAAGATCAACTTGTCCAATGCCATCCTGCTCAAAGCAGGGTCAGCTAAAGAAAATCGTCCTTGACCATGCCCAGTACTTAGGTGCCAGATCATCTTATTTGGGAAGAAAGATCTTATTCATCTCTTATTTGGGAAGAAATACTTCATGTGGGTACAGAATATTGACAAAGAGCTTCATTTTATTAAAAAAAAAAAAAAAAAGAAGAAAAAAGAAAGAGGAATTGTATCCAATCACTGCTCTGACATGAAAACATGTTTATTGATCTGACCAGAAGGCCCCAGAAGTCCTTGTATGTCTTTTATTTGAATGTCATTGATTCGGGAACCAGACCTCAATAAATCAAAGAGAGGGGGCTGCAATTTGTTACACTGGTACGCTGGTTTACATCTCTAAATATGTATTTTCTGCACCACTTTGTCATTCCAGTTCAATTAGAGAATAGATTCTAGCTAAATGAGAGAATAAATCTACTCACAACTATGTGGCAAAACCCATTTCAAATTAAGGACGGCCCATAGTCTCCCCTGAAGGCCTTCACATAATTATTGTGGATTTCAATTACCAAACAATTCAAACAACTGTAAGGATCATTTTATAAGGGAACATTTGAAAGAGTATATAGGGCTAGCATGGACAAATACATACTCAGTTATTTGTCTTTCAACCAATTCCACAGGAGAAAAATATTTAATGAGTCTGCTCTCACGGTTAGAATGAAGTGTGCGCTCATGAGATTTCAGGACTGAATTTCAGGATCTAATCCTGAATTTTTTTTCCAAGTATTCTCAATATAAGTAGTGAAAATACTTCCTGCTACACGAGTCTTCAGGAATGTATTTCCTCGGGAAAAAAATGGTAACAGCAAACAAATACTGATGACTTTGAGAATAACAACATGGAAGAGGACTTTTAAAAGCTCATGACTGAAGAGTATGAGTAATATTTGATGCACAACAAAACAAGCAAGTAAATATTTAAGTGGGGATGAAGATCCACTAAAGTGTGGGGAGCTTTGCAATGGTTTCCCTGGCATGATTTTAAATTATATGGCATTTCAATAGTACTAACAATTGCCATATTTTCTTCTGCTGTTGGTGACTTCAGAAGAAATATAAAAACCCAATGCTAACCTAGTAAGTACAACTGGAGTTTTAACGGCAGTGTAAGATAAAAATGGCAGTGTTTCTATTAACTGCATGAATTTCAAACCAGTACAACTTTATGAAAATGAACGAGAATTATTAGCAATTAATTTTAGTTTGTGCAATCTGAGGTTTAAGAGTAAAGAACTGCTTAAAATGTTTATGATAAAAAACAATATGAGTATCTATAGCATCTGATTGATGCTGTGTGAATAACTGTGTTCAGAGATTGAAATACCAGAATTCTATCATGGACAATTTCTTTGCAAAGAAAAGACAGGTTTCAGGTAATAAGCTGCTCTCAGTCTTCTTCTAACGTGTGCATCATAATAAATGGCAACACTTTTGCCAAACCTAGAGAAAGAACTAACTAAAGCGAAATTCTGTTCATGACATATCAAGGTACGTGGAAGTTTTGAAGCCTACACAATGCCTTTTGTTTGACCTCCTGTTTTTGACTGCGGGAAATTACGAGCACAATGGAGACAGAATATACCGACCGAGCAGGCTCCACGAAAGGCTTCTAATGCGTGTACAGAAATAGCCTGTATATATGGAAATAGCACCTACATACATACATAAAGCTTTATTCAGGTTTCCCACACCCGTGTTGACTTCATTAACTCCTAAAAATAGCCTTGCAAAAGCTTTTTCCTTACAGGAACATAAACAGTACTATGACTGTCCTATTATAAGCAGTGGTAGGCTGGTGCACTTGTACCAGCCTTAAAGAAGCTGATGTGGCCTTTGAAATCTTCAACTCTAAAGAACCTAAAATCAATAATTAATTTATGAAATGTCTATCTCAAGGAAAAGAAAAACTAATAAACAGTTATTTAACTCTTAGAGCACCAGAGTCCTCCAGGCTGACAGTAAAATCAGTGCTTTGGAAAATATTTATTGACATCTACCACTACACACTTACTCTCCAAGGAGTTACCTTTAGTATTATTAAGCAAAACTGACAGGTTGAATGATTGCAGCATTAACAAACAGATTCTCCTTGGCAGACAGGAAGCCTTATAATTCATGCTAAGATGACATCTGCCATTTATAATTGCTTAAAAAAGACAAAGAAACTCTAGTACAGTGCTGTAAAGTCAAGTGTTTTATCTTTTACCCTGATATCCTACACTTTCAGACTGAAAGCTATTTACTTTTAATATATACAGAAAGTTCCAAGTCTAGAAATGACAAATATAGACCTTGGCAAGGTGACAGTGACATTTGGTGCTTGCTCTTTTGCTACCATTTGCTACATTTTTAGGCACAAAAAACTCTCAGGACGGAAACACTCATTAGGAAATTATGTCTTCCAGCCAACCAAATGTTGTTCCAATGAGCACTGCCTTAGAATATTGGCAACATAGCCACGATCTAACAAGCTCTGACAATGCGTGCAGCGTTGTCTTTTTACCCATTTGAAGTCTGTTGATGAGAAATACTCACAAAAATAATTTGGCCTCAAGCCATTCTAGAAAAATGTAAGAGAGATAACTGGACATATCCATTAAAACTGTGTCTGTAGGAAGTGGAAGAAAAGGAAAACTCTGTCTCCTGTGTACTGATGCCCATGTTCACACCAGCTTCAGAGGCCTCTGCAGTACAGGTGTGAGCTCCCTCACATACAATCACAGAACCATCAGTTGCTTTCTTTCCCACTCACATCGGCCACTAGGTATGAGCCCAGCTAACACCTACAGCCCTGTGCATGTTCCCTTTACACCCCTGCCCTGTTCTCAGTCTGCAGATGCCTGGGGTGGAGAAGAATCCAAAAGAATGGTTCTCACATATTTTTTTGCCATGCACAGACCTTCCTCCAGCTGCTGTTTTGCCTACGGGCAGCACATTTATTCTGCAGGATCATAGTGGAGCACTTAACCTGGTTGTCTGCATGCTAGAGAGATGAGAACTCATCTCTGATGAGTACATGATAAACTCATGCAACTTGTTCTACAGAGTGTTAGAAGCAGACTAAAATAAATTAGTATATGATAGAAATCCATACATAATACATATTTCCATGTAGCTTTACTGAATAACTGTGTGTTAAATGCATCGTTTCATCCCGGATTACTCTGTAGTTGCTTGACTGAAGTTCTCTCCATATCTTTATCTGCTCTGTTATGCAAGGTTTCTTTGCAATTAAAAACCTTTCTCTGGTTTAGCCAGGAGCTTGGTGTGATCACATGCTGTGTGACAATGTAGGAAGGTCTCTATCAGGCAAAAGGTATGGAAGTCTGTTCGTGGCAAGAGTTCCTTTAGGATAAAAAGTCTTGCCTATTGGATTCTAACACTTTCAGGGACTCTTACTGTAGTGGTCTTCACAACTGTTTTTCTGTTTTCTTTGATAGGGGCTCTTCTGCTGCAAGAAAATTTGAAGTATGAATGAACAAGCTTGGCATTGACTGTCGCTGTGTGTTATTATGCACTTGCCTGCCGTTAAAAGATGGGCTGTAG
The DNA here is from genome assembly GCA_013398855.1 of Mohoua ochrocephala. Classification (NCBI taxonomy): domain Eukaryota; kingdom Metazoa; phylum Chordata; class Aves; order Passeriformes; family Acanthizidae; genus Mohoua; species Mohoua ochrocephala. The sequence goes on from VZTA01003726.1 coordinate 237,810, forward strand.
AAAGAACTGGTGATGAAGTTGCATTCTGAGATAGCTGAGATCTCCCAACACAGGTTTAAGTTTGGGGTCGTGTCTGGTTGAGTGGTAAACAGTCACCCACAGAGCTGGCTGCAACTATTTTGTTTTTATTCAGTTCAGTGTTTGCTTTTGATAGAAAGTGTATTAGTTAGCTAGCAAAAAGCAGGGGTAATCCTGCTTCCCATGACTGCAGTTTTGTTTTGGAATTACCATAAAAAAGCAGCCCCAGACAGACTTCTTCTCCTGGCTTTTAAATTTAATTATAAGATCAGAAACCTGCTGAACTTTTCCGTAGCTTCCACACAGATGACAATTCATTTCTATCCCTACTCACTTTCCTAACAGCACTGGATGTGTGAGTGTGAGGGGCAGATCTACAGTTGCTGGAAGCTTGTACACAGCCTGAGTTCTCATAAAATAATAACAACAAATGAAAAATACAATAAAAGACATTACATGGCTTTTACTAGCTCAATCTAATTTATAACCCAAAAGCTTCCTTTAATATAAAATGCTATCAGGTAAAGACATGGTTATAAAGATAATAGCAAATGCAATGAAAGGAAAAAGAATCCGGAGACAACCTCCTTGGAGGGCTCAAGAATCTTCAGAGCTCATGCATCATCATTAGAAGTTCTACAGTTGCTCAGTGCCTCAGTTTCTCCTGTGGGAAAATACATCAGTTATATTTTTCTTCTCCTTCTTGTTCTGTGCTTTACCAATTTTGTGCCATGTTGTGCGACTTTTATTCAGTAGAGTGAACTGTGGTACTCTACCACTGACTTCACAGAAACTACCTACCAAACTCCTTATCAGCCTAAGACAGGGTTACTTACAGTTTATCAGCTTTCTGAGGTGAGGGACTGTTTATCCCTATGGGTTTCAACAGTATTTAACAAAAAAGACCTACTTCTCATAGGTTCATTTTCTGTGATCAAAACCCTAACAAACCTTTTGCAGGTTTTGACCCTGGGCATTCTTTTTCTGCCCAGTCTATGCATGTGACTAGCCCTTGAATACCACCTTCTACAGGGTAATTTTGACAATTTAGCATAACAGATTAAATTAAGGGGTCAGTTCTGTGGAGATGTAAATACCCAGCTGACTGGATGCACTCTAATGGAGATATTAAAAACTGGAGGTAAGAGTATCTAGTCAAATTTATGTGTCAGCAACATTTGTGTCTTCTGCCAAACCACTGTGCAGCTTTCGCACCGCTGCCAAAGCCCCGCGCTGCTGCTGGTTTAATACCAGCGGCTTGTGCGGCTCAGCGCTGCCTTCGCCGCCTTCAGCAGGCACAGAGGTGCTATGGATTGCAGCACTGAGGAATCTTTAACAGCGGGGGATTAATGGCAACTGCTAGAAGTGGATGCTAAATACCTCAATCGCAATTCCCTTTCACATTCACAGTTTTAGCATTACGACTTCCCTGGCAGTGAAATGTAAATTCTGGAACACTTCCCAAAAGCAACATACTTTCCCTTTCTTTCCCTAAGTTGTTCCAAAGCAGTGTTCATTATGTATTAAGTTATGATCCCCTTAATCAAAGGCTGACTAAGAATTAAACAGAAGCCCTAGCCCTAAGCTATTGCACATGTGAACTCTAGGAGAATGAAAAGAAACATTTCGAAGCAGAGAGGAGTATCTTGACTCAGAGGTAAACATCGGTCTACCCTTTTTGCTTTGGATTTCATAATGACCACTGTGAATCACAAGATCCTGCTCCCCAACTGCTTCTGCTACTCTCATGTCATAAATATTCTAAGCTGATGGAAGCAGATGTTCATTTTCACACAGAGGTCACATATAGCGTCCTATATGGTGCTTGTCTGCAAGGCAAAATAATCTGATGTGTTATATAAGCAGAATTGCATTTTATTGCTGTTTTTGCCTGTCACATAACCAGAGCTCGGGTATATAAAAAGTTGAAAGTCTTCTGTCCAAGAAATAATTGAGATTAAGATCAGGATATAAATATGACCCTGTGACATCAACTAAACTTCCAGAAGCCTCCATGGATTGGGAAAGTAGCAATGAATTTCAGGAAACAGCATTACGAAGGGGGGGTTGCAGAAAGATAAACAAAAGAAAACACTGTATTTCAAAGCCACTGACAATCCTTTTTCTTGGCAAGTTAGCTGCAGTAATCTCCAACCAAAAGTGCCTTGAATAATAAATGTGAAGAATTGGATGGCACACGGAGTATATGTGCAGGGAGGGGGCAGAGATGCAATCACCGATAACTACTCTGAGACTGCTCAGGACGCGCAGTCAGGCATTTCGCCACGAGTCTGAGTTAGCACTAAAGTTTTGCTAGTAAACCATGACAAGCACTGTTTTTATTAGGTTCAGCAACAGAAATGTATCACCTTGCCACACAGCCTTACAATACGATGCACTTACAAATCTGGGATGCTGCTGCAGCCTGAGGGTGGGGTGAAATAGCTAGAATGAAGAATTGGAGCTATGGTAAAGAAGGCTGTTACACCCTCAGAGGATTTTTAACTCACTGGTCAAGTTGGCACTCATTTAGCACCACCCCAAACTTGTGACATCTGCAAGTCCTACGCTGGCAACGCAGCATCAGCACCTTCCTTCTCATCAGGGCACATGCACCTCAGCAGAACAGAGTGGCCAAGCCAGCAGCCGGCCCCGGGGGGCCAGGCTGAGGGCAAAGAGATCAACACTCCTGCCAGGATGCCTGCTCACTACACAGAGGCTCCATGTTCAGAGGCACCAGAGCTGATGGTGCTCCTCTAACTCATTTCCCAGTGCATCATCCCATGAAACAGGGATGCTGAGAGGCCCTGTCTTATAAGCCTACACATGGATATCTCTACCTCACTTTCTCCAGGTCTGCTCTTTACCCAGCCCCCCAAGGGGAACTCACACAGGTTTATCCAGCCACACACCTGAAAGCACTTGAAAATTTTCCAGCCTGCCTGAATTAGGCAGCCTGAACCATTTTCACTTTTACTTGTTGGACATATATGGGGTTTTTGATTTCTGTGGAGAAAGCCAGATTCTCAGAAGCAAAATTATTGAGAGTAAGTTGCAGAGTGAGATATTTCTGACCCAACAATGCATGAATTAGAAACTAAAGTAACCGGTCTCACATGAATTACTCAGTAAACCACATCGTGATGGTAGTTCAATTAGGATAAGATTAATTAGGATCCAGTTGACTACTATACAGGAACAGACCCTTTTCAGTTGGCATGTGCTGATTAGGACAAAATTCACCAATTAAATGACTGTTCTAATTAGAAGCTAAAAAAAGTTAGCCGCTGCAGGCAAACTAATGACCAGGCAATGGGCCATGCTGGGGAAAAGTAATCAAAGATAACCCAGTGATTTTTGTAAGTAATACTGAATTCTCAAAAGTTTCTGCAAAGTCGAAATTAATGGCTCGCCTGGGAAAAAAAATATTGTTCCCACTCACTCTTTTCCAAAACAACTGGTAATTCTTTCAAAGTATTAAAGCCAACCTAACCTTGCAGCAGGGGATAGCTAAATACTCTCCCGCTCCATTTCTGAATATGATAGTGCTTCCCAAGGGAAGGAGACAGATACTGTCAATCTGTACTTCTGCAGTTCCCAAGACAGAGACGTGCCAGATCTAACAGCTTGCTATCAAAAAAGCTGAATCCCAGTGCACTCTTTTCCCACCTCTTCTGCTCCTAATTGCCACTTTCTGCTGTTTCTCTTTACAAAGCCTGGTGCTCACTTGACCTTTCTGTAAGCTGGTTCCATTCATTAATTTTGGAGGAAACTACCAGAACGAGGCAAAAGAAAATTAACAGTTTTCTTCCAGGCTGGGTAGTTGAATTGTCTCTCCATAAGGTCTGATGAGGGCTATAATAGAAAAAGCAGGATTGTATAGTAGGGTTAGGAAAAGGAAGGGGAAGAGGGTCAGAGAAATGGGATTTCCTCTTTCAGCAGCGAGCAGCCACAAGACCAGATGCCACCAGGTCTCTAGGAACACATTCAGTGTCCATTCAGCCAACAGCTCTGTTCCTGCAGCAGTCACTGGCTTCAAGTATTCCCACTGACCAGGGAACCGCTAACTACTTTTAATTGCTGGCAGAAGTTCAAGTGTCAGCAATTCCAGAGCAGAGGACCAAGAAGAGATATCTGAAACAGGTGCTGCAGACAGCTCTGCTCCCCAGTCCTGGCAAGGGGAGAATCTCTGCTAATTCAGGTGGTCATGACTGTGTATGACAAAAGAGGCTGATGTTTTAGTTTGGGAAACACGCTGTATATTGTGCACTCAAGCACACATGGCTCCAAGGCACACAAAGCCAGCTCTGGCATTCAGCACTCTCAGTACAGCCACTTCTTATTTCATGACTTGCTTGAAACAAGCAATTTGCAGCCAAGTTGTGCATAGTGATAAAGCCTCATAAAAATGGCCTGAAGCACAGCATTTGGTGGCTTTATGGGGCCAGGGAAGACTTATGAGCCGAGTCCAGGGTTTATGCCACAAAAGCACTCAAAGGATAGAGCTTCAGAAGAACTTGCCATGGAGAGGAATAAGTCCTGCCATCTACCAGTCTGCAGGTAGTGAAGCAAATGGCACTGACTCCAGTTATTTCTAAAGGCCCTGGCGCTCTTTATCAGGATGCCAGTAACATGCATTCATGTGCACCCACAGGTTTAGAGGTGTTCCGGGTAGGGTGCTCCTAATCAGCTTCTTGCCATATAAAATCAGCACTGAAATGCTGAGTGCACTGCATCCATATGCCTGTTTCAGGTGTTTCCTTAGCTTACAAAAGAACTCCTTTTATCATCTCAGATGAGGAAAAGAACAGATACTCAACCTAAAAAGATAACTGCACTGCTTTTTGTTTCACAGTTTAATTTGGAAGGTTCAATTAAGAAGTTATTGCTTTGCTATGTACCACAAACTCTATTAAACATAAATACTCTAACAGAGACATTACACAACTTCCATTGAACAGCATTATTCCTATGGACTAGTCCATTAACAATGATGAAATTAAGCCCTATAACCAGTTACAACCAAGTAACAGTATTTAGATCACAATTAATTGGCTAAGGGTATGGGTAAAATTTTAAAGTGTCATTAAGAATATGGTTTCTAACCAGAAGGAAAATTTCATTTGTTCATCTGGGAGCCAAACTCAAAATGAAGCAAACTACATGTTTTTTAGGGAAAGATAATTCCAAGAATAACTTCCCATAATGAAGACACAAAATAAGGGCTGCTACACAGCAAAGTTTCACCAGATCCAAGAATTCCTTACATTTAACATTAAATAAGGTCAGACGCATCCCGAAATTTAAGGTCCTTTTCTTTCAGGACGGATAAATAAATGTAGTAGTCCATACTTCTCTTAATCGGGATGTGCATAATTAGAACAGCACCTTATTAGGATACATCTCAGAGAACCTTTTTAGCTTAATGATAGTGAATGATCATGACAACTGTTTAACTGGGATAGTATTAGCAAAAATTTCCCTTAATGGGATACATGCAGATTGTGTCAGGGGGTTAAGTGGTGTTTAACTAAGTGTGAAATTCTAAGTCCATGTCCCTTAATAAAGAAATTGTCGAATAATAATTAACAGAAGAAGCTGAAATGAACTGTAATGAATAAAATCTGAAGGTCTTGTGTTTATAGACAGCACTCGAGTAACATGTGCACACACAAAAAATGTACTTCAGAAAAATAATTTCTTTTTTCCTTCCTGAACAGATTGCTGTTTTTCAACTGTTTATCATTAACTGGAGTAACTGAGAGACAGTTTTGCAAAACAACTTTATCTGAGGCGAAAATGAAGCAGTTCCTTGTGGGGGTTAGCTTTCCTGCATGGGAATGACTTTACCTGGATAAAGAGACCACATGATAGGTTCCTGATCTTTGGCTGGATGGGCATAACATAGAATTGCATTTACAATGAGAAAAGCTGATGAATGAATTTCATTATCTGATCATGCTCTCCAATATTGGCTTAAGATTTAAAGTTCAGTGAATGCTCATCAGTAAACCCATTAGCCAAGAACCCTCACGATAAGAAATGAGCAAAGCTGCACTGTCAGGCAAGAGGCATTGTATTTTACACTTCGGTGGCAGGCATTTTACAGAAAACTGTTTCTAATATTAACTCAGAGGTTGTTGCTACCTCGTGACTGAGGTAATCGTTAGGCTCCACACCAGGGAGAGCACATGTCTTCCTCCTCTCAGCCCCTGCAGTCAGGCACACACAGGAGGAAGAACAAGGCTACTTCCAGTCTCATCCCACCCGGCCACCCTCAGTATGAAGCCAGTCCTGAGCATGCCTCTAAACCAGGACATCCACTGAATGGGGAGCAAGTCAGAAACAAACTGTGACTCCTTCATCTGTGTTAGTGAATCACCCTGCCTCAAGAACAGGACTCACAGGGAAGCAACAACTGAGTCCTTTCTACTAGCTAACATAATATTTATATGACTTGGCATCTTTCAGACTTCTTCTATGGCTGCTTCAAATCAGGACAACTTAATGAGGGATGACAAACAGTTGATAGATGTCCTCATTAATGAAAATTTAGTACCCTATTTCTACTGCAATATGTCTTGCTTTGTTATTTTGGGAAAAGCTGGCATTTAAGATGGGCTGCTGAGTTGAACACTAAAGTTTCACCATCAAACTGTCCAAATTAACATTATTGGGCTGTGCAAAGGCTAGCTTACAAAGTATGTGGTTGAAATACTTCTCAGCTGAAGTTAGCTGTTCAGCCTAACTGCTCCCATCCAATTTAGAAGTGCTTCCATGTGATACAATTCGTGCCGTAGTATAATACAGCACCAATTTACACAGGTGAAAGCACACTTTTGGAGACTCAGTTGTGCATCTGCAAGGGTTTTGTGATGGTGTGCTCTCCCACCACCCAATCTCACCATTATTTCCCATAGCCCTGCTCCAGGGATAGCCGCCATGCAGTCGTACTGGATGCAGTCGTGATGGCTGCATCTGGCTCAGAGAGGTTTCAGGGGGGACAGATAACAACACAATAGCCAAAGGATAGTTGGAGCAATAAGCCCACCTAACCACAGTGCTGGTCAATGTCTGACTCAAGCCAAGTTTGAAAGAAATTAACTTCTGCAATTGGTATGCAAAAAGGACTGACTCAATCATCCTGCTCCATAAAGAGTGGACAGTCCAGGGCCCACTAAGCTCTCCCACAAGGCAGTGGGGATGCATGCCACGATCTCCCCTTGAGTAGGGACAGCTCTCAAGGCTGCACCTCGAGCTTGAGAGAATTCTTATCATGTCAGATACTTGGTAAGTCAATTTGGAATAATCGTGCTGAAACTTTGGAATCTTGATAGAAATGATTGATTGTGCACATTTAATCCTTTAGATATAAATCATTGACCAAGTCTGGGATGAAGTCTGGACGCAGCCTCACCTGATCTCCCCTATGGGGACAAGTTTAGAACTCAAGGGGGCCCTTTCTGAACCTCATATCTCATTGGGAAGGTTCCTCTTGCAGTTTTATCTGACCCTGTCCTCCATGCAGTAAATAAACAAGTGTTTCCATTGAATCTAATTAAACCACCGTCATATTTACTACTGAACTACTACTAAATCATTGTTTTATGTCAAAAAAGTACCACTATTTCCCTTGTACGAGTGAAGTGCCTCACTCCATCCATGAACAACTTTTCACTAGTATAGCTACAATGTTCAAGGATAAACATCTTGGAACATTACAGGGACTTGTAGCAGGGGCAAAATTGTAGTCAGACATCTGTCATGAAATATTGTTTCTCCTTCTTAATTGAATGACTAAACATATCTATACAAGATCAGCACTTGGACAAATTGTCTTTTAAACAAACAGCAACACAAATGCATGTACATTGTTTTGTTATATTATGTTTCGTTGTGGTTGTATTTTCTAAATTCCATGACCCTCCTTTGACAAAGGAGAATTTCTGGTTAAAAGTAAATGAAGAGATTGCTAATGTTACTGAACACAGAAAGGGTTTGCTTTTTTTTTGTTAAGGTTTTCCTGAATGAATGTTGAAAGCGAGTTTTCTAGTTATATGCCTTAGTTCTCATCATTAGCATAATAAATTTCAATGTTATTTATTGATAGGAAATACAGGGACATTTGCTTGGATGGATCAAAAAATCTACTGTCTTTATTATGAAATTCATTTTCATGGATGAGTTGGCAGGCTTATATCAATGCAAATAAAATGTTGGCTGTTGTGCACAATTCCTATTTTTTATCCTTAAATGGATAAAAATAGGTGGATGAGGTAAAACTCTTTCATTTCAAATCCATCAAAGCCCAATTATTTTATATGGGCTTTCTCATTCTATCAAAATATAATCAAATTATGCATAATGATAAATAGTACATAAACTATAAAATAAATCAAATTATAATAATGCACAATTGAATAAATTTTGATAACAATATATGACCAATATTACAAGATAAGAAAGCAATGCAATATTGCTGCTTTCATTCACTTGCTTTTTCTTACTTTTTGTTACGAAAGAAGTTGTTTTCTTTATGCATTTCATTCTGGTTCAGAACTTCAGAAATGACACTTGATTGATCTGATTGTCTCTTCGAACTGTACATCAGTGGAGTTATTTCTGATTTACCGAGAGGAAAACCAAGAGACATGATGAAAAGGTCTATCTATGGAACTACTCCTCATGCAGCAGGAGATCCGGATGTGGCCCACTCATCACTGGGCATTACTTGTCCCTCTGTGCTCCGGAACACAGTGGAACAGTGGATTTGAGCCTGTGATACCCCTAGATACGAATATATTGAGATGTCGTGGGCAGCTGCAAAGACTAAACCCAACAGCTCTGGAGTTTCCAGCTCCCACTGTTAGCTACGATAGCAGACATCACAAAAGTAGGAGTTGATCCAGGGATGAAATGCATTTACTATGCAAAAACCATGAATTATGAATGTGAAAAGTAATGTGGATAATAGACCATTATTGTGTACAAAAATAATTCACTGCAAACAAACTTCTGAATCTGTGTGAATCCAATTGTTCCTCCTCCTTGGTCTGATGGAGATAAGACAATTTCTTGGGATTATTGTATGCGGAGCATCTTCAAGTGTATGTGGATACCGTCACACTGCTACAGTCATACATATTTATGTCCACCAAACTAAACAAAACATCACACCAACAATCAGCTGTGGCATGACTGTGCATTGCCACATTACTTTCCTAAGTGCCAAACTGCAGCAAACAGTCAGTCCATCTGATTTGCAATTGTATCTTACAAGAGCGAGACTTCGTAAGCCTCCTGTGGGATAATTACAGTAGGTCGCAATCAAACTATGGGCAACCCTGTGGATTATTCAGGCATACAGTCTATTTTTCCATGACATTTCCCATTGTAATGAGCTTCTCTAATTAAGTAAACAAGACCCATTGTCTCTGCTTAGACATGTCTGAGGAATATCTTGAACATTTTCTGGATTGCATGAGGAAAACCCCATAAAATTGCAAGGAGACAAGAATGATGAAAAGGCATGCCCATCACACTGTGCAAACTCCAAAGCCTCGTAAAAGGGTTCTCCTCCACGCTGGTAATCTTTGTTATGTGTTGGCTGAGTTGCTCAATCCTTGGATAAGCCAGCCCCGAGACTGTGCCTGTGGAGGCAGGAGCTGCTGGGGCGGCAGGGAAGGGATTGGTTCCGCAGCCGACTTGCAAAGTCTGATTAAGTGATCTGCCGCTGGTGGAGTCCTTCAGTGACCTGCCGGCTATTTCTGTGTCTAAGACATTTGTGAAACAGCCCCAGCATGTGATGCCCTTGCTGACGCATGCACACACCAACTGGGCAAGGTGGCCAGTGGCTTTCATCTTACAGCGAGGAAAAAAGCCTACGCACACCTATTTCCTCTCATTTACCTCTAATCCAAGGATTGAAAATGTCACGTTAGATTGGAATGGGAGCTTCATTAACGAAAAAAGCAAAAAGAGAAACAAAAAAAAAAAAAATCAAACCGAAAAAAATAGGAAAAAGAAAAGGAAGAAAAACAAAATCAAAGAGATTTCAAACTAATTTTCAAATTCTTTGATTCATCTGAAATCTTTTCCTTTCCACAGCAAAACTGTCAGCCCATTTAAGAGAATCAAACTAGCTTCAAGCATTACACTCAAACTCTCTGCTTAGACACTCCTTCCTTGTGTACTTTTAATGGAAACAGACAGACAAAAAAATAACCTATAGAATACTAAGATACTTCCATGAGAAAGATACTTCCATGAGAAAGGTCAAAAAATTCAGTTACTGAAGACTTTCACTGGTACCACATCAAAAATCTGTCCTTTCATTCTCTTGCACAATGTGATTCTCTTGCACTGCAGATGATTCAGTAGCCTGCCCTGCTTCATCTTCTCTTTGTGAAGTGTTTATCTATTTTGGTATTGGAGTGGGGGTTCTGTTAGATTTATTTAAACCAGGATCTACACACACGGAGATTCTTTAATGGAGATTCCCACACTTGAAAGTACTGACACAAATTTTTCCTCTGTAGAAAAGGAGAATGAATGCATTTCTTGAATGTTTTTAATTACATAATACATTATCATGATTCACTAAAAACAAAAGTACTTTTGTATATCTGAGTAAGTCACTAGCGCCATCAGAAAACCCTCCCAGCAAAGATAAGCAGGCTGATTTTCATTTTTCAGAGTGTTCTTGTGCCTGGTACCTGTCTCTGTGCCTTACCCAATTCAGCAATACTTTTGTTCCCCAGTGCTAGGGCACCCTTGTGACAATGACACCAGAAGCACATGTTGACCACGCTACACTGATATTACGAATGATGACCTTTCAGTTCTGAGTGCTCTGTGAGATAGTGGCTACAGCTATAAAACATCTCCTTCCAAGTAAGCTGCCCTGAAAAGGTAATTCCTGCTCCTGCAAATTTTTGTACATCATCAGAATGGCAGACTGACATTAAAAACCAGCGTTACCCACAATGTCACTCAAACACTGATCAACATGGTAACCCATGGCACAATCAAATCACTCTTTCATAGCACACCCATAACAATTAATTAGATACACAGATTCCTTTAACAATTGCTCAAATGATTTGCACTCCTATTTTTCCACACACCAATAGAAATTGTATTCAAGACACTGAATGATCTTCTGTATCTACTGTAAGGTTCACAATCGTGCTCATTTCGAGTTCTAGGAAATTATTAATCCTATAGGTTCCTACAATAGTTTGGTATCCATTAACATCCACTTCATGCCAAGTACTTCTTCACTACTGAGGACAGATCTGAGGGTAGATCACTCAGAAAGAATGGCCAAAAAATTAAAGGAAGGGTTAGTTGCCAGGCTGTAAACGGCTGAAATTGGTATTTCTAGCAATGACTTTTAAAAAAAAAATTTTGTGGTTTTGCGCCTACCCAATGCCATAACTTTGTACACCCGTACAAGAGAATATCCATAACCTAAATTTTGGATCTAGTTTCCAAAGCATTGTTTACCATATCAGAATACTTTCAATCACACTGTGAATAGTGGCATGGCCAAGTCAGTCTGTCTCATCTAGAAGCTATATGACTTGAGTTTGCCCATATTTTTCCTTGTAAATGGCTTCCAGGCCTATGAGACCGCAAGCAGCTGAAGGAGCCAGAGCCAGGGAAAAATTATGTTAATCCATTTCACATAATATTAGCCCTCTGAAGACAAGCACAGGCTTCTCTGTAGGCAGAGATGATATTTCCAAAGGGCATTTCATCCCTATTTTAGAAAAAATACCCTTTACAGTGGACCTCTGACTATGAGGCAACAAATTCTTTTACTTACTGCTTCACACAGAGGGAGACAGATACCAGAGTCTCAACATTCCTGCTTCATTCTGCCTTGGTTTTTTTGAAAATAACATCCATTCCCAGGATAGTTAAGAAGCACAAACAAGTCAGTATCAGTGTTCTGCATGAAAAAAACCCATTTTATACAGGAAAATGGAATTAAACCCCACTTTTCCCAGATCTTCAGTTTAACTTTGTTAATGTAGAAAGAGCATTGTTGCTTTTCCTTACAGAAGATCGGGGATCAGTGGATGTTTGACAGAACAGAAGGCTGACTCTGAGACAGCATCACAGACATCCTCTCAGCATTTCATTTGCCCTAATGGCAGCAAGTAATTGAGAGTCCTTAAAAAAAGTAATGGTAAAGGCAGTCTGGTTTGTCAGGGTGCCAGTTTTAGACAGTCCCTCCCATCTTACACATGGAGAGCACCTGCATCTGAGGCTGAACACTACAGCAGACTCCTTTAAGGCACAGAGCCTGTCAGCTGGGATTATACTGGATTACACTGGTTGAAGCAAGCGTTACCTGAGAAATTACTCCTTATGCTATTTAAGATTAGATCAACTGATTGTACAGTAATAGAAGTAATTTTACAAGGAAAAAGAAGTCTGTATTTAGAGGATGAAGCGACCTTAAGAACGATGCAGTATGCAATTATGAAAAGAAGTCTTATGCAGACTTTATTATTTTATCAGGTAGATTAACAAAAGTAATGAATGAAGGGAGCATGGCATATGCTATTTGAATTTTAGCGAGGCATTTTGGAATGTCTCAAAACAAACCTTAATTTTTTAGTTAATACAAATTACCATGGATGTAAGCATCATTACGAGGATTGAAAACTGTCTGAAAACATAAACAAAAGGTGATGATGAATGACAATGCAGTAGTGAGAATGTGTCTACTGAGGATCACAGGAATCAGAGCAATACATGCTAAGTACCTCCATTAGGGGAAGGAAATACTTGTAGTAATGAAATTTCCACATAATGCAAAACAGAGATGAGTTGAGTAGCCAAGTGTTGATAATAAAGTAACACAAAGGGGTCTATAACAATTAGGAACATGAACAGACTGATGGTGAATTATGATTTACTCAGGCAAAATGCAGAGCCATTCAGGAACAGGAACTTATTTTACAGCTTGTCTATATGAGAAAAGCTGCCCATACATCTGCACAGAACAACTACATTGGCAAAACCATCAGGGTATGTCCCTCGTGCAGCCATTCTAGTCTGGGATAAAAAGGATTTGTTTATTCTCAAGTCAAGTTACTTTTATTCCAGAAAATCAGTTCCCATTCTGCTGGAGTAGCTGGATGCAGCTGTGCTGTGCACTGGGCTGAGTAAGGATGCGGTTATGCATCAGCTCTGCCACCAGCAGGATTCAGTCCCCCATGAAGCCCTGTAGGGGCTCTGCTGGGCTCTGTTCTCTCCTCAGCTACACTGGCAGGACTTCTTTCTTTAGAAAGCCCCCGAGACCCAGCAGGAGGGAAAGCCAGGCAGGCAGGAATGGCAAGGGGCCTGCAAATGCCATGGGTGGTAGCTCAGACATGATTTTGTAATGCAAAATTGCAGCAAAACTGTGTTTAAGGGTACATAGGATTCACAGTAGGGGAAAGGGAGGTGGCCTGGTGCTCCCTGTGGTGCTCCCTTTATGTAACTACCTCGCATGGCTGTCCCAGCAAGGTGGCACTGAGCTTTGCTCACTGTCAGAAACACTCAGTGCAACAGAGGGGCATTTGAAGAGAAGGGTGGAAAGCGCTGACTCACAAGGAAAGACCAGAGGAGTGAAACATGTAGCTGGCTAAAAGCAAGCTGAGTGGGGAACTCTGTAGTACTTTATAAATATATGACTCTGGAGATGAATTTTCTCGGAGTGACACTAGAAATCATGGCATGCAGCTAAGAAAGGTAATTTAGAGTAGGAGTCGGATAAAACTTCCTGACAAGGAACAACATTAGCCTTGGCAAACCCAAAGGGAAGATGAAGAGATGAAAACTCAGCTAATATGTGGGAGATCATGTAATCTGATTTTCTGGGCTTGAAGGGAAGGTGAATTTACAACAGGAACCACATCAAGTGGAAAGCAGAAATGCTTAATATTTAACTCTGACCCTGAAGAGGTCAAAGCTACAGTGGTAGTCTTTAGTCTTAGGGTGCTGTGCAGACACTGAGAATTTGAGGAGTCCCTGCCCCAGAAGGGCCACACTGTACCTGGACTTCTGCAGCACAGAGAGCCCTGAGGACAGTCCTGCAGCCAAGCCTCACGCAGAGGAGCTTCATTCCCTCTGCCTTGCACTATTTAATGATGAATTCCTAGTGTGGACACAGTTCTACAATGCTCAAATAAATTGAAAGGGATCAAAGTTTAGACACTTGCTGTTATTTCTTAATTGAACAGCCTGGCTGACCCTTGAGACAGTGTTACTGCTGTCAGGAGATAAACCAGGAGCATGAAATCCTTCTGCCACTCCTTGGCCTTAAAGGGGACAGACACACAAAGGGGGGTAGCCCTCTGCTACGGTAGATGCAAAACTAGGGGATTACACCTACCTGGATGATAAAGTGGCACTTTGCTCAATTTGTCTTGCTAATATTCCATGCTGCAGCATGGAAACTGTTCTCAAAATAGGTTTCTAATTTCTGTACAGATTAAATGCATCCAAGCTACTTTACTTGCTGATAATTTATCTAATACCTCTTAGCTGTGCAGTCACATTCACCACAATGAGTTGGACAAGGAGATATCAGGTGTCCTGTGGAAATTCAGAGAATTACTAATAAAAGAGAAGCCTGCTTGGATTAAACATACATTAGTACTGCTCTTTCAGGCTGGCACCTTTAAATCCTTATTCTCTTGATGTCACTGCTACATCCGGCCCTGCCTGTCATCATCCATCTCATGCCTGTTAAATTCCTGTGCCACATACTGTCTTAGCTAAGCCAACTTAAGGAAGAAGGGCCAAAATGTGTTGTGAAGGATCAGGGTTCATGTCACCGTGATGGAATGAAAGCCTAGACAAGCCTTTTCAAGGAACTAGCTGAAGTGTCACCTCAAGTTCAGCAGCAGGGAACACCAGGAAAATTTCCAGCAGAAAAAACCCAGAGAAATACAGATTTGTAGGACATATTCAATAGATCCATGATCTTGTATGACCGAAATTCTTACTCTCTGGGCAGCAGTGAACCCTTTCGGATCACAGATGAGAGCGGCATATGCTTTGAAATTCTCACAGGATTTTCTTACAAGGATTTCTACAAGGAAGAATGATCTTACCTCTAAGTTTAAAACTTGCAAAATAAAAAAAACTTCTGGACAATTTTTTTATACCAGGTATATCTGTATAAATGAGAAGTAGAAATAGTTTTACTTCAAAGCTCTTACTGTGAACTTACACAACTGCAACTGGGCTCAGAAAAAAAGTTACAAATAATTCAGGAAATTAAAGGTGTCTGAGTCTCTATGTTATTTTGTGTGTCATAAACAAGGAGCATCCCCAAGAGGAGAGTACATATCTCAGTGTCTCAGGTATATGTTCTTCATGTCCCTGCCATTAAGAAATATGAACAGAAGAAAATACAGAAAGTCAGACACTTGTGGTTTGCCCTGCGGAATGGATGCATCCAAAGTGCTGAAAGGAGGTTGAGAGACCACTGAAACACTTGGCCAAGTCCTTCCTGCCCCAGCTCCTGTTGGTGGGGAACCTCCACAGATGGTGGAGAGGAGAGAAACAGAAGGTAGCACTAAAAGCCCAAGAGTACCTTATGTAAGTCACTAAAGGACTTAAAAGGAGGTGACAGGAAATTACGCTTTGTTTGTTGGCTTGTTTGGGTTTCTTTTTGTTAAAAGCATGAATATTGTTACTTATTTATCCTGTGAATACTCCTTGCTCCCCTACTTCATCTATGATGAAAAGGTTCTGTTTAGTCTGTACGTTACTTTTTGCAAGAAATAACTGACATTAACTCGGTTTAGTGTGAGAGAACTAGCTAGAGATGCTTTTAAGTCCCCTTCCTGTGTAAGGCAAGGCAGATATAGGTAGAAAGATGTGAGGTATAATTATCTATCACTTATAAACAGCTGTCCGTATTGGTTTCAAATTCTATTTTAGTCTGTTTTATCCCATTTATTCAGCATTTCAGAAAATGAGCCAAGACATTCTCTTAGAAAGCATTTCTTCTTGTTTATTAGGAAACAGTGATCATTTCAAGTAAAGATGGTGCTATCAGTGATTTAAAGAAAAGTGGGTATTGCTGCCCAAAGCCTGCCTCTAGAGTAATGCCCGAAAGATAGGGTGGTCTGGTGATAACTACTGTTTGCTGTAAGCCTGCCTGTTTAGGGAATAATAAAATAAATATTAGAGGGTCAGACACGTGGCTAGTGGCTAGCACACGCTATGAACAGGCGCATGCTAGTAAAGACTGGTAGTTCATTCATTTTGAATTAAACTGTAAATCAAGGAACTATGAATGTGTGGGAGGAGTGGATTAAAAATTTAACAAAAAAGCTTTTGGTTTCTTAATTCCATGATCTGTCACATCTCTCCATCTGCGCAAAATGAGTGGGTGTTACAGAAAAAAAACCTGAAAGGGTGGGATGTTAAAATGGTTTACACTGAGCTTCCTGTGCAGCGTGGCTGACTGCTACGCTTCCAAAACAGCACCATTTCAGAACACCTCTGCTTTTCTACACAATCAAGGCAGACATATTTATCACTAGTCAGACAAAAAGCGATTTAAATAGCTGGACTGAAAATGGAAATAAAGACCTTATCATGCTTGAAAAATGCCATTTACTTTAAAGGGAGGTTGTCTACTTAGTGAGCACTAGTTTGAACAATAACAGAAAGCGACACCTGAGATATTCTGCCAGTTTGCATTGAGAGAATCTTAGGCAAAACAAAATCTACCCTTGGAGAACCAACAAGAATGAGAGATTACACAACAGATGTCTGAAAGAAAAATGACAAATGATTCCAAGATTTTATTGTAATTTTTACTCCAGGAATGGAACTTGCTATTCCTAAGCTCCAAGCATTGATTCCTACACATTTTAAAAAGTCGTGAAAGGGAGGCTGGTCCTCAGAAGTGCTCTCTGACAATGAAGTACAGCGCCCAGAAACTGACAAAGTTAGCTGAAAAGTTAATATATTTAACAGCAGAAGGAATAGTTTTAAGTGCAAATTCCTGATATAACATCATGGATTTCACATATCTCCCTAAGTTGCTGGATCTGTTACTTATTTTAAACTGTCTGTATATTCAACCACGGAGACACTCATCTGAAAATGTGAAGTAGTTCATCCCTAACTATAGCTTGGCTCTGTGCAGGGCAAGACCACAGGCAAACTCCTCCCAGCTTTGAACACAGCATGCTTGGATGCAAAGGGACTCTCAGCAACACAGCTGGCAAGAGCAACAAAAGCAGTACCAGCAGAGCTTGGACTGCAACAGGCTCGCCTATGCAGCTCTACTTCTGTCATGAACAACCTCCATGTGCTGAACAGCAGCCCATCTGAATGAAAAAACAGGGGAGTAAAAATCACTGGGGTATTGCAAGAGTGCAGAGCCAAACCAAACTGGCACATAAATTCTCCTTCCTACACAGGGATCAAAGTAGGCAAGATTGGTTGAAGTGTCTTCTCTCACTTCAGAGCACGTGTTATCTCCCTTTTAATAGAGAAAGGTACTATTAATCATGATCTCCCACTCTCTCCTAGGTCAGATAATTCAAAATTCCCATCTGGCTGGTGCTTGGGAAGTTTCATTACAGGCCTTTCATATTTCTGGTGTCTCATTATCTCTGGAGGAGTTTCTTACACTACTGGCAGCCATTCCAGCTTGTCCCTGACTGAGAGACTACTCACAACATCAAGGAGGGAGAAAAATAAAATAAAATAAAAACCCACTCAGCAGAAGCAAATAATGATAACTGGAAGAAGCCTACACTGAGAATGGGAATAGAAAGAGTCATTTGAGATGTGGGCTGTGTGCTGGAAGGTCTCCTCCCTGGGAGCGTAACTCTCTGGCCAGCAAGTGGGGAACTGCAAGAGGATACCTCCAAGACAAATGCAGGAATAATCAAATGAGAGAGACCTGTCATCAAAAGGGAAAAACAACCATAAATACAGATGATAATTCCATCCCTTCTCCCCCTCACCCCTCTCTCCACCCTCAATGTTGAAAATGCTGCCTTAACCCCACAGATACATTTGCCTCTCCTGTGAGCTGGATCTGAAGCCTCCTGGAGCCAGTGATTTCAAAGGGCTTTACCTGGCTGAGTGGGGTCTTAGATATGATGGTGCTGTTTCATGGGAAAATCCTTTCCAAGCTCATGAACTATCAGAAAAGAAGGAAGAAAGAAGCCTAAGAGCCCACCATCCTTTCTTCCTGCCAGCTGACAGGGCGAGAAAACAGAGAGGTTCCTTTAGTCCTGACTGTACAGACCAAGACCTGTGGGGACAAACCTGAACTGGCATTTGCAGAGCAGCACGAAAAGTGTCCAAGGGTGCAAAGCAGAATGGCTGAGGTGGGAAGGAACCTCTGGAGGTGATCTGGTGCAACCCACCTACTCAAGCAGGGCCAGGTGTCCAGTTGTCCAGGCCAGTCGTCCAGATGGATTTTGAGTATCTCCAAGGATGGAGACTCCACAACCTCCCTGGGCAAACTGTGCCAGGTCTTGGTCACCTGCACAGTGAAAAAGTGTTTCCTGTGTTTCAGTGTGTGCCCACTCCCTCTGGTCCTGGAACTGTGCACAAAATCCATTCAAGAACCTCAAAGAAACTTGAGTACTGAGAATTTGAGCACTGACATGCTTGTTCTTAATCTGGTTAATTTAAAGATAGCCTGAGTTTGCATTTAATCCATTTTACACAAATCTAAGGTCCAAAAGGTAATCTATGGGGGTTTTTGTTTCCTTAAGCAGTAAATCAGATTAAAAATATACTTTTCTGGTCATTGTGGTACTTCACCACAGTACTGCAGATAAGTGCCCCCCAAAGCTGCCTTTCAGCTGCAGTTGTGTTGCAGTCAGACAGGCATAGCCAAAAAATAGGATACAATAACATTACCTATAAGAAGACTCCTAATATATTCATATGGCACATCTCTGAGGCAGTGGCTTTTTCAACTACGTCTTTGGCTATGACAATAATACCTTTAAAAGCGAAATTTTTGCATTTATACTTCATTCATGAATTTGTTTTCCATTATGTTAGCAGTTTTAGGCTTGCTGTATCTTGTACCCAAAATATTCTAAATAGGATCAGGCAGGGAATATTTAAATTTTAATTTAAAAATATTACAGTAAACTGGAGCTCATTATTGGAAAATAAAAGGGAGGCAGAAGGAAAAGCAGGTTACTAATATTTAATTCAATGGCGCTAATCAGCTTTTTTTTTTACTGTGGCTTTTCTACAAACAGATTACTGTGTAAAAGTGGTTTTTTGTCATGCAAATCATTCTGAGCTAATATTATACAAATTTATTCTCAAAAGACTTCAATTGCTTTTCAGAACAATAATAAGCTTTAAGTGGTTTATATCTGAAATGGTTTTTCCAAGCTTGGAAATCACTGAAAGGAGAAACAATGCTTAGAAGAAGTTCAGTTCAACAAGATCACAATGAGAACAAAACAGGTCTAACTCTCCTCACTTTCTGCCTCTATGGCAGCATTAAGGATTCCTATCTATCTGTTCCCAGGCCCTGTGGGGGTGCCTTATCAGAGGGATGTCAGGTAAGATTGTCTTGATGTAAATGCAAACCTCTTTCTCCATGTTTGTAAATTCCTAGTAAGATTCATTTAGCAAAATGGAAAGAAGAAAATGGATATCCCAGTGTGGCACTTCGAAATGCTTCTGTTCCAAAGAAGAAAATGGACATAAAATTGGTAGAAGTAGGACATGTCAGGCCTGAATGACAGGAGGAGGGAAACACTTCTCAAAAAAGTCAGCACCTGGAATGGCTATGAGGTCCCTCCATGGCCCCAGAGGTCTAAGAGGCAGTAACTTTTCAGTCCAGAGGAGTTCTCAGTTCAGCAGGAGCAAGAGCAGGGAGACTTGCCTTTCTCCAAGAACCAAGTTTCTCAGGTGTGTGTGTCAGTCTTGTGCACTGTGAAACTTGAGCCACTGTGCTGCCACTGGAACCTGAGCTGCAATGTTTACAACAAACAAGCAAGCTAAGGACGTTTAAGCTAGTCCTGTATTATCATCACTTTGACATGGCAAACGAGAAGGTAAGCAGTTATGTCAGCCCACCAAAGGTTGCTTCAGTCTGGAGACAGGGAAATGTGGGGTTAACACTGGAAAGAAAACCAAGTTCCCAAACCTCTCAAACATCTTCTAAAATGACTAACCAGAGAAAAATGACTCAAAGAAACTCAGTGGGTATCAGATAATATTTGTTTCAATTCTTCTTGTGTACGCTTCCCATTATTCCCACATGAAACCTGAAATGATGTCCCTCAGATCCTGTCTCAGAAGCTGTACAGTGTTCCACTTCTTCTCCCCAATGACTTTCCCTTTGCTCAGGTTACTCAGAAGAAGCCTGGAACCCACTGGAGTAAGAACTGTCCAGACATTAATGGTCGTAATTCCACGGTCAAACCTATTTCAGTAGAAAATGAAATTTACCTGAAGGAGCAGATAAGCCCCACTCAGAACACGGGTTGCGAGACACATACCAGAACTTAAACACATCTGGTATCATCAATATCATATTTTCTGCCCATATCTGGGTTTAGAACAGACTCTTTTCCAGTTCACTATATCAACTTGCAAGTCAACCATAAGCCCTTCCAGGAAACGTAAGATGGATTTAAAAAGAAAATGATGACATGGTTTAAAGAAAATGGATTAGCCTTCTGACTTGTGTGCATTTGGGCCATGCATCTAAGTTTCTTCCCACAAACATGACAGCTTGAATATCATATAAAAATTACAGCGAGATTCTATCTAACTTGTTATCAACTCAACTTTGTATCACTTGTTTCTGAGCTTTTCACACTGAAGATCATAAGGTTTGCAAACAACTGGGAAGATGTGGCAACTTTGTATGGAGCAGAACTTCTGGATTACCCTGAACTCCCCTTATGAGTCTCTGGATTCTTTGGTTCATTCCTTGAAAATGCAATACGAAGGAGCTCCCTGGCTCTCTGTGTGGATTGCAGATGTACTGTTAAAAATGGTTTTGTTTTTGAGAAGCAGTTCAGTGTCCAGAGCAAACTAGTGCTTCCATAACTGCAGAGTAGGCAAGGGAGTACAGTCTGCCACTCCAGCTTGGCACTACACAATACAATTTATGTTTGTCAAAAGCATCACCTCAGCAAACAGTGCCAATCATTTAAAGGTAGAGGGGTTTAAGTAAAAAGCTTGAACACTTCACATAGGGGAATTCTTCAGGGCCGGGTTCGATGGAGCTCTGAGCAGCGTGGTCTAGTGAAAGGTATTCCTGCCGATGGCACGGGGGGTTAGAACTAAATGATCTTCAAGGTCCCTTCCAACGCAAACCATTCTGTGATTCTATGATTCTGTGATTTTATGAAATATTAGCTGAGAGCATGTGCAGGATTAAAAGCTCAGCTATGAGAAACTTATGTATAATTTTATGTAATGGATGCAATTTCATATACAGTAATAATAGCTGAATTATCGAGAGGCCAACTACACATCTCAGTGGTCATTTGCGTTTGCAGCAATTATGCCTACAACATAATAATAGTAATTAGCCCTGCTATTGTCCCCTATTTAGCTGGAAAGCTAGGTCCACAGCTTTTTTTTTAAAACTACCTACATGGAAATCAGGACTTTATTTGTCCATCTTTCATAACTAACCACATCTTTCTTTTATAGCATCTGATACTACTGTTTACACTAAGACAAAGTAAAGTGACTAACCTGAAATATTCTTGCCTGTCATGATGTATTGCAAGAAAAACCTGGAAAGTTTTTAGAATGAAAATTAAGTTCTTTATGTGTGCTTAGAAAACTACCAATCACATATATTTGGGAAAATACAGTAGTCACCAAAAATAGAGTTTCATTGCAGATTCAGTCATATTATTTCTTGGTGATTAGAGACAATAAAATATGATGTCAGCATAAGCTCATAGGAGATCACAGGTTTGATTCAAATTCCACCAGAGTCAAGGGGAACGTTTTCCTAGGACTTGAGGAAGCTCTGGGTCAGATTTTGTGGCACGCTTGCAGAGTTTCTCAACGTGAGGGTCTGAGTGGGAGATGGGGAATGGTGCTCACCAATAGAAGCCTCTGCTTCAGCGTTGCACCAAGCTCAACGTGGCTACAGGGATGCATGCAGCAGTCCTATTTCCCTCGTGCTGGGAAACCCGTGGCATTGGAGCTGTCTGGGAAGAATCCACTGAATCCAATGTCAGGTATTTCTCACCATCTGATGCCATTAAGAGATATGTGGTGTACATGGCAGAGCTGGCCCATATGTGCCACATGTTGGGCTAGCCAAAAGTATGGACTCACGTCTCACCTCTCATGCGGTTCCAGTAAACCCCAGCTCCTGCAGGGCTGAGCTTACACTCCAAGAGAAGAGTTTCAGACAAACCTGGTATCAAATGCAGATTCAAGCCTGTGCCAACGTGCATTCTGGATGTGACACATACACTGCCTTGCTGGCCAAGCTTGAAGGGAGTACACCTCCTTCAAATTCTGAAAAAGGCTAGCATCCTGCCTTTCTAAAAGAGGAGCATGAGATGAAAGTGGGAAGGACACTGTCTGGTTTTTTTTTTACTTTACCCTTTACAGACTTCTGTACTACTTGGGTTTTCTTTTCTTCCCTGATGACTCTCATCTCCTGGGACCATAAGTAAGAGTTTATTTTAAAAAACAGAATTTAAAAGGTCGTAAATATTGAGTTGTTTTCCGGTTAAAAATACAGAGCCGTTGAACTTGACATTAAAGGGTCATCTAAAACCAGCCATTGATTTTTAGATAGCAGGTGGGATTTTTGCACTCAGAAATGGCAATGAGACCACAGAAATAGAAATGTGATACTGAAAGGATTTTGATAACTTCCCTAGACTATTAAGCAAATTTGGAGACTGACGTGACTTAAAACTGGAGGAAGCAGGTTAATCTGTTTTTTCTGTTTTCATAATCTTCTGCTACACTATGCAATTTTCAAATTTTTTGTCAATTTTTGCAGAATTCCTTCGCACTTCAGTAATTTTTATTTTTTACAGAATATACAGAACTTCTCATTTCCATTGAATCTGAGAGATGTATTTGAAACATGAATGACCATTTTTAATACATTTCTACTGAAACACTGTTAAAAACTATTAAAAACACATCTGAAAGAACTCTGACATTTTGCATTTCCCGTTTTTCCTTTCAAATATTTTGGCTAGGTCTAATAATACTACAGCACTTAAGTCACTGTAAAGTTTCATTAACTAATGTTTTCATATGGCTAGCTGTAAAGAATTCTGGTGAAAACAAATAATAGTAACATAGAATATTTAGCAATTATTTTCTTTGCCCTACGCTTTTTCTCCTCTATTACTTAAATCTTCTGAAAATCTCCTGTTGCATATGTTGCATGTATCTCTCACGGTAGGAAGGAGACTGGCCAAAAATAGAAGCCTTCACTTGCTCAAATATCTGGGGAGGTGGCATCAGAAAATGCTACACTTCATGAAATGCTTTCTGCAGAGACTGAGTCAGGTCCATATTTTCTAGCTCTATCTGTACAAGCCTGGAGGAGAGAGACTTTCAACCTTTTTGATACCAAGGCTTACAGATGGCTCAAGGAAGGTCAAAATATTCAGCCTCCATGAGCTGCCAAAGACACTCTGGTTGTGAGGTGATCTCACACAGGTCCCTTGGACCATGAAGTAGAAAAAATGGGGAAAAAAACCCCACTTTTGCATTGGCCCAACTCCTGACCAGCAGGCAAAGCTGTCGGCCCTTTAGACCTCGCTGCTGTGACCTCGCAGCCTGGCTCTGCAGGTGAGGAAGGAATGCCCTTCACTCCTCTGACCCAGGCTGGCTGGAATCAGTCCCCACGTGACTGCCTGCTCCGCAGCTGGGTGAAATACTGGCAAGTGATAGCTCACTTATTTCGCAACTCTAATTGCTTCCACGCCTGCCTCGAAATACATCTAAATGAAGCTCAAATAAATCTGATTACTTAATGTTCTTGTTATCATGAACCTCAAACAATGACAAAATGATGAGTAGCTGCATGTTGCAATTCAAACTTTTATTACAAATAAATTTCACAACAATACCCTAGTACAGTCCATTATTTTGATATAGCCTGCTTTAACTCTGCTTTTAAATGGTTCTCGTGAATCTGCAAAAGGACCATTTATACAGTTATCTTAAAGGAGTCACGTATACTTTGAGCAGAGATTGGGAAATGAATTATAAGCACATGTATGTACTTGGTTTGATTAGGTTTAAAAAATATCCTTAGGTTGCAGACCTTTTATAAATGTATATTGGATTACTTTTTTCCTAATAGAAAATATTCTTCCAAGTTGGATTGCAGTCATCAGTGGCATACAAAGAGAATATGAGCACATTTGCAAAGCAGGCTGGAAGGCAGCTAAAGGAGACAGAGAAACTTGACAGAGCTCTCGTTTAGCAAGAGTTGATATTTACTGAAGAGAGCCTTCAGTTATGACTAGAGGAGTATGTGGCACTCAGAAATACTGAAAATTGCATTTGTTTTGTGGGCATTATGCAATTACTGTCTTAAAACATCTCTCTCACTTTTACTGCACTATTTACTAGGCTGGTTGTAAACTCTCAAATCTCTGTGTGGATTATATTTAAAACTCGCAAACTTAATTTTGCCGTAACATCACAGTTTGCTGGTGGTGAAGATGGAGCTGTACCCCATCTAGAAAGTCTCTGAAGTCCATGTGTGCAGAAAACCCGCTGTCAGAAAGAGGCTGAATGGCCTCAGCCTGCAATGAAGTGCCTTCAGCTAGGTACTGCAATAGGTGTCTCTTGCCCCAGCTGGGTGACTGACAGCGCTGGGATGTGGGGTCCAGGCCAGCCTGCTGTCATGGGGAGCTGGGCACCTCCTGAATGGCAGGCAGAGGAGAAGGCACACACAGCTGGCTGATGGCATTCAGGCTTCTCTGTGCCGGTGCTGCAAACAGTGAGCATTTAATTAAATCATTAGGGTTATAACATAATGTAAATCATGTTAGCAAGGAAGCTGCCTAACTAAGCAAAACTCCTGG
Organism: Mohoua ochrocephala; assembly: GCA_013398855.1. Taxonomy (NCBI): domain Eukaryota; kingdom Metazoa; phylum Chordata; class Aves; order Passeriformes; family Acanthizidae; genus Mohoua; species Mohoua ochrocephala. The sequence goes on from VZTA01003726.1 coordinate 262,892, forward strand.
GGGTAATATTGGTGCAGCATCTTTGCCCATACTGAGTGCCCCAGGAAGGCACCCAAAGACTCCCCAGGACAAACTGGAGAGCTGCTGTAAGTTTAAGGACGCCCTGGGCCTGGTATTTGCTGAAGTGTCAGTGTTCTAGGCATCCTAAGCAGGAAACTTCCATTTTTTGCCCCTAAAATAAATGCTCTTGGTTTGCTACATCAGTCCCAAAGCTGAAATTTCTACCTGCATTTGTATTGAGTATGTTGTTTCCTCAATACAGACATAAATTTATTTCTAGATTAAATATTTATACATTCTAAATTTATAAATATTTTAAAATATTATATATGGATTTATACATTAAATACACATGTCTATATATAGGTATTCATATGGATGTATATTATTTTCCTACTGCCTCCCTGACAAGTGAAAGGGTATTGAATATTTTGCCAGGATTTTTCTAATCTCTGATAAAGTATGTATACCTGACAGGCTGCATGTCTCACTGCATTACAACCTTTGAAGACTCTGCAGTGCTTTAGGCATCACACAAATATGAGGATTGTGAGCTTGGGCAAGAGCTGGCAAAACATGCAAGCAATGATGCTATTTTTCTGTTATTTTAGCTAAGATTTCTCCTCAGCTGGTTGGGGTTTTTTTATCCCCAAAGCTTCTAATGTAAAATATCTTCAAGTCTAATTACTTCAGATTGTGACCTGTCATATCAAGAGTTTATTTACATATGAACCAGACAGTAATACATCTGCTTAAGAGGAAGAACCTATCACTGCTTCTTCAAAGCCAAAAGGCAACTGAAATTTCTTGCTGAAAATGTACACACAGGTCACAGCTCAAAGGCTGTCAGGCTCAGAGCATGTTTTTACATATATTATTATATGGTACTTAGACAGCTTAGAGTATTTTAAAACAGGGCAAAAGGCCAGTGTTCTTGCAAGCCTATCATCTTATTGCTATACTTTTGCAAAGCAGAGCTCTTTCCTGGGCTTGTTTTCGGGACTATTGCGCATTCACAGCTGCTGGGTGGGCTGTTACTAGCTGGCAGAGTGGGATCAGCTGGATCTGCTCACTCTCCGTATCACCAGTGGGATTTAAAATGTCTCTCTCTGAAAAGGATGACAGATCTCAATGAGAACACGCTTTCCCTCGGTGAGAGAAGGGATAGAGCGCGAGCGGGGAAACCCCGCGTCTGGAGGACGTGTGTGCCCACCGCTCCTGCAGAGGGAAGCCGCAGTCATCAGAAACGCTTTCAGGCTGTCAAAGCAGAGTGTCTAATACGTTGTGCCACAACTGGGTTGGCGTTGTCATTACTCTTTTATGTGTGGCATCTTCCCTCCTGCCCACGCACTGGCACTGGCTTCTTTCCGTGTGCTGCAGCATCCCCTCACTCCGAGGGGAGCAACAGGCGCCCCAGCTCAGGGCAGGGGTGGCCAGGGCAATGCTGAACCCACTGCACAGGACAGAGCCTCCGTCTGGGGGATGCAGCAATGAGACACGATGCAGTGACAGCCACTGTGTGCTTCCCAGCTACAGCAGCCTGCTTGTAAAGGCAAACTTGGGCCAGGAAAAGGCCTGAAACAGCTCAGCAAACCTGCACTTGAGAGATGGGGGGCTTTGCGTGAATAGCACGTACCAATGAATGCAGGCAACTGCATTTAAAAGTGGGCTTAGGATGGTATTTGAATCTCTAGTCTACCTAATAATTCCTGGTATTTGTATCTAATAATGATCTAATACCGTGCGTTTATAAAGTCTTTTTCTGAGTCAGTCTGACTCTGAAAGACCTTTCTGAAGACAAATAAACATCATGAAAAATGCACAGCACTGCCTTCCTTGGTGTCAAATCAATCACAGAATCATAGAACAGTTTGGGTTGGAAGAGACCTTAGAGACCATCTAATTCCAACCCCCCTGCCATGGGCAGGGGCTCCTTCCACTAAGCCAGGTTGCTCAAAGCCCCATCCAACCTGGCCTTGAACAGAGTTGGGTGAGTTTCAACTTTGATGTCACTTAAATATTTATACAGTTCCTTCAAACTCACATAATGTCAGAGGGTCAACACATTCACAGGAACCAGAACCACGTGCAGATCTTACACAGGTTGTTGTGAAGAAGTCCTGCAGCCTTTCTCACAGTGCTGCCGTTCCCAATTTTAGATGCACATCTCCAGCACATGCTCTTTTAAAGCAAGTATTTCTCAAATTCCTACTGGAGGTTTGATGTAAAGTACTGTGAACTGATTAAAAATGTCATGTAGTTGTTTTAAAATTGTATGTTGTTGTCAGAGGAATGGCTGCATGATGAGACAGCAACTTCCTTCATGCAAAAGTAAAAATGATCAAGAATTACTTGTTCTGAGTACAAGGTACTCAGAGAAATTTGTGAGATTATCCCCTGCATATAAAGATATCCAGCAAGGTCACACTGTTCGTGTACTTTCATGACGGGGACAGGTCACATAAGGATCCTTCTGAGGACTCCTGTCACCCTCACAGGGTCAACACAGTCTTTCCTCTACACCAGGGGAAAGTCTAGAAATCAGAAGACTGGATAAACTGTGGCTATCTACTGAACTGATAGAGATGATGCAGAGACAGGAGGAAAAAAATTGGACAAGAGACAGGGTACAAGATATAAATGACAAGTTATGTAAAGAATAAATTCAGCATATGTTTGGGAGGGAAAACCCAAAGGGTATGGAAACTCTTGGAGAAAGGCAAAGAGAAGATAACTTGCACTGGAGGAAAGACAAGAAACTGGACCAGTGGAGAACAATACAATCTGAAGAAAGAGAGGAAAAAATGAAGCATCAGGAGATAGCATAAAAAGGAAAAGAGAAAAAAATAGGAAAAATAGGGAAACCTATACTGACAAATCCCTGCTACTCGGAGTATACTTCTGTGGCTCCTCAGTGAATGCAACTGCTTTCCCAGTGCGTGCTAGACTCAATTTGCCATGAATGATAGATTTCAGAAAAACTTTAGAATTCAATATGTACTGTGAAATGTTCCCCGCTCAGCCACTCCTGTAGAGTGGGGAAATGGCAGGAAATCATTTCGAACAACAGCGAGTGTTATTTTGAGGGAGACATAATGGCTTGTTTGGTTTGACATCCAAAACAGATATAACTGCGACAAAAGCATTTAAATGCTAATCTGTCATTTACAGCGGGTAAACAAAAACTAACGTGCATAAAATGTGAGAGAGTGCCCTAGAAGCCTGAAATACTGCTTAATTTAGAGAAGACAGGCATCTCGGCAGGCACAATTTATACCCAAAATGTATGAATGTTGAGAGCAAATTTTAGGTACTCAAACCTTTCTTTCCTGCTGGTGGATTTGGATCATACAGTTTGGGTCTCAGAAAGGAGTGATTTTTCATTTGCAGTGTATTTTTCAGAGATGGAAATATGCAGGCAGATATTTTCCAGGAGCAGTCAACACCTGCACAGTCCAATCAAAATGCACCCGACATGAGCAAATGCGAGAGCTACACAGAGATCCTAAATTCATCACAAGGTGGCTCTGGGTGAGCCAGGCAGAAATGTGTTGCCTTCAACACAGGCCAGCCTGTTTCCTAAGACACTGCCCCGAGCAACTGAGAAAAGCTTGGAGAACATTTTTAAAATCACAGGGGTTGCCACCAGCCTCCAACGTGTGATACACAATCAAAGGTCACCAGGAATAATGCTGCTGTCAAAAGGCTCACCCCACTGAAGTGATGGAAAGAAAATGTAGGTTTCTTTCTACTCTGGGATGAGCATCCTTAGGTCAGCAACTCTAGTGCCAGCTTCCAGCCATACCACAGAGCAGCAGGCCTAGATCCTCGGACACTGTTTCATAAGAAAAAGGAATAGACCTGAGTTTTGTGTTAGTATCCCAGGTTTTATCTCTGTTGCAAGGAGTCCTCTATGAATTTTTAGAGGAGTAAAAAAGGCAAAAGCAATTTACTGCAATGTATCAAAAAATACCTTCAAGACTTTAGAGAAGATTTACACCAACTTCTCTCAGGGCTGCCGTGGTGTATGGATACACAAGCAAAGACAGAAAACCCTCAGATTTCACTGTGCACAAACGGACCTTAAGAAGGAAATTCACAATTTAATATTCACCTAGTAAATTCTTTAAAACTCTCCTAGTCTCGTTATCCTTCTTGCCTTCCACCGATAAAGCTTCTTAATTATCCTGTTTTGCCCAAGTTTGTGATTAACTTCACAGTAGCTATGTTTGCTTTTTTTTTTTTTTAAATACATATCCTTTTCTTTCTATTACGCCTGCTTGTATGTGGAAGTCTTCAATACACACAAAGACAAATTATGAAATTACACCGGACAAAATGCGATCTGTGACTAATCTCAAGCAGGCAAAACGACAGGAACAGAAAGAAACTCAGTCACCTGTTCCTCCTCCTTGTAACATGGTGTGATTTATCTCCTTATTATCTACTCACGTGGCTTTTGTCACGCAAGTCTCTTAGCTCCTGAGAGCTGCTGAGTAACTTGTACAGAAACCATGCTTTCACAGAAACAGAAAAATATTTTAATTTCCAATTGATGACTGCCTGCCAAAAATAACCCTAACCAAATAACCACCACCCCCCAAAAAATCTAGTGCAGTCAATACGATATTCTGTAATGATCCGTTTGGATCTGACCTTGACGTGGTCAGGCACTCTGGCAGAACTGTTTCTACTTCTGGACCTTCACTTCTTAACTTTCTTTTGTCTTTTCCCTATACACACTCTTCTGCAATAGAGAAAAAAACTATGAATGCTCTTTGCATGGGGAACTGCACTTTCCTGTGATATTACACGTCCTGTTTGACAAAGATACATTCCTGGAGTATAAATGTGAAACTTCTGTTGAGCTGGCAATTTTCCCAAGCCCTTCAAAGGGATGGTCATTTGCTCTATGTGGTACTGAGGTGCTGGTTCATGAGATGTCACTTTCTGAACATCCCTTGTCCAGTACTTGCTGTTTGTTCTGTGACTGAAAAAGGAAGGCTATGCCTTTCTTACACAGAGCCTGTGTCAAAATGCACATTACAGATATCTGCCTAGAAATCTGAGATCTTAGTTGACAAGTTTAGAACCAAATCATCCTCCACTTATCTTGAGACATGTATCCATAGGAGCAAGTGTAACCATTCAATTAAAAATAATCACCAAAGTCTGATTTTCTTTGTGCTATTCTACTTGTGGTTTTATGTTACTTACTCGAAAGCACTGATTGGACAAAAATCGGCAGAAACTTTCTTTTCCGAGAAAATTTCCAGCTCAGTTTCAAGTACAGAGCTTAAAGGTATTCTAGAACTGTCTTAAAAATAAAGAACAGAGAATATTCTGTAGAATAAAGAAGCCAACACAGTATTCAATTTTATGTTTTGAGAGTGTGAGAATTTGCTACTCTGCTTCAAAATGCTCAGTTATGCTTGTGTGGGCTTTGACATTGCTCTTTCAGCCGACAAACATAATCTCATAGTGTGTCTAAGCCTCTCCACATAGATCTTACAAGCTTTACTCTGTTGTCAATATCCTGCCTTGGCTTTCATGACCTAGGTTCAGTGAATACTTCAGGACATCCAGCATATGGCATCAGACATCTTGATGACACCAAACCTTGCACACTGCTGTTTAATGACCTCTTGTATTATTTTTGTCTGTTGACTTTCTAAACCCATCAAAGCAGATTACAGCCACTTATAGTGTTCATGTCTTCTGAGTCCTCTGCTCAGCTTAATACAGCAAGGAAATCACCTTATCTGTCAGATATTCACTGTACCCCAAAATCTCTCTAAAATACATCATAATCCTTCAGCTGGACTAGGAAAGGATCCCTTTTGAAAGATAATTACACAATCTGTTTTAAACATATTTTTAATTCTTACGTACAAAAAGGACCAGGTTTTTACTCATTCTGTTTTGTGAGCGGTTCACTGATGTCAGTGGTGTAAGGTATGAATGCAGACAGCAGGCTGCCACTTTTGGTTATAAAGTTCTTCTAAAATTACTCGAAAGTGACACAACCTAATAATGCAGAGAAACTGAGCCCAGGCACTACAGGTTACACATATTTGTCAGCCATAATTCTTGATAGTCTTGCATACATGTATACCTGGGATAAAATTTGCTGTGGTTTGTCTTGCTTTAGACAGCCACTTCTTTTTTATGTGAAAAGACAATTACAGCAGGATTTTCTGAGACTTGTTCTTGCATTCCCCTCCTCTGTTGTTGCCCATTCTCATGTGAAAAAAAGTTAACTGGAATAAATATATATGTTAAGGTGGTAGCAAATCCGATGCTCTACCACTGCCAAGTATCATTTCACGATAGGTGATTTGGATTGACTGGGACAAGGGGAAAATATAAGAAACAATTTTTTCAGCCCTTTTTGCCTGGACATACCTTTGCTCTATATGCATAATCTGTAACAACCAATTTATACTCATGAAGAAAAACTGAAGCTAAAGAAAATGAAAACTTTTTTAAGCAGCAGCTGATGTTCTGCTTTAGCAAAGGGGTTACTGTGAACAGTATATTTAGTTGTTTTGTTTTCTCCTCAGAGAAGGATCACATGCTACATTTATGCAAGAAAATTTACTGCCACCTGACTAAAATTAGATAGTCCACACTTATGCTTTGAGTTTATGTCATTATCCTGGGAATGGTGTGGGAGTTTAAATCTATAATCTCTGCATACACAGGGAAAGGCTGAGGACTATTCTGAAAAAGTGCAACAGCCTTGGAAATTCAGGCCTTAGCATGTGAATCATTTCTTTAATGAACTCTTTTAAAGCGTAGGTGCTGGAAAGCAAAAGTGGAGGGGAGAGGAAGGACAGGTAACCAAGCATACCATATGGGTACTTAATGTATCTGGCAGCCTGCTGTTTTACCACTCTGGAGCCTTGTAATAGTATTAGCTGACACAGACGTGTGACTGTGCTTATCGGACGTCACTGCAGGGCTAAGGGACAGGCTGTGGTGCTAAAGCCCCACCACTCCAGTTTACATCGCACGCTGCAGCTCCCAGTGGGCTCTGCCTCAGCTCCTGCTACTCAGACCTTCACAAGGCCAGCTACTCAGGAGATAAGAAAACACTGCCAAGTGTAACAACTCTTGATAATTTTTTATTTTCTTGGATTTCTGTTGACAACTTTTGCTTCACTATGTTGACAATTTTTATTTTTTCTTTAAAGCAAGCTCAGAACCCAGGGCCTTTGTAGTCATTGGCAAAACTGTATTGGGGGGCAGGGAGGGAGGGCAGGAAGGCAACAGCAGCTCCCAGGAAGTGACACCAGCTCTCAGTAAATTAGTTGTGGGGATTTGTCAGGCAATGACAATTTTTAGTTCTAACTCTTAGACCTCTCTTTCTATGGCAGCTTCATACACTGTAGAATATTGCATACTATCTCTGCTCCCTAGGACAGGCTGTAAATTCAGAGAGGCAGGAAGTAAATCCCTAATCCAAACCCAGTGTTGGAGTTATTTTGCTTGGATTCTACCTCACTGCACTCAACTGCACTCTTATCTTTCCAGAACTGAGCTCTTACAGTAAGCTCATTATATTAAAACCACTGCAAAATAGTATTAAAATGTAATGCAAAATATTGCCATTTCCTTCAGATGCCTATTTCCCACCAACCTGAAAAATCAAAGAACTTTCTCACTCACCTGACATCTGTCTATTTATAAAACTCATATCCTATTTTCAAGATCTATCATAAGCAAATTGGTTTGAACTGTGACACAAAACCATGATGACGACCCTTAAACAGCTTTAAGGGGGAGTCATGAGCCTAATGAAAACTACTTGCTCTTTTCATTTGTTCAAACATTTGTGCTAAATTCTTAAAAGAATATTTAAAGGATGTAATAAAGTTTTCAGAAATTCCCAAGAGGCTGGCTCACATCTTACAAAAGCAAAAGCAGCTATTATCCCAGAGAGCATATAAACAGAAACCATTCATCTAAAAGCCAGATTACAGCAAGACTACATTATGAAGCCAATTCTGGATTAGTAAAGCCCTACTTTCTCCTTATTCTATATAATTTCTCCATTTTCTTTCAGTCAATATAAAGCCAGAGCAGACCAGATACAGTGGTTACTTGCTTTTTCCCATTAAACTATTAACTAAGTAGGCAAAAAACAGTTGTGCATCATTTTTGTACACATCTACATGTGTGTTCATGCCTATGCTCACGATAATGGCTTCTCAGTAAAATTAACAAGGCAAGCCCTGCAGGACTACTTAGTTTTTCTTGCACAAAACTTTGGCAAGAAGTCAGCATTTCCTCCCATTTAAAATTTTGGACTTGAATTGGCTCCATTTCTGCCCAAGTCAAAATCTAGCTTAACTGTTTTTAGCCGCAGTGGGAATTTCAGTCCTCAGCTAAGGGCACATCTCTGATTCAGTGATTCAGTGCCGTGGACCTACCTTTTACTGTGCACGGTCGGAACAATGCACTTGATTTCAGCGGCCAGTCCTGATCTAGTCAGAAGAGCCATGAGCAAGGCAACTTGCAAAATGTATTAAATCCTAAGTTAGTCCAGAATTAGAAAAAGATACAATTTCTGGGATTTTTCAGCTGTCAAAACAATTGCCGTTCTTCCTTCTGGCAGGTGTTCTTTGATCTCTATCCACTATTCTGTTGTTTCCCTTAGCACAGTATTTTCTTTCATCAGGTTAGATGGCAACAAGAGAAGCAGAGCAAGGTATTCAAGTTGGAGTGAAATCTTTTCTTTCGTGTGCCTTATAGTGCCAGTTCAATACACAGGTGTTAAGTCCTGAGACTACATCTGATCTGAACCATCTCACAGCTAATAAAATAAAATTATAGCAATGGGATACAATTGAGAAAAATGCAGAGCACTGTCTGCCCCTATGTTGCCCAACAGAAACAGCAATAGAAAAGTTTATGCAGACTAGCAAATTATTCTCGCAGCAGAAGACATATTTAGAGACTCTGAATTAAAAATGAGCACATATGCTTTTATTCCTGGAAGCATGACATCCACAGTATTGGCAGTTTGGGACCCCGTGTAACAGATCCTTAAGCAGTTTCCACCCTTCTGGAGTACCAGATTAATTCCCCACAGATGAATATGATGTAAATATGAAACTCTTGGCTCCAGCTCGAAGCAGTCAAAAGTGATTTGCTGACTACCCCACCAGCACTTCAGCATGCTCTGAGCTACCTTATTATTCCTGCCGGCAAACCCTCAGATAGCCAAGGCCAAAAGCTTCTGCTTCCTCCCCTACAATGCAGCATTGTAAACCATCAGTGAGCTACTTGGAAAAAAACAAAACAAAGCCCTCAAAATTCAATTAACTATACCAGTTTAATTTCAGATTGTGTCACTGAAACAAAGTCAAACACCTCAGGGGATGGAGGACCTCACTGTGCTCTCAGTATTTAAAGTTCTGCATCGGCTGTGACGAGGAGCTTTGAGAACTGCCATGATCAGCAGCAACAGCGTGTAGGTGTGTTCCTTATGTGGTGTACTTGCAATGTAATTTTTGAGTAGTAACTGAGGAGAAGAAACTACTATTTCCATTGACAATATATGCTTTGATCTATAAAAATACCCTACTAGCTACTTCTGGGTAGGGCAGATTCATTTCCTAAGTTGACTACACAACAGAAAGCTCGAATATTACAGTCATGATAGAAATAAAGCACTGCAAAAATGACCAGGCTATGAGGTCACTAGTCTTACCAGAGACCATTAATATAAATATGAGAATGCATTTTGGAATTTTCTCCCTTAGGCATAACTTACACATTATCACATTGCCACAATATCTTTGACTCTGTTCTAATTTTCTCCATGGTGTCGTAAAAACTTTTTTGACTTATCTTCTATTTCTGTACCTATAGAGACTATTTAACAGTACTATTCTCCTAATTAGAATTCAACATATTTTGGGTTAGTTCTTTGAAATTGGACTTTTATCTTAAAGACAGATGAATTACAAAATCTATCACATCCGTATGAAACTATCAATAGAATGGAGTTTGAATTACAAAAAAGTGCTGTATCTCATCTCGGTTTCACCAAACCAATCACTGCAGTCAAATGCTAAATTTCAAGAGATGACTTGCAGTTAAGTACCTGCTTAACTGCAAGTCATCTCTTGAAATTTCTCATACTGATAATATGTACAAAATAACAAGTAACATAATGCGATGAAAAGAACAAGGTATTCCCTACTGATTCTGTAGGCAATGTGATAATGAACTTTTATATTCATTGTCATGGTTTCAAGGAGACCAACTATGGCAGTTTGTAAGAAGTGACATATTGTTTGTATGTCACCACAGTTACTACTTTAGCAGTATAATGCTGCAGCTCACAAGAAGGAACTTTGTGTGACTAGCTGCAAACTTTTTCTTCAGATGGTAAGGACGGTTTAAAATTAAAAAAACAAAAACAAAAACAAAAACAAAGGCATAAACATTGCTTTTGCTGTGTTCTGATACCTGGTTACTTTTCTGGGGAGCACAGTTTGTTCGCTGCTGGGTGCTTAAGTAAACCATCGAAGCACATTAGATGATGGCTGTCTTCTGAGGCAAACCGAATTTCTGTTTCTTTTCGGCACAAACTGAAGATGCTGTTTGCAAAGAACCCTCAAAGCTTTGTGCCAAATCCAGCTCTTTCCTGTCAGCATTCTGGAACAGCTGCAGCTTCCATCCAAACAGAAGAGAAGGTGAGAAGCTGTGCAGCCAACTGACCTTGCTGCCTCACAGGAGGAGAAAACTGAGAGGTTGTTTGAGCTAATGCAGTAAATGTGGAGCGGGACAACAAAACCTGTTTTGCCTTCCCTTCCTCCTCCCTCTGGTGAAGTCAGGCATGCTGCTTTTAAGCTTCTGACAGCTGTATTTGGTGATGCTGCACTGGAAGATGACTTTGCAGATCCTTACCCATGCCACGCAAGCGCTTTGCCCGAGGTCCATCCTGCTGAACGAAGGTCCCTACCTGAGACTTGAATTTCTCCTACAGTCAGTGGAGAAGGACATGTTACCTAAGGCTGCACTCAATCCCACTGAGCCCCTGTTTTTCCTGAGTAGGGGACAGAGCTGGAGGCAACCAGATTACTGATTTGGGCACCTTGGTTTGGGTGCTGGAGGCAAAAGGGATGAATCCTTAGCTCTCTCGCAACAGGACTGGGTCTGGAGAGCCAGTTCAGCTCCAAGTATAAGGACCCCTACTGACATGGGGGAGGGCTGAATTCAATCTTAGGCTGCTGCAGACTTTGCATTTAGCAACGTTGCAGAGTAATCCAACCAAGTCAACTTTTCTAAAATGAATGGAAGGTCTCAAAATCAGTAGCTAAATGATTTTGACACCTAAGTAAAATCCAGTTAATGTAAAACACTTCAGGGTAAGTTTAGATGATTCTCCTCTTTCTCTTCCGTTCTTTACAATTTCTTACAAGTGAATAAAAATCAAACCTTGGAAAAAACACTCCCTCTACACAATTCTATTTCAGCAGCAACTGAAAAACTGGAGTAACAGGAGTTCAGCTACCAAGCACTTGTGGAAGAAATATTACAAAGTGGGACACCTTGGGATTTATGTCAAAAACATTTCTGAAAGAATTGCTTATGTTTTTTCTTCTTCTCCATAAGGTAAGTGCTGGAAGCTGCTGACAAGGATTATATCTGAATATATACATATACATACATACAAATACAGACATATATATATGTGTGTGTGTAAATATATGTATAAAAAGACAGAACTCTCTTATGGTTTGAAAGCCGGACTCGAAGGGAACACAGGGCTTGTGTCAGGGCAGGGCTGCCTCGTGTCTCCTGGGCTGGGGCTCTGGGGGACACCAGTGAGAGGCAGAGCAGGGTGCTGGTCAGGTCACCCACCCAACAGCTGCAGAACTGAGAGTGTGTTACTGCTCTTCCTCTGGCGTTGCTGTAGGAAACCTCTCATGCTTCCTGTAGCTCTTTTGTGTTCAGAAATTATATGTAAAATCTCCTTTTTGGCTTTATATAATGTCTCTGGGCATTGTAAGATTGCAAAATACTGGTGAATGAGATCACTCTCATCACATGAACTGCTGACACTTGAAATGCTCTTTTGACTCCCCCTTTTATTTGCACAAGTTGTTAGACTAAAGAGCCAGACACCGTATCATTTTCTCTCACACAGATCATCCTATTTCCTATTGTTAGAGAAACCAAACCACCATATATTGTGTCAAGTGACATTTCTTAAATGCCATAAAATAAAGGAAAAACCATTTCTTTTCTTTTTTTGATTGACACCTTAATTTTTGTTTCATTGCACTAAAATCCTTAAGTCTACTGGGTAACAAATATTCCCTTACTAACCCTTCTAAAAATCTCTATGCAGGGACTAAGATTTGCTCCAGAGACATTTGATTCTAAAGGACAAACAACTGAGATTAGTTTTCCTTAGCAGATTTCCTAATCACATACTGCCTTTGCTTCCCTCAGTATATAATGAAGTTCTCTAACCACTGCCATATTTCATTATCTCTAGACTTCTGAAAGAGAATTTTTATTAAATGAGTGCCAAAAATTTGAAACACAAGAATTCAGATATGAAAAACACAAGCTCTCCTTACAGTATTTCAATTGTTGCCCAATTTTTACTCAAAGGATTTATTCTATTCTAAGTACAGTACAAAAAATACAAATTTTATTGATGAAATGATTTTGAAAACTGTGAGGTGTACCTCGGGGTACAGGGAATGAGGGGGGAAATTACTGGACTGTCACATTCTCTCCATGCTTCAACTCGTTCTCCATGGTTGTCAGACTGTATCCATCTGTCTGAGAAACTGCAGGGGTGGAAGCAAAGGGGTAATTGCCTTCCAAAGGCGTCTTGGTGTTTAGCTAACCCCTAATAAAATCAGCATCTGTAGGGCAGAACAAGCACTACTGCACAGTGCAACAAAGCAGGCTTCCACATCAGCCTTGCCTGAAAGCAGACCTGACATAAGACACTCCCTAACATGCACCTGCTCAATATTTGCTTTGCACAAGGACTAGGATTAATGAAGGCTCATTTCTTTGCTATTTGTCAGTGATTCACAGTAGCGCTCAAAAGAAAAAAACATTCTCCTTTATTTCTCAATGCCAACATTTTCTGGCCTTGAGAAAGCCTAGCAGTTAAATGCTTTCAAGCCATTAAAAAATCCCAAAACAACAAAACACAACAGAAACAAAAGCCCTGAAAACGCAGCAGACTCAAAAGATCAAAACCTGGCTTTACTGAAGAAAAACAACATTATCTTGTGTGGATCCAACAATGCAGAGGAGATGGTAACCAGCTGTCCAGGAGCAGCTCAACATCATCCTCTGCAGTGCTGGGCACGGATTCCAGCTGCGCTTTGTCACTGGCCTTGGACCAAGGGGAACTGCTGTCATGTGCGGAGGCAGGGAGGGACGCGTGTTCCATTTTTCTTGACATTTCCCTTGGGTGTCTTTTCATAACTACATTTCTGCTAATTAACTTCACCTCGGAGTTGGGCAGGGCAATTAGTTCCTCTTCAGGCTGCAGAGTAACAAGAAAGCCCCTGCAGTCGCACCTTGTTCGATCAACTCTTCCGGCATGAGCAGCACAAGGACACAGACTTACTAAACAAACTCAAGCAAGGGAAATAACACTGTTTACCAGGAGCAAGCAAGCAAACACAAACCTCAGCTAAGGGGCCATTTCACCTTCAAATACACAAAATGCACCCAGCAGTGCCCTCTCACTCAGAAAACTCCCAGCACAATGCCGTGATGGAGATGTGGAAAAGGAGTATGAGTTTTCCCATAGATGAAAATGTCCATGCTAGAGGCACATGCTCACCCAGCTCTTTATCACACATCAGAAAGCACCCAATGCCAGGAAACACCCAATGCCAGGAAACACCCAATGCCAGGGAAAGAGTACAAAAGGAAGTATATCATAACGTCTAAACATTTGCTCTTTATATCACACCTTATCATGTGTTTTTTGCGTTTGCAGTCTGCTTGATTCCCTTCAGCTTTTCGCAGTCCCTGTCCAGACCCAGATGGAGCAGCAGATAGAAGAGCTGTAGGATTTCATTCTTTCTGTTTAGATCAGGGATTGCGGGTTCTTCCTGATAATGTGAGCCCTTCACTCCTGAAGTATAGGAATTTTACTCCAGTGGGAAACTTTTTCTGTCATTCATACATACTTTGTACCTTTATATTACAGGATTTTTTTCCATCAAAGCTCTGAAACACTTGGCTAATATTCTCAAATAAAATGAGGCATTTCACTCCATTTGCCTCGGTTTTTTAGACCTACATGATTTACATAACACCTTAACATATATTGATTTGTCTGTTTTTATATATTTGGCTTAACTAGGAATTTGCTAGCACTGTTTTTTTTTTTTCTGATCTTTGTCCTATTGTTATTTAAGAAGAAATTTTTTTTACTTTCTCTTCAGTGGACAATCACTCAGATTTTGTGTGCTTCTTCACATGACAAATTCCCCTACTTTTTGTTTAAAAACAATTTTTATAATGTCTTCAGTTCACTTTTTTTGTGATACAGAGGAATAACTAAATGGAATGTTAAGTGAAGACTTTATCCAAGTTTACCTCCCACATCAATTCTGTTTTTCAGAATGCCCAGTTCGGACATTTTCTGAGCTGTACAAGAGCAAGAAATTGCAAACAGGTAAGGAAAAAATGAAGAAAAGTTAATTCACAGAAGATTTATACATGTTGTCTAAGAAAATGCCAGGCACTATGGAACCCTTCAACAGCCCAGCTGGAGTGCTCCAGCAGCACCGACTAGTGTAACTATGTCGCTGCTCGATGCCATTTGCTGCACCCAAGTCTTCCCCACTCCTGCCCATCACCTGCTCAGCCTACGAGGTCTCTGGGACAGCCCACAGCAGCTCTCTACCGGCTGGTGCAGCTCTAGTGTAACGAAGATGAATCATGACCACGAGTCACAAGTGGATACGAAAGAAATGTCTCCATCCAGACAGCAGCTGCAGGAAAGGTCTGAGAAGTTATTCACTACTCTGAATGTCAAAACTGTTGCCTTGACTCAATACACAACAGCCTTAGTCCCTCCCTTGTCCACTTGCAATAGACTGTGTTTCTTCTTCTTTACAACATGCTAAACAAAAAATTTGGAAGACGCAGAACTCCCACGATGGAACTTCACGGAGAAATCAAATATCACTGAGCGTGCTGGTCCCTCCACAATGCACAGCAACACCGAGGCTGTCAGCGTGGCCCTGCATCCAAGTTAATATTTTTTGCCTCTAACCAAGGTGAATTAATATGACAGCGGCACCAAAGGGTGATCCAACAATCTAGCTGCCAGTCCTGGGCTAGAGCAGCTGGAATTAATTATGTAATTGTTTGCCCTGCAACCCATTTCAGAATCTGGAGGAAGCTGCCTGCGCCCATTATAAACTCTAGTTGTCCAAGTGTACTGGAAGTGGAGGCAGATTGAGGCATCTCAGAGGAGATATTTAATATTTGCTTACCAAAGCCAAAAGACCAGGATGGAATTAAAAATCAATGACTATGGATAAACATCTAAAGCAAAATCTGGATGCATTTGAAGACTTTCTTACTCTTTTATCTTGGCTCTTAGCATTTATTTATGTTTTTCCACCCACAAAGTCTTTTTTATTGACTGAAATTAAATATTAATTCACTTTTCAAGCTACACTGTAGAAATCTGATCAAAGGCAAATGGTTACTATAATAAGTAGTAGTTAAATTCTGTAAGGATAGAGTAATTTATAAATTTTCTTCTAAACTATAGCACTGAACTAAACATGTCAAAAGACTCTGGGACCAACTGACGTGTACACCATTACATGGACATACCCGCAATAAATTGGCTAAAATAGCTTATTTTCCATTAAAAGGAATATAAACAAGGCAGCTGAGTCTCTTAGACTTGTAAGCTTTTAAATGTCTGCCGGCATTATTAAATGAGAACATTATTTAAGTACTAATGGTATGGGAGGATAAACTCTACCTGTTCTAAGTCTAAAATATTTAAGACCAAATTCCCACAGAAAGAAAAGATGTTCCAGATGAAGGGGGCTGTATAGGACACGAAAGATCTGGATCCAGCTTCCCACTTTGTCACAGGCTTTCTGTGGAACCTTAAAGCAGATGCAGTGGACCTCAGGTCCACATTTGTACAACAGGGCTTCTCTGCTCTGTCAAACGATTGTAAATCTCAAATCACTTCAATTTTACAAGGAGCTTGGTACTAAAACAATGACATTAGGGACAAATGAGAACATACATCTACTCGTCTGCATTTAATTTGTAAACAAGGCTCATTAACTGTGCTCCTCACATACAACAGAATGCTCATTTTTTCTTTAATAGATGTCTTTTCACCCCAGAGGTAAGCTTGTGGAACTAAATCTTTACTAGGAGTGATTTACACAACAAAAAAAGATGAGACTATTCTCAAGCACAATGTATACCCCTCCCTGGGGTGCCTCGGTTTTGGGTTGGTGTGGCGACGTGCTGATGTGACTGAGCACAGCACCTCCCTTTGCAGGGTAATTTTTGTATGCATACACCCAACACACACAGAGAAGCCGTCAGTAAACAGGTGGGAACAGCTGTCCCCAGCTTAGTTTAAAATTCTGACCTACGCAGTTGGAGAAAACACTGCTTTGCTTTCACAGAAGGAATAATCTCGCTCACAAGTGGGTTAGTCAGACCTCCTCTCTCAGGAGATGGCTGTCACTCCACTGAAGTTCCTTGTTATGAATTCAGACATGGCAAACTGGAGAGCCTTTGTATGGCCACTACCTTTGACTGAAAGGTCTGACAATAGAAACAAAATTTATTTGAGATATTTGTGCTAAGGATTTTAAAAAAGAAAGGATTAATAATGCCCTGGCTTTTAGGAATAAAAACCCTAATATGCATTAGGATTTCAACACATGTAGATACTTGGTGATTATATTTCTCTTATTCTCTACCCTGTCCTTGGTCTTCTTTTCTTTTACAGGGTCCAATTTAATTATCTAAATCACATGTCTTATTCCAGCTAAAATCCATCTTGCTCCTGATACAGATTTCCTGCCTTTGACACATGATAAGCCAGCCAGAGCTCCGACACGCTGCTCTGTCCCCAAGGCAGCTTGGCCCCAAAACAGGCTGCAGCCCAGCTGCCCCCAAAGCTCTGCTCTTGTGCAGAGCCCTTCACTCGCCCAGTGCTGTTCTCTGGTGAGACTTCACGAAGCCCCAGCTGCAGTGCAGAGGCTGAGCTCTCATCATCACCAAGCCTGGTGGCCTTGAGAGTTTCCCATGGTCAAAGGACAATATGGGGATGTACACTATCGTGCAGAAGAACCAGTGTGCGCTTGCACAACTTGGGACTACAGATCTTGTGTGGAAGGGGAAGAAGAGACTGCTTTTGCTGTTCAGACACAACCTGGCTCTGTGCTTTGTATGTTCATTTTGATCTATTATCTTACTCCCATTTTTTTAGAGTACTGTAAATCTCCTTTAACAACTGTGTTTCAAAATAGCACCCTTAAGCCTAGGATATCTACCTTATCTGTGACAACTTATCAAACAATGAATGCCAAAGTCTTTGACATCAGTGAATAAATTTATCAGCATTTTTCATCCACAGAAAAATGCATCTTCTTTTTTTCTTACACGCTAGATCAGTGTTAAATCAGTGCACACCAGAGGCAATGGTTGGTTGCCCTTCTTCTATAAACATGGAGATCTCAAGTGACTTAGGTGAACATCCCTCTGGAGGGAAGGTTTCATTCTAGAGAAGTTTTAAAACAACAGTTATGGTGATATTAAAAAATAAGCATTTAGCAAAAATGCAAAAATTTTGTGAGATTCTTCTGTTTAGACCTAAAAAAACCAGAAAGACTTGCTGGACTTCTGATTGACTCCTTCACCCATGTATAAAAGGGAAAAGAAAACTGTAGTTTTAGATGGATGGGAAAGGAAAAGGGGAAATCCAGTAAAAAACATCCATTCTTCTTTTGAGTTTTACTTATGTACCTGTTTGTAGGTTCAGTATCATTTCTGTACCCAGAGGTGCTATTTGTCTGTGGCACAGCACTGAAGAACTGTTCCTCCATCCACTGTCACATGGTTGGAACAAGGAACCATTGCCATGAGTGCTCCTGCAGCAAACTGATCTGCCACAGGGATCCATGATTAGCACGTGCCTTTGCGTTGCTCCCCCTTGCAGGGCCACTCTTGAGTTCAGCCTAGTTCCCAAGGGATAATACTCCTTTTCACACAACTGAAATATGAGAAAAGGTTCAGAGCTCTTGGAAGGTTTTCTTCCCATCTTCCTTTTTAAAAATGGAGGGACCGAAGGCATCGCAGAGATTCGCAGTTGTGCCTCCTGCTCGCAGGGACCGGGGTTCTCCTGCCGTCTGCATGCTGGCTTTCAGCTTGACTTCACAAGCAGGAGACATCTGTGCCCGCACAGTGCCCTCTCCAGCTGCACCCTGCCTTGCCAGTAAAGCCCTGGGGGAGGATGCCTCCATGAAAGACTGGCAGCAGCAAAACCCTGCTGGTAACTGCGATCTCTTAACCACTTCTCTGTCACACACAGCCTCCTTCTCGAGAACGTGGGCTTAGGTAAGGGTTGGGTTTTGGTTTCAAATCCAGTAAGAGAGGAAACTGATGCCAGAGTTATAAATGCTGAAGTTACATTAATGTGAATGCATCAGACACGTTATGAGAGATTCAGTGCCACAATGGATATTTCTAAGATTAGGTTTTTCCTTTCAATTTCATACCCGCCTAAACTGAAAAATTTGTTTTCAATTAACAACAGAAATCAGTCTGAGAGGGGACACCTGTGAGTCAGACATAGCAGCTCTCATCATCAAAGCATCTCATCATCATCAAAGGAAATTAATTTGCTTTCAGAAAAGAGGAGTATTTCAGAAGAGCTTATTCTTCATACAGACATTACTAACATCAGTTACACAATATTGTAATAAGACTTGTCCCGCCATTCCGTGTTAACAAGTACTAAGAATGCTTCCAAAAGAGCACATCTAGCCCACATCTACTCCCTCTATAATACACTCATCAAGCAAATTATTTTTCAGTCCAAGAGCTCTCATCTCTGTCAGCTACTCTAATTAAAAGACCCTCTCTTCAACACTTATTTCATCCAAAACTACACATACAAGTACATAGCAAACTGTGTTGATTCTTCCTAAATTCAACAGACTGAAAAAGCCCTGAAAAGCTAAGAGGAATTATTCACCATTTCAATATTACTGGAGCACCTAGAGCATTTTGAGTAAATTTTTTCATATACAGTTTAGAATTAAATCCATGAACACCAACCTCACCATCAGGCAGGAGAATATATCAATCTGAAATTCAGATTACAATAAATTAATATCAGGTTCACTGAAGCATGTATTAAGATTGACCTGAGTCATCTGTCCATTCTGTCCATTCAATTCTAAAAAAAGACTGTAGAGTTCAGTGAAACAGGACTGGCCTCATACCTATGTACTCTTTTCATATTACGTCCTTTGCCTTTTGTGCTAAATGCTGGTAGCAATGGCCTAAAGAACTTTGAAGTCGGTGTTACGACTGAATTCAGGGGCACTAACCAAATTTTTCTGTGCTCTCATCTCACAAAATGTAACTGTATGCATACACACACAGAGCACAGGCCAAGATACTTTTGGAACAGTTTTTTCAAATGGCATTTAACTCCACAAAAGAATTTATATCAAAAATTTTAAAAGATGATATATGAAAATACAAAAGCTTTGTGAAAGTAATAGAAATGGAAATGAGTTCCCAATTCTTCTCAGAATAAGCCTGTAACACATTTATCAGTCTGCAAAAGAACTGCCTTACCTACCTTATTTTAGCAATATCCACTGTTCTCCAGAAAAACCTTCCCCAAAGCCAAACACTCTGTTAGATACTTCAGTAAAACAGAATAGACAGGCCACCCAAAGATCCTGCAGTAAGCAATCCAAAAGGTGGCTCCAGTGCTTGGGGAGGAAACTGTGTGAATGTGAGTTTGTAAACAAAGCTTGATGTCATTTTCGTCTGTCACAGAAATCCAACTGATTGAAAGAGTACAAAAAATGGAAATATCTCGGAAGTTAGCCAAAAATACCATTCCTGAGATTACATGAAATCACAGCGAGCTTTGCTGTCCCAAAGCATGCCAGCAGCAATCCCTTCCAATGGGGCATTCTGCAAGTGG
Organism: Mohoua ochrocephala; assembly: GCA_013398855.1. NCBI lineage: Eukaryota > Metazoa > Chordata > Aves > Passeriformes > Acanthizidae > Mohoua > Mohoua ochrocephala. The sequence goes on from VZTA01003726.1 coordinate 283,122, forward strand.
CCAGTGATACCTGACACTGTCACTGCAACTTGGCTGTCCTTGGGAGAGCTCTGGCCTGTGCCATACCTGAGCTATTTAAAGCAGTGTCTAACCCTTGTGGTTGCATCAGGAGGGACCCAACGAAAGATGACTGAACTCTGGATAACAAATGTGCCCCAGCGTTCCACAATGAAACTCATTGCTGCCTTGGAAAGGAAAGCTCCCCCTTTAAGAGCTGTCTTGTGAAGAACTTTGCTCCTTTTGGACTTTTAATTACCTTACCTAGTCTCTAAAATAGAGACTAGGACAGAATAGCTCAGAAAATCTTAGAAGGTTTTTTATTAGTTCAGTGAAGCGCTAGTTTTTAGGCAGGAATACAAATATCATTTCCCACAAGCAGCAGGCATAAAAGATTTTCAGTGAGGAATGAACTTGAGCCTCAGAGGTCAGGTAACACCAAACTCAGGAGTTCACCTTGTCATTCAGATAAAAAATTTCCTCAGACTTCAGGTTTGCATCCCATGGCTCCTGTCTTTCCCTGCATTTTAGAAGAAATCCTGTATGAAGATTTACTGCAAGTAGCTGCACGATGATTTGAAAATTCAGCCGATATAATTCAGGCAGTTTGTAGGCACTTAAATACTGAAAGAAAATCACTGCTCTGATTGCTTCAGCCATCTCACACATCTTCTTAATGTGCAATATTGTGAGCATTTTTTTTTTTAAAAGGCTCAGCTGTCAATATTGTATGTACTTACACGTAGTATATGCATAGGATAAGCGCCAACAAATCCAAACACTTATTTTGGAAATAAAGGCTAGTTGGTAATATTTAGACTTAATGGTTACAGTGCCAAAGTAAGCATGCTTTTCAAAGACAACTTGCCCCCTGCCACTGCTGCTCAAAACCACTAGAAGAGCTGTCTCAGGTGTGGTATGTGGAGTACAGGCATTGACTCACCCACAGTGCCATAACACTCAGGTGGAAAGGATACTGCATGCTTATAAATGACTTTAAATGTTTTCTGAGTCCCACCCAGTGCAAATCAAATGCACTTATTCCACCTGAAATCCTGGCCTTATTGCATGTTTCCCCGAAAAGGGAACAACCGAGGCATGTTAAGAGCAGACTGTGGCAGCTTCATATAAAGACTCTGCTGGGATACTGTTTGAATGTCAAAGTCACTTTGAAACAGCTGTGCCAGTGTCACTTGCTTGTTTTCAATATTCCCCCAAAGGACCTGGGGTTTAGTGCTATGTGTCAAATATTCACATATCTTCATCAAAAAGAAAACTCACGAGTCTGCCATATGCCATGATAAATACCATGTTTTGTTTCTGAAATAAATAACATGCAACAGTTTGTTTGGCTTCCCGGTCACTTGGGAGCAATTTTTTGTTCTTTTACATCTTGCAACAAAATCGGAGACCCAAACAAAGGCCAGTTTGCAGGGGATCATATAGATTTGTTTTGCCTTTCAGCTCTAAAAGCCAGACAGAGCCTGTTTATCCAGACAATAAGATGCAGCCCTCTGTGTCCCATAGATTTGGTCTGGATAATGCTTCATCATTTAATTTATCAGTGTATCTCTCTGACATCTGATTCCTTCCAAATATCTTACATGGGAGAAAACAATACCCTGGCAGCTGCTTATAAAAACATGGAACGGAAATGCAACATTTTTAGGACATACGATCTGCCTCTGGGCGAAGGGAAAGGCACAACAGCCTGGTCTGTCCACTCAGGCATTACACAGCGTAAGTGACATGTCACAGCTGAAAATCCAGCTCGTGAGATGCCTCTGATTTTGCAGAGGGCATGCCGTGATGCCCAAAACATCACCCTCCTAACCAGAAATACTGCAGTACGTATTTTAAAAGATATATGCCATTGATGCTACTCTATACTCAATAGATGGTAACAGCATAAAAACAGGATATGATCAGTGGTAAAAGAAGCTGTTGTTGTAGAGTTAAATTGCTCTCCTAAATTAAGGACGCAAAGTGCTGGGCAAAATTGGAATAATGCTTTCTATCCATTATGGCAAAGGATAGCTGTTCTTATGCAGATTGTACATGCTGGTAAATCACTGTAATATCATCTATTCCAAATCCTAGTAGGTTTCTCTGTGCAAGAGCTACTGTGTGACTCTGTGAATGGTGTCACAAGTGCAGGCACATTCCATTCATTACTTTAAAACTTTGTTTTGCAAAATGTTACTAATTAGATCTTGTTACCAAATACGAAAAATGAACTCCTCCAAATTTTAAAACAATTATTCTTGCCTTTTTTGCCCCTCTTTAACAATACTCATCATGAATCCTCTGATTTTCCTTAATGTATCCATAAAACCAGAGTCAGTGAAGCCCCTTATCACAGCTACAGGAGTGAAGTTCTTGCCCCTCTGTTCATACAGGCAGTGGGGATATTCCCTGGTGCCAGTGCTTGATGCCAGAGATGGACGGTCTGAATATGAGTCACTGCAGCTTTGCCCTTGGCACTGCTTTCACAATTTCAGCATCTGTTTTACTGAGAAGCGCAAATAATAAGCAGATCAGTTCAAAGGAAATTTTACTCATCTTATTCCTATAGTAGTTTTCAGTAAGTTTCTTTAGTAAGTTTGCACACCACTGATAAAATCTCAGGGCTGGAGGGAACTCATATGTAACTGAGGTCCTAAACACCTCTGGAGCAAGACAGATCAGATGGTAGCTGTATTCCCATGACACTTAAACTGACCAAAAATGCTGAATCATAGGTTACATGATACCTCATATAAGAAGTATAAAGAAGGTAAATAATCTTTTAATGACCAGCTCAGCAGTGAGCATACGTAAGTTCTTCAAACAAAATCAATTAACTACTGCCAGTCTTCTTTGTTCCTTGATATAATATCTATTGAAAAAGCAATAAATTCACTTATCTTTCTAGACATTAAAACACTTGAGCTATTAAATATGAATGACTAGGATCCAATATAATCTCCTTGTCTTACAGTCACATTGACTGACTTTATCATTTGGCACAAGAAATAACTTCACCTTAAAAGCATAGAGTGGTAATGAGTGTCCTCGGCAGAAACAATTGTGAGATGAAGATACCTATTTATTACCAGTGACCATTCTCTGTGCTTTACCATAACTTATTTTCAGCAGACAAATTTCTATAAAGTATTGGGAGTGACAATGTAAATGATATTATTCCTGGTAGTCCATTTGGATAAAGGTTTGTGACAGGATTGCCCCCCAAAATAAATTGAAACCAGATGTCAAAAGGAAGTTCAAGATGCATATCAGCTAGAAAAGAACACTTATCTCCAATGAATATCACGCCCTGAGGTATATGATATATAAAAACCTGTGGGAATTAAACTAATACAAAAGCCATTCCTCACACTTTTTAAAAGAGACAGTCTTAATTCTGTATCACCTTCATCCTTGGTCTACAATTAGATGGCAAAGCACATAAAGTATAAGCTTTGTATGGAGAAATATTCACAAACTCTGGATGACACAGAACGTGTAAACCTAAACTAAGAAGAAGACAGTGGCAAGAAAAGTGTTTTGTTCATATAACATAAAGGATGCAAACATAACCAAATGTATTTCTTTCACTTGAACACTTTAATATCTTCCTGCAAACATTCAGCTGCTGACAGTTTGCTGATGTGTGATAGCTCTTCTTCACAACCTACCAATCAGCTAAGTTTCCCTAAAGTCCTTTGAGCATATATGGTTACCTTCGACCCAAAAGGAACAAGTAGCACACCATTAATTGGGGTTCACCCTGAATGAACAGTGACAATCCAGGAGATAACTTGTAAGGATTTGCAAAGGAATAATGAAACGTCCTGTGTGAAACTCTGCTCTGTTCTGGTCATGCATAATGACTCTGCTTACTTCCACTCACCCAAAGACCACTCTTAAGCTGCTCTACAAGGAATAGGCATGAGAGTCAGTGTGAATTACATATAAGACAGCCTCGTGGAAAATCAGAATCAGGCCCCTAATGTAAAATAGGTGTGCCCTCTTTTGGCAAGTCATTGTGGCAAGCCTAGCCCTAATGCACTTGTAGCTAAATAAATATCAGTGGCCTAAATCTCCTCTTTTGTGCTCCTGCTTTTTTTTCCCCCCAAAGGAATTTTTTCACATAAGAGATTAGTTACTCAATACAGCACACAAAGTCCTCACGATTTCCAGTTAGGCTTGGGATAATTATACCTTCTATAATCCACAATCCTCTAGTTAGCTGATAAATTAGTGTGCTTTTACAAAGAATACTCATGTTACAGTTTGTAATGCAAACCAAAAAAAAACCCTGAAAACTAACCCCAAGAAAAACAGAAATCACCAAAATAAAATAAGGACAAATCAGCCATGCAGTGAAACAAACAGAATTAACAAAGAACACTTTCAACCCTATCAGGTTTCACATTAAATAAAGTAAACCCCATACTGCAGAAACACAAAGGCCAATATTTTACCCTTCTGGGTATGTACATCAACAGGGGTTATGAAAAAATTTAAGAACAGAATGTTACTGACTAGTAATTTTTTAAATTACTTTGTACTACCTTTTATACTTGATCAGTTAGTAGTCACACTGAGCTTGAAGTAAAATATTCGTATGAGAAAGAATGACTTGCACAAGAAAGAACTATAGAATCAATCACAATCAATTACATTCTAGTTGTATTCAAAGGGACAACATGGAATATAAAATACCAGTTGGAAAATCTGAGTGATATTTATTGATAATGTTACTGTAAGGTAATTAAAATACTCTTGTAGATGAAAGGTGATTAAGTCACTATCAGATATCTTTCAGCTCTTTGTTACTCCTGGATATTCCACTTATTTCTTATTTCAATCACTCTATATTTATAGTAAAACACTGTCACTAGAAACATTCCATATTTATTTACTATTTAGCCCAAATGAGTTTCATCAGTATTAAAAAACTGAGAGAAAAGGATCCGGTTTTTGGACCAAATAAACAAGAATGAAAGGAAGAGCTCGTGCATTAACATTAAATGTATGGGTTCATTTGATTCACAGTCATTCCAAAGTAAGGCTCCTTTGATTCTGAGTGCACTGCATAGAACAACATAACTTAGACATAGTTAAAAAGGCATCAGCTCAGCCAGGTGCTCTCTTAATATGCCAGTTCAACAAGGTGCTGAACCATAAACACTTATGCAATCCAGCTGCACGAAGTTCACATCTGCTGAAGTCAATGCTCACTCTGGTATCTGTTGAGGACTTTTATACTACTGACAGGTTGGTCAGAGCTGCTGCTACACTAAGGAGGCTGCTACAGGTCCAGCAACTGCTCATAAAAGACTAAATGATGGCTGACAATATAACTAAAATAACTTCTTTTTTTAAAGACAGTTTTCACAAACTACTGGGTACACAATAAGTATAAATTAATGCCTCATCTAAAAACTCAGATGTTACTCTGGAGCAGAGAATACCAGACTCATGCAAAACTCTGCGCTTTGGGGACCGGGCTTTGGGACTTCTCTGGGATGTAGAACACGCAAAATTCCTGTCCTTCATAAATCCCAGCACATTCTTCTCATTCATAGCACTGTACGCGTCTGAAATGGCTGGACTTCTGGACATCTTTATCTTAATCCTACTTAAAAAGCTTATGAATGAGAACACTGGAAAATGGAGGCAAATCCTGTTTTCCTCAGCTGAAACATCTACTGAATTCACAAAGATCTTTCCTGGGTTGAGGACTAAGCAAGAACTGCTGTGCCTCTAATATGGTAATTGGTGACTGAGGTGCACATCTGCATTTACTAAAATTTAAAAACCTCAAAAAGTAAAGTGTGCCTGCACTGTGCAACAGTACGTGACCTATCATATTCCCTTTTTTACTAGCTAAGCATAATTTTTTGTGTCACATTCTTCTTGCTTTCTCCTATTTATTGTTAAAGATCCTGTAAAATACCTGCTGCTCATTCACTGTCACCTTGTTCTGTTTCACCTTGCTGTAAGTGAAGTCAATGGCAAACCTTCACTGACCTCGAAAGGCGCAGGATTTGTCCTGAGATGCCTAATCCAAAGCAGGACTCCCTCTTAATTCAGTAAGCTTTGGATCAGACCTAGAAGGGATCTTAGCAGAATCAAGAAGTGGCAAGACACAGTCACATATCAAAACCACATCCGAGTGTTTATCTCACATTTCTAATCTTTGATGTGAAAGGGATTAAAAAGCAAGCTGTTCCTGTCAACTGCTTGGATGCTACACAGGATCTGAATGACTGAACGAGCATTTGCAGGATAGCTATGCACATTCATATGGTTTCATTTCTTCAGAAGGGAGCTAATATTTGAATTTGAGGCTTATAGTAATATTTCCTCACTTGGTTCCCAACCTGCCATTGTCAAAATCCCACCACCCTTTCTACTCCTGCAGAGGAAAGAAGACGGTTGTGCCTCTTGTCTCAGGACAAACTAGCAACTTATTTGACCAAACACAAAACAAAAAAAACCTAAAAGAGTTGTTACCTAAACACTTCAGATGAAACCTTGCCACAGATCCTAATGCAGTCTGTTTCAAAGTGCATCCAACTGATTCCACCACGTCTTGTTTTATGTTACCCAAGTTCAAATGTGTTGCGATGGTTTTTGCTCTCCTTTATGTCATTCAGCCGAGTTTCTATAGCTGTCCGAGTTGCCACGGGCATATCTGACTATAATTTGGCTCATATATGTATTTACAGACTGAAGGCGATGAGAAAGAGAAACCAAGTGCATGTATTGTGGTGACTTCTAGCTACCAGAACCACAGAAACCACATCAAATGGCATTAACTTAGACAAAAGGCAATTGAAATAATGAAAAGCACTACAACATGTATACAAGTGCAATGTGAAACTCCCTGTAGCAAGAAAGAATACATCTATAACATTGAATCAAATTGGGGGATGAGGGAAAAAGGAAATAAAAAGGTAAAAAGTAATTATTTAGACATTTTGTGAAATTAAAGAAACAACCACTTTCATCTGCAAAACCTGAGGAGAAATCTGCTCGGAGTGGCCAAAGGGGTATTTTCCTAAAAGCTCAGAGTCAGCCTAACTCCTTTTAAGCAAATTCATGTTGGGGCACTGTTAAGTCATAAGAACAGTTTGGTGAATGGCAAGCACTCGTACAAGTTTAACCATCCTATATTTCTGCATTTATTGAACATGCAAATGAATGGAAGCAAGTCACAGGCAAAGAATCTAAAAATCAGTATATCACTTTGTTTTATTCATCTGCTTCATCTGACTGTGTTGACTCCTACCTAGTCTTAGGAAAACACTAATTAAGCAAATGTCTCAAGCCCTAGAGGCAACTGCCTTCATTTCTCTGTGTGTATATATATATATGTATAAGAGAAAATATTTCACAAACAAATCTGCCTGCTGGATGTCTCTGAGGCAGTGTCCAGGACCAGGTGATCTCCCAGGTCACGTGCAGTGTGTTTCAGCTGTGTGGCTCAGAGAGGAGATCCTCCTGCCCGTGTCCAGGAGGAGAGGTCTATTATGGAACACATTGGTGATGTTTCAAGGCGTGCAGGACTGAGGAGCTGGTCCCTGAGTCCTGCAGGCAGTGTAGCAGCTGTGTCACAGAAGTGCTGGCGAGGGCTGAGGGATGTTAGCTTGCACCAGGGGATCACGGTGTGTAACACGGCCTCCCTGAACCCTTTTTGGCAAAACTTATGCCCATCTGCCTCCCCCCTGCTCTTTCTCCTGGAGAGGAACATATGGCCCAGAATACGTATCTTGGAAGCAGAAACTGTATTCATGTAGTTTTCTAAAATATTCGGAATACTTTCATTTTTCCTCCTATAAGCTTTTATTCCAGTTAGAAACCTTAAATTCTGGCACAGTTTTTTTTTTTTTAAGAAATAACTTCCTTGCTTAAAAAATTAGGTAGCTCACAATGAAAAATTAAAATTAAAAAAAAATTGTATTGCACCTCAATGGTAAGAATTGCTATTGCAAGAAAAATCTTTGCTAGAATTCTCGGGTTTTGTCCATTGCACCATCATATCTTAATGCTTACCTTAGTCCAAGAGCATTGCATCCAATAACAAACAACAGCAGAAGAAAATAAAGCCACAGTTAAGCTTAACACGAACATCTAAACATCAAACATTTTCGTTCTGAGTCATTTAAATTGGAAGACAAGCTTCCATAAATCACCTCACATTAATTAGTGCCTCACACCACAAAGAGAACAACTAAGTTCCTCAAGATGCAAGAAAATCTTTATTTTAAATAGCAGTACCAGCATCTGTGTGTGCAGTCCCACTCCCCAGCAAGGGTAAACTTTTCCATTGTATCAGTGAGACTTCGGCCAACTTGCCTGTTTGAACACATCAGAACTGGAACCAGGATTCATCTGAATTTGTTCTCACTTCTGACTGAATATATATAAACTTTACACATAAATATTTGTGTGTGTGTATAAATGCACAGAAGATATACTTGTTTATATACCTGTATACACATAAATATGCATACATATAAATATATACATGTATACGTGTGCATCAACATTTAGCATTTTTATACAAAACACTCTAATTCTTGCTCGCAAAAATGTAGCATAAGAGAAAACATGCCGTAGCGAAACCATGCCAGACCAGCTGTTGACTCTTTGATAGCCTATCCAGCACAACCTACTAAACCCTGGCACACCACCTGTGCAATGCCTGTAACAGGACAAGCGATACTGAAATGGGTGTTTCTCATAACCAGATGCTTTCTAACAAACAAGTAGATAATGTCCTCTGGCTGTGTTTTCATTGAAGTGTTTAATACGGAGGCCATTGAGAAGATCACATACAGCAAAAGCAAAGTACAGTAGTTGCCTAAAAACAACTGAACTCAACAGGGTTCCTTCTGCTGACTTCAGTGGGGTTTAGGACAGATTTGGGTGTTTTCACTTACTGAAATGTAGATTTTTAGATACTCCTTTTCTCTAAATATTTTGGTGGAAGCTGTTGATTCCTGCAAGTCAAATGCATGGGTCATGAAACCATTTTCTACTGTCTTTGTATTAAGCCTATTGTTTATCCTACCTTTGCTGCAACAGATGAATTGGGTTTCTCCAGCAAGTCCCAAAGCTTCTTCCTTTTCTCTGGGCAGCAGGTATTATCAAATTCTTCCCCTTCTCTCTCTCGCAATGTCTCTGCCTCTCTCCTCAGTTCCTCATTCATTTGCTCTTTCTTTTGATGGTATCTTGCCTGGCAGCAAGATTCTAAATATATTTCATCAATCCCCCAGTAATCAAGCTCCTGGCCAAAAGAGAGAGCACACATTTCTTCCATCATGTGTAGTTTCCCTGTCCTGTAGAAATTCAAAATGGAAGTGAAAGCCCCTGGGTGTCGATCAAAAAAATACTCATTTTCATTTAGATTATAGTCATCACATACTTCTAGCAGAGATTCGTGGGTATTGCAGTCTCTGAGCTTTCCTAATCGTGTCCTTGGAAGTCTGTCCAAAGTCCTCCACAGCACTTCATGGTTGAGTCCACCGACATTTATTTTAACTCTCCGCGAGCAGGCTTTGCTCCTAATGATCTCCACTGGTTCCGGAGGGAGAGAAAGGGTAGACCTTGAAGACTTTTTGGTGATCCCCGGTGGAGCCTTCTCAGCCATTCTGAAGAAGATGAAGTTCTAATACCAGAGTCTGTAGGAGAATGAGCTTGGAGGCTACGAATATTTGGGCAGAGTCCTCTTCAGACAGAGAGCTCCATTCCTGAAGCTAAAAAAGACAAAAAATTAGAATGTTGCCATGTACAATGCATCCCCCAATCTCTCTTTCCATACTTTCATATGCAGATGAAAATTTAATGATTGCAATTTGCACTCTTTATAGTGATACTCTTTGTGGTAATATCCAGAACCACTGGAACAACTGGAACAGCTAAGAGCACTATGTTTAAGCAAAGGAAAAACTCACTGGAATTTCTGTATTTGTGAAAATCAACTGTGACAATTTGTATAATGGATTTGGGTTTTTTCTTTTTTTTTTTTTTTAAGAATCAGTTTCTGATGCAGTTGTGTTACCTCAATCTGATTACTCATCATTTAATGTGTGAGCTGTGAAAATGCAAAGATTGTAGGGATATCTATAAGTAAAAACAGAGGCTAGTCACCCTTTTATTGAAAAATTCAAATTTGGGAGATACTGAAACTGAGTAAAACAATCAGAGCATATCAAAATCTCCAAACCAAACTCCTTCCCTCCTTGTCCCAACTCAAATCTTAGTTTGCTGTATTATTTCATGGATAAATATTCAACAAACAATTCATTTACTATCCTGAGAAGTCGTATTTTTTAGCAGCAGACAGCATTTATTTCTTTACAAAGGAGTCAAAAGAATCCTAACTCTTTTGTGGCCAACTGATCAGTATTACACGTTATACAGGCAAGGGCTGTGCGTACTGTTCTCTGGATCCTCTGAAAGGCTCTTCTCTGCCCCACCGTTCACCTCTTAAATTGCTGCAGACATGACTGCATGACAGCAATCAGCAACCTCACTCTCAATAATCCACAAGTGCATCCTCACTCACTGTGCCCAGTGCTTCAGTGAACTCTGAAGTGCAGCTGTTTGTCCAAATTTGGAATACCGGTACCAATCAGGAAGGAAACCCACCCACCAGTCCCACTGCTGTCAACTGTCAGACACAGTGCTTAAATATTAACCTAGCAATAGTATCGTGGCCCAAAGAATGCTTAGACAAGGCTTCTGTTCCAAACTTGGAAAGTCCTCCTCAGTAATTTCCCAGACTTGACATCTTCTCCTCCTGTTCTTTGCAAATCAACAATTCAACAAGCTGGGGGTTTTTTGTTTGCTTGGTTTGTTTTGCTTGAAGTGAAATAAGTCCAGCATATAAAAGAATTTGATGTGTACAAGAATTTGATCCTCTTTGCAGAGTAAGCATGAAAGTTGTGCTGGGAGGGATTGTTACCTATAAATACATCAGGAGTAAACAGCTGGGAAGGGTTTGAACTATTTGTACCAAAGTACCAGTTGGCATAAGAACAAATGGATTCAAACTCATCATGAGAAAAGGCAGAAATTTGAAAGAGAATTAGAAGGTCACATAGACCAGATCCTCAGTAGAGCAGGGAGGATCTAAAATAATCCTTTACTAGAAGTATCAGGAAAAACAAAGAATTATTCCAGTGTGTCATCTGACGTGCCCATGACAGTATTGACTATGTTGCTGTTACAAAATCAAAATTGCTAAATTTCATCATATCGAAACTTTAAAAGTTTCTCCGCCAACAGATAAAACAAGACTCAGCCAATTACAATTCAGGTATAACAGACTATCATGTCCAAAGACATCAGAAAAGAGGAAAATTACTTATAAGAGTAATATTTACATCTGAAGATATTTGTTTGGTTGGTTTTTTGTTTGTTGTTTTTTGTATTGTTTTGTTTTGTGCATAAGCTAAACGATGGCAACAGCCCGGAACACTACCATTTTAGTAACCAATTTCACTGTCAAGCTGAAGCTACTTCAAAACCACAAGGGCCAAAATATTGTGCATCTTCCCATCCTGCCTCCAGCACTGCATTGTGAAGATTCCTCCTCATCTCCCAGTGCAACCCAAAGCACTTCTGTGCCTAATTACATAAGTGTTTAAGCCTGTAACATTTACCTTCATTCATGAAAAAGATAATCTGATAACTTCACTTGCAAAGATAAATGTCCTATCAAAATTAAAGCCCTGCCATCAGTAGGTTTACATAATCGTGGTAGGTTTAAAACTTGGTTTGATGGGCATGTTGTTAAACCAATGAGAAATCCAGCGTCAAACCACGACACTAATATATATTCCTTTCATTGGTGTTCGTTTTGTGCTTTGCTTTTTTTCTCTTGACCTTAGGCTGATTTTTTTTCTCTGGTTTTACCCTCCTCCTCATTGCCTTATATGAAAGGGGATGATGGTGAGACTTCTGAGAAGCTGGGGACTCTAGTTTTTGCAAGATCTCCCTACTTAAGCATCTCCCAATGATCTGTGATACATTTATCAGTCTTCTGACATACAGACAATTACACAAAGAGTAAACAGTTATGAGAGGATATTTGTCTATTGAGGAAATACTTGCAAACTTTATTTTTAAAAAAATTCTTTTAGACTTTAATGAACAAGTATGTTTCCCCTTTAAAGGTTGTCTTACATAAGAAAACACAAGAATTTAAGAAATTCATAAAAAGGTTCTGTCATCCTTCATGAAATCAGTCAAGTCTTCAGGCATTTTCTGGAGAGGTTCACTAGTTCATTCACTATTGTGTCTCAGAGATTTCTTTTTCTTTTTTTAAAATGAAAATGTGTACCCTAATATTAGCAATATCGAGTAAAACACAATAGAAATTAAGCAGCTCATCTGATTAATCTTAAATTAACCATAATTTAAAATAACCTTGTTTATTTTTTGGATTGCAGAAACTGAAAATACGCAAGACTACTCATTGTTTTAGCTTTTCTGCAGTGTAGTTACCACACATATTTGTTAATGCAAAAATTCTAGTGTCACCACGACTGTTGTAAAGCTGATAAAACATTTTCTGATTTGCCAGTATATAATTATTAGTTGCATTTTCCTACTTGAGGAAATGTGGCTTTTCTAAAAAGCTTAAAAAATCCTGGTGGCCACACTGAAGTCAGCAGTGAAACACGATTAAATTTAATGTCGAGAACATGCTATGTATGTATGTATGTATGTATGTGGCAAGGGATGAACCACCATTCACAACATGCAGCACTCTGAAAAGATCAAATAAAAACGATTTTCCCAAATGAAGAATCTTGAACCATGAGGGTGATTTTTGCCTTTTTTTACAGAGCTCTTCTCATTGAAATATACACAAGAAGGAGAATGTATAACTTAAAAAGAAATAAATGAATTCTTTTAGTTTGCTTCCTAAGTGCTTGTCTTCCCACCTTCTTTTGTTCTTCATTACCTTCTTTTGTTCTCTGATGATAATTTTTAAAGAATTTCTTCCTGGGCAGATTTTCCCCAAACCTTGGCTAAAAAGTCAGGTTTTAACTGTGCCTTTAACAAAAACATAATCAATAGCCTCAGCTTTAGAATCATAGAGTCCCTTTACCATCTTCATAGTCCTCCTTTGGGCACTCTCCAATAGCTTCATATTATTATACTGTGGCACCCAAAGTTGCCCCCAGCACTCGAGGTGAGGCCGCCCCAGTGCAGAGCAGAGCAGGACAATCCCCTCCCTTGCCTGGCTGGTGATGCTGTGCCTGATGCCCCCCAGGACACGCTTGGCCCTCCTGGCTGCCAGGGCACTGCTCACTCATACTCAGCTTGCCAGCAACCAGGGCCCCCAGCTCCTTTTTTGTGGCGTCGCATTCCAGCACCTCAACCCCAGTCTGCACATCCATCCAGGGCTGTCCCATTCCAGACGGAGAATCTGGGCACTGGTCTTTGTTACACTTCATGCAGTTGGTGATTGCCCAGCCCTCTGATTTTTCAAGGTCTCTCTGCATGGCCTCCCTGCCCTCAAGAGAGTCAACAGCTCCTCCCAGTTTTGTATCACCTGCCAGCTTGCTCAGCATCCCTTCCAGTCCTGCACCCAATTAATTCATTTATGAAGATGTTGAAGAGGACTGGGCCAAGGATGGAGCCCTGCAGAACCCCACTAGTGACAGGTCTCCAGTCTGATGTCACCCCATTCACTGTAACCCTTTGTGCCTGACCCATGAGCCAGCTGCTCACCCATCCTTTGATGTGTTTACCCACCTGTGGGCTGGACATTTTGTCCAGGAGGATCCCGTGAGAGACAGTACCAAAAGCCTTACTTAAATCCAGAAAGGTTACATGCACTGGCGTCCCCTGATCAACTAGGTGGGTTACCTTGTCACAAAAGGAAATCGTCTTTATGTTACTATACAACATTTCTAACTGGAAAATCCACATTATCAATTTAATACAAAATCACCAGATCTCTCATTATAACAAAATGATACAAGTGAGGTTACCTTTACAATTCATTGAGTTACCTTTATGGATTTTAGCTACTGCAACTAACTCAGAGGATTTTTTTTTTCCTGAGAAGTCTTAAAATACTTTTCAGCTTAGCTTATTGTCTTAACCTTTAGGCTGTGTGCAACTCCACCGTGCACCTGGTCCACCATGGGCTAGTGAGAAATGTAGCTGCCCCTTGGGAGGTAGGCAAAGCCAGCCTGGCGCTCGCCAGCACTCTTAGCAATTGGTAGAGAAAAACACAAATTCTACGCCCATATAGAAGAGCAAATCTAGATAAACCCTACATTCTTCCTGTGCAATAATAAAATGACTTTGTAGCAAAATACCTCTAATATTACATAAAACTCTTCAAACCAAAGCCAATTCTTTGCATTAAATAAAAGTGGAAACTTCAAAGACTATTACTCAAAAAGACAGAGAAGGCCAGAAGGAAGGTTAAGTGCTCTCCCCCGCACCACAGGCATGCAGCTTTTAATGGTGTGATTCCCCCATCAATCCCTTCTTCTTTACATGAACGGGTAATTATTTACCATTTCTTTTCATCTTTCTCATTCAGTATTTGGCCTCTGATGTTATTCAGCATTTCCTGCTGCAAGGCCTACATTACACGCAAAGAGCTGAATTTCCCTCAGGGAGCTCTCCCTATCCGATCCAAGTGCTTCCAGGGTATCCCCTTCAGTGGGAGGCCATTATTGCCATTGCTTTATAATGGAGAAATGAAGGTCATAGATGCCTGAGGTATCCAACAATTTTGGCTGCTCAGATTGAGATGGCCGCTTTTTACAGAGTCCTTAGCATTTTCAGCACTTCTGATGGGCATGCCTACGTGAGCAGATTAAACCCTCAGGCTGAGGAACCCTCAGCTGTCTCTGCTGTCACGTTGCCGGAGCATCGCCTGCCACGGCACAGTGAGGACTCTCCCAAGTCATTTGCAAGGATGGCTGGGGAGTCCACAAGCTTCCAGGTCTGCTCCTAATACCTGGTTTGTTCGCAGCCATCTGCTTTGGAGTCCGGGAGAGTGTAACTGCACACAGGGAGGTGGCCGTGCCAGCTGGCCTGAGCAACGCCAGCCCTTTCTACGCGCAAGACCTCTCTTCCAAAAGGGTTTGCATCCAAGCCACTCTTGCGTGCCTTAGTCATAAACATCTCTCCCAGTCTTTGCCATACAAATTTCACCAAAGAAGATGGAGAAGTTACGGTACATAAGCACACTTCACTGTTGGGGAATGTTCTGCATTTAAAGCAGTGAGGAGAAAAGTATGTGGTACCTAAGAAGAGGCTGTATCATAAAGACCCCAGGAAAAGGGAACAATTTTGCTTTCTTCTGACTTTTAATAGACAAACTTCTACTGTTTTTGTCAGAAGATGTCCTTTTGTCAGAATTTGTCAAGTTGTTTTCAAGAAAAAATTGTATTAATTACTTTCCTTGCTTTGAAAACAAATGGAGGAGTTTTTCACAATTTGCTGAAAATGTCCTGAACATTTTTAAACAAAGTCTGGTGCTGAATGTACTGATGTTTAATTGCTTTTTTTAAAGTTCAAGAAAGCTCTGGATTAAAAAAGGAGAGATTGTGAAATTATTAAACATTAAACAGATTATTAAATGGTGATCCCATTCAAAGTATTTTTTTTCGGGTCTGGAGAATCTAAGATCAATGTGCTGGTTTTCTTCACATGCAAAAATGCTCACTGAAATCGAGAAAAATCTGGGGAGACAATTGTTGCATTTACTAGTTTGGCTGTTAAAACTGACTTACCAGAACTTCATGCTGTGTATAATGCAGATAAATAATACTTTATAGAAAAACTAGCTTTAGGTTTTGTACGTGTAATGTCAGGGGAAATTCAGAGTGAACATTAGGAAAAGGTTCTTCACGCAGAAGATGGCTGGGCACTGGAACAGACTCCCCAGGGAACTGGTCATGACACCAAGCCTTTCAGAGGTCAAGGAGCATCTGGTCAATGTTTTTAGTCATATGGTTTAGTTTTGAGTTTTAGGCAACCCTGCGAGGACCATGGAGTTGAATTTGAAGATCCTTATGGTCCCTTCTAGCTGGAGAACTGGAGATACTCTGTGATTTTAAAGAGCCTTAGAAAGCCTGTGCCCACCTCACCATGTGACTCCTAGAGCCTACAACCTGGGATCCAACCAGTTAGCCAAGAAAAGATGAAGCAACTTCGTTATGCAAACCAATACATTTTTACGCAGCAAACACATTTTTGCCAGCTTATTTGATTGTATGATTCTTTTCTTTCAGCATCTGCTTTGCCGTAATCTCTCTGATGCCGCATCTTAGCTCTCAAATGTCTGCTCTTTGCTTCAAAATATGAAGACCTGCAGTTTCTTAATGGTGTGCTGTGGGATCTTTTACTAGAAAAAGGGAAGTTTTTACTAGAAGTTTCCCTTAATTTCAGTTTTTAAAAAGATGACTGAGGTGATAGCTAAAACTCTGCATAAAAGCACCCTGCTCAAATGAGTTGTTCGTTATTTCCATTTCCCACCTTTACAGAAGTCACATCTCATATAGTTAAGGATTGGCAAGCTGAATGCAAGAAGTGTCAGGAAACATGTCCAAGTATTCCTGAGCATCCTTTGTATGTCTCAGATTCATCTCTATATGCAGGAACACATGCACGCATGCACAGGAGAGAAGTAGCTGAGCTTTGATTATCCAAACTACTGGTGCCAGCTCTTGGCTTGAGTCCTCAGAGGCTTCAGTGGGTGAAACTGCTTGAAGCAACATGGTCTGAGGGGCCAAAGATGGAGCCTTAGCCTGTCTCCCCTCTGACACAGCTTCTCTGTGAGCAATGGCTGGCTCTTGCCAGACTACAGCCGTGGTCAGAGCCATTACTGGAGAGCTGAGTCTTTCCATGAACTAATACCAAATCCCACCTGTTGCCTTGAGAGCTCTGCTAACAGCTAGGGATGGGTTGCTCTGTGAAAAGTAAGATCTTGCAAATCTTTGAGAGCAAATCCTGCAAAATCAGCTCTTGGGGCTATGGCTAACTGGTCTGAAATGATGATTATTTCTATTTCATAACAGACCTCACAGATTATTTATTTCTGGTACGTGAAAATTTAAACTTTGGCTACACAAAATCTTGGAGATCTGTAGGAAACACTCAAAAAAGATGAGGCCTTTTATAGACGAACTTTTCAGATCAACTAAATCAGTCTGTCTGCTAACTCGCTGTTCTCACCATCTTGAGCACAGAAGTGTCTTTTAGATGGATGAGCTGAACTTCACCAAGGAGCAGCAGACTCTGAGTCTCTATATATTCCCTAAGAGCCTTGGATAAGAAAACCCAGACAGAAATAGGTAAGATGACAGAAGACAGAAAAAGAGGGAAAGTATAACCGATAAAACGTTTTTAAAGTCTTGCAGTCACACAAGCTTGGCAGTTTCAGCTTATCCGAGTTTTCTAACTACCCCAATAGCACTTGTAATCACTTACTGAAGTTCCTACACAAGGTAAAGCCATGTGGGTGGGCTCTAGACACGCTACAGGTGACGCAGACTGCTTTACAAAAAGCTGAACGCTCTTGAGAGCATTCAGAGTAATTTTACCTCAAGACTCACGGAATTTAGGACTCAAGTAGTCTTTCTGAGTAGCACCTCTTCACAAGTCTGGATCTGAGCACTGGGGTTGTAGCACCCCCTCAGCCTGCACTGGGGTCTCAAGAGAGCACTGGACACAGCCACCCAGTGCTAAATCAAGATCGCCACCAAACCTTATTCCAGCTCAGCTCCGGTTCTCTGTCTTTCCTTACTAGCAGCTCTGCTGTTGGTGCTTGCGACAAGTGTGGCTACACGACCCTTAAAAAAAAAAATCCTGATGCATTCCTGCTCAGTTTACAAAAACCTTTCCATTTCCATTGCAGGTCGAAACATCTCTTGTTTAGGATGTAATTGCTGGTCATGTCTGCACTTACTATTCATGTTTACCATTGGTTGCCAAGGGCTGTTACTGCTTTTGCCAAAGATACTGTCTTTCACTGCTTATTTGGCCTCCCCTGGAAACTTCTGAGGAGGTGAGCTGTCACAGAGAAGTACAAGGCCGAATAGCAGATCATTTTCTTTAATGTCAAACAACGAGATATTACAGAAAGGTGATTATGCAAGGTCCTCATGTCAGGTCTAAATCAGACTACATATTTATATCCCAACTAGCACTCTGGATCCACAAGTTCGATTGGTGCTTCCATACAATTCCTTGAGAGTCTACAGATGTTACATATACATATACTAATAATAGTAAATACATTCATATTAATAAGCTAGAGCTTTGAATTGCAATTTATTTGTCCACTACTTGATTGTCTCTTCTAATTGCATTGCAGTGCATTAAGATGATGGAGGAGATTGTCAACACATCATTTGTTCTTTGAGGAGGCACTAATGTAACCAGTTGTCCTAAAGCAATTCGGTTTAGGGTTATTCTAAATATGTTAGCTTCTCTAACCCTTCAGTCTTCCACTGCTCCCTACCAATAACAGGGCTGCCAAGTAGCTGAAAGCAGTGAAGAACTTCACAGATGTCTTTTTGTTCTCCTGAAGAAAAGCTTGCACAGTGTAGTACTGAATGATGATTCTAGGTTTCTAGGCAGGGAAATATTACTCAACGTATAATATTATCCTAGATACACAGAGAATGATGTCTGAAGCAATGAGGCACATATTACAAAAGAGTCAGATTTTATCCCTCTTTGAAAGAAACCGCACCCAAAATTCTGGCTGTTGCATTTTGGCCAGAGTCCTGGTATAATGTTGAGTTTTCTAATAAAGAAAAATATGCAATGCCACCGTCCCAAATCTACAATTAAGGAAAGCACAGTTGCATTCTTAAGTGACTTCTTTGGAAATGAAAACATTTCTGTCCAATTTCTGTTTCTGTCAAAAATTGCATTTTCAACCATTTCTAATTGGACCGTTCCCTAATTCAACCAAGGTAAGTGGTAGGCCCAGACCTACCTGGACAACAGACAGGAAGAGACACGGCCAAAGAATACAGTTTGAAAGGGGCAGATTTACTCAAGAGACGTTTGTCTCAATCCATTAGGAGCCTAGCTCGGATTCCTATTGCTGGAGCTTTACAGAAGCCCTGAAGGCGGAACGAAGGAATCAATCAAGGCCTTGGTTTTTGGGTGACTCGATTTTTGACAGGTGCCTTTGTACATAGCTGGAAATGTCCCCGAGGTCACAGCATCAGCAAGTCTTTACGAAAAGCTTTTATCATTAAAAATTAAGACAAATTTCTGTCTTAATCTTGATTCTGAAGAATCCAACCCTTCAACATTTTGATGTCTTCAACTATAGAATGCCTTGGAAAAACATCCCAAACTATTATTACAAACTGCTGTGCAGGGCCTAGGACAACCCAACATCTTATTTTGCCTATCTGAGAAAAGTGGTCACCCCGAAGACAGAAAACTTTTCTTCCTGACCTTATCTAAGACGTTATCTGTTTTGGTTCCACATACTGCACAAAGATACTGTTGGTCTGGGGGTCAGTAAGGAAGAGCTGTCCTTAAGAACTCCAGTTTAACACCGTAGAGAAAAAGCTATGCTGACTTTTAGTCCTACCTGATACCAGGAGTATTGATATTTTTTGACCCTCAAATTGACCTGACAACAGAAAACAGTGAGGAACATAGCACAATCCTATGCTACTGTTACTATAATTCTGAAATCAAGACAGGCTAAAAGGAACGCTTTTGTAAAACTGCCACTATAAATTAATTTATTTACTTCTATCAAGCCAAAATGTATTTTTAAAAGCCACAGCATCCTCTTAAAAAATGTGCTTCATCAGAGCCATTAGTTCAGGGTTTCTAATATTAAACACACAAGTCCCAAGTTCAAAGAAGGGTGTGGGAACCTCTAAGGCAGGATCAACACGATACTTCACAGTCAGGAAGAAGATGCTCTTAACTCCCATCCAGGCCCAATGCGTAAGCAGGATCAAAAGGGACACAACCCACCCACACGATATTCTAAGCCTGGAAACCTCCTCTTAGAAGAGGTACATAAAATAGTCCTTCAAAAGAACCGAACAAGGTCTACTCTTTTCAAATACACCTTGAGGTGGTGGCCTCGGTTCCGCTTTGATGTCATTGCTCGGTCATTAAACATTCGCTGAAGGACCACGTACATCCCTGGTGATTCAAACCTGTGGTTTATATCTTCCAGGCTCCTGCTGCTATCAGTAATCCCCAGGATGGCTGCAGTGATGGAGACCATTCCCATTCCTACGGAGCCAGAATGAGGTAGCCTGTGCTTGAAAGACAACAGACACGAATGAGTCTGTAACTGAGGGGTGTGACCAGTCCTTTGGCTGGTGGTAATCTCGGATTACAAGAAGTGAAATATTTATTTGCATCATGGTAATCTATGAAACGCCTAAAAGCTCAATTTTTCTCCAGCAGTACCCTAACCATAAGGCTACTGAGCAAAAGCAAGATATTTTTGCTTCTACCTAGGTTATCTGTAAACATGTTGAAGCAGCTAAACATTCTCACCCCTTCTTTAGTTTAGAAGTAGCAGAAGATACACAGCACTGCTAATGCTACTTTAGTGACATGCCCAAATAGGGACTAAAGTGACTATCGGCAGCCAGGCTAGTCTTGAGAATAAATTCAAGTATAAAGCTTACCCAGTTAAGAGGTTTGCTCTATGTCAACAATAATAAGAATGAAGAAAGCACGAGATGGAAATATTCCAGAAAGCCAGACCTTCTAGATGGCACTCCTGTCAAGGTAGAGCGACTCTGTGTGCTATTAATCTCACCAACCACTGGAAAAGCACGTACAATACTGTCATTCATAGTTGTGTGATTTCAAGGCTAATTAAGCCTATTCACTGTTTTGAGTCTGCTTAAATACATTAGTGGGATTCTTCTGGCTTCTGCAGCTTGCCAGCACTTTCTGCTCAAACTGTCTCAGAATGTCTCTGGTATATGCAAATCTACACTGAACATATAGCTATAAATGATAGCAGGATTATTCTGTCATCTGAGAGCACATCCATCTGAGATAAGGTCAACAACCTTGTAGGTAAACCAAATCCTCATACCTTAAGAGGGCCAATGACACAACCGAAAATTCTGTAAAAAGAAGCATTATGGCTTCATTTTGAGTGCTTGCATTTGATTGTAATTTTTATCTCTATATATATTGAAAATACAGCTAATTTTCTATAAGTTAACTATTGATGAGGTACTGAGAAATATTATTTTATGAACTGCCTTATTAATGCTCCGAGGCAAATTTATTCTGTATTTGGACTGCACTGCCATAACTGATTTCTATTTCTTAACTTGTTAGGCAATCAGGGGGAGAAGCTCATCTCCAGTGTCATCAAAGAAGATTACATTTGAGAGCTTTGTTCAGTTAATTATCAGCACAGCTTTGCATTCATTTCCTCGTAACGTGGTTTTACCTAAAGGGCTGACGGTTATTTCCTAACAAGCTAGTACCTGAATATGATGGCAGCCTGAAGAACACCCTGCAAAATAGCAAGTCTGATTTCCCAGGGAGAAGCACTGACAAACCCAGGGGCTTCTGCATCACGTGCCAGGGCTGTGGTAAGAGAGCTGCTCAGCCCCTCTGCCTTGGCTCGGACTGTAAATGCCCTCACACAATTTTACAGTGTGCTGTGCTCCCTGTCATGGTACTATGAGAGGTAAATTGGTCAATTGCCATTGTTCCTTGTAAAGAGTTCAACTGCTGTTTATCACAGCCTGCTGCTAAATGCTCAGAGCTGCATTATGCCAGCATTACATATATTATTTATTAGCTAATAGATTGTTGTTCTGACTCTCTTGCTAGTGCCAGCAGTGATGCTACTGACTACTCTTTATAGTTTTCCAGAGGAGGAATAGGGATGTATAGAAGCCAGACACCTAAGTCACAGCTGAACTATCATTATGGCTAAATATAGATTTCCTGCATTAGAAACAAATAAATGAAAAACCCCACTGGTTTTAGTGGCCTGAGACTTTTCTTTTATTGTTTCCCTATTATTCATCCATAAAGAAGTGCATTCAAAATAATATTATTTGTTTTCTGATTATGCAGTTAACATCATCATATTTTCATGCCGGTGAACAAAAGTAGTTCAAGAAACTCATCCTTTAAGAAACTCCAGCTGTCCAGACTTGGAAGAATGAATGTATTGCACAGCAAACAAGTGAAAACTCAGGAAGATGCCAATGTGAGACTTGCGCTGAAATTTCTGCATGTGCTGTAGCAAGCACTGGGATGGAAAAAAAGCAAAATAGCTTTTGCTGTCCTTCCAGGTTTTATGAAGAACACAGGCAGGTTTAAGCCTAATAGATTTTAAATATCTTGACTGATGCATACTTTCTCTAAGGCTGTTATGGTATTTAGTGGTCTGGGAAGCTATACTGGGACTGACTTTGTATGGTAACCAAGATAAGAAACCTCCAAGTTCTGTTCAATAAACATTTGAGTTGTTAAGCTTCTCTGTTAAATTTTTTTATTTAGTCATATATATGCATTTTACTTAGATTTCATTTGAGCATGACTGAGCAATGTATCTATTATAGCATGCAATCTGATACCTCTAATTGCATAATAGTGAAGAAAAAATTCAAAAAAAATGAAATTCTTTCCATATTTTTCCATATAGCCAGAGAATTATAGATTAAAAAAAACATAGGAAGCGATGAGATTGCAAAAAAATCTACATTTACAATGGGATTAAATCTATTCTGTAATGTCCCAAGCAATTTATTTTCACATTATCCCATAGAACACTGTGACACATCTTAAAAAAAACTTTGCAATTTAATATTGAAAAGTTTATTTTGGTTTGAAGTTAATATTCTTGTTACAAAGTAAACACACATTTCTCCCTATTAAAATGTGAGTTAAAACAACATGTTCCAAAGATTTATTATAAAATCCAAGAAATCAAATACCCAGTGCCACTACTCCAGCAATAACCACAAGAAAAAGATGCCCACTACAGATGGGAAATCAAAAGCATTTTCTCTTAGGGTGCTCATATCCTGATAAGACTAGAAACTGCAAAACTCAACAAAGTAAACAACGGCCTGTGTTTTATCATGCATCCATGTTTATAATATTCAGACATCTATTAGGTAAAAAAATCTTATTCCTAAAAATGATAAAACTTACTATAGCAGTACTAGACAAAACACTTGAAGTCCTTTCAGAGGCAATCATTGCTTAATTCCAAGAGCTGTGAGCATTGCTGGGTCAGAAGATATTATGCAATGACATGATGAATTAGTAGAAGTGACCCCTGAAAACATCCAAAAATTCATTTTTAGACTGCATGTATGTCTACTCTGATGAAGCTGAAGTGGCTTAAAACTTTAAGCACTTCCCTTTCTGGCTCCCACCTCTGCCTGTGGGGAGCAGCAGGTCTGTACTCAGGTAGAGCAGACACCTTCAGGGGGGTCTGCAGTGGAACCCCACTGCACCATCATACTTCCAGTCACTGCCCCCTCCACCAGGTATCTCAGCTTGCGTTCCTTCTCTGAGCTGAGACCAGACAGACCCTCCCCAACGTGCTGTTTATATAAGAACGACAGAGGGAGTAAAACAGTGACTGAAATATCCTTCGGCAGGTGGCTTTAAATACAGTAGCATCATGGATTATATTTTACCTGCACATGTAGTTACGTGAAGCTCAAGGAAGTCACATAAGATCAAGATTTTTTCTAAAACTGACAGTAGCGAACCGTGTGGCAAAATCCCAAATGTTGGCAAGAAAGCTATTGCACATCTTGACCTCTCGCCTTGCTTTGAACGGCGAGCCAGAATTTGCCAATTAACTTTCACTTAGAAAGAAAAAAGGCTGAGTATGAATAAATATATGTGATATGGCATCGTTAAGGCAATGGGACATCTCAAAATGCTGAAGCGAATGGAAATGTTCAGGCTGAAGCTTGCTGCTCCAAACAGCACCTCTCCCTCATCTCGAGCTGAAGATGTTTTACTGCCTGCATACGCCTGAATGAGGGCAACCTGCTGAGCTCCAGCGACAGCGTCCAGCCGAGAAAGGAGGCAAGAGCAATTCGGATGCTGTGGTGAGAGCTGCCTGCAGAAGCATTCTTTGGAAAAAAAAAATTATAACAAGCCAGCTGCAAGTTCCACTAAGTCTGAATGAAGAGAGAGTTTATCAGTTGTATCAGATTTATCAGTTGTTTGAACAGAATAGACAGAGGTTTTAAGAACCAGAAACAAACTCTTTTCTCTGTACTGCACCTCACCTCTCTGGAAAGACTTCCAGAGTTTTGCTCACACATCTCAGTGATGAGAGAACAAACAAATCTCACAAGTGGCAGATACTCACTGACCCTGCTCCCTTGAAAGTTTCTACGAAAACTCCCTGGCAGATCGCTCCCCAGGCTTGGTGGGATGTTCAGTTTTGCAGACCTTGCCCAGCCTCTAAGGCTTGGTGCTAGCTCCGCTCTAACTTGGACAGACTCACCAGCTGAGTAAATTCGAACTCTAGGTGTTTTTAATGCAAAACATCACCATACAGGCTTTTCCCCCTCCCAAGCCTTCCGAGTCTCGCTGCTGTTCTTCCTCTTCTAAATCAATCCTGGCACCTCCTTAGAGCTACAGGACGGGGTCACTGAAATCCTTCGCTTAGGTGTCCTTTTAATAGCAAGGTCTTGATGACTATGTATTTGCTAAGGAACGTTGTCTCCACCTGATGCTATGGACACTTCCTTTCTTATACAAACATTGAAAAAGTGACAATTTTGGCAGTGTTGCTACGGTAAGTCTTATCTGCAATGAATTAAAATGTCCAAGAAACTGCATATATACTGCCTATTGTATCTTAATCATTATGTAACTTGAATTGAATGAAGTCCAAACCCTACTATAAATATGGACAGTACATACATAGAGTATAAACAGAGATCTATCTTCACCCAGGCAGTGAAATTCTGACAGAAGAAACACACTGAATGGTTTGTAGAAACCATGTAGCCAATGAACATGCCTATTCATAAAGACATTTAGGTTTTTAAATCTAGGGGCCAGCATGCTACCTACCTACAGAAAGCATACATGACAGTATATTTTAGACTACCACAATGCTACATGTATTTTTTCTATAGAGGGGATTTTTCAGTCCCCGGGTAGATGGGGTAATTCCAACGACAGCTACCGAGAAGGCTGAGGTTTTGTATCATCAGGTTTCCACAAGCGCTATTAGAGCATCGGAAACAAATGACGAGCCTTTATCGGTAGAGCTCACCCACGGCAGGAGGTAGAATACTACGAAATGTCATTCCCTCCCTCCCTTTAGCAGCTCTGAAGGAGCAAAAATACAAGCCACGGTTTCCAAAGCGCTCCAGGGCGAGGGTTGTATTATCCTCCCTCAGACCGATCCAGGCAGCCGGGGAGGACACCCC
>VZTA01003726.1:309154-401050 GCA_013398855.1 Mohoua ochrocephala
CCCCGCGCCCGGCCCGGGCAGGGGGTGCGCGCTCGCACAGCGAGACACGCCGCCACGCACAGACACCGTGCCAGTGCCACAGGCAGGGCACGCACACACACACACACTCGTGCACATGCATGTACACACACAAGCCCCGCTAACCCCCCCGGCAGGGGATGCACACACACACGGCACACACACAATCCACACTAAGGGCACCCTCTAGGCAGGGGATTCCCCCCTCACACAAGCGTGAATCCACATTAACATTCCTATTTATGGGATGCACACACCTCTCAGACCTCCCCACACACCGTCCTCCCAGACGGGGAATGTGCAGGCATGCACACAGACACGCCACACACTCACTCACACGCTCTCTTCCATAGACTGTCCCCTCCCATACAGACACACACCACCTTCTCCTGATCCACAGCATCCCTGCCCAGTTTTCCTTTCCTATTCCCAGCCCGGGCAGGGCACAGGCACCCAACACACGACACAGGACTGTACCTGGCCGATGACCTGGCCGTCCCAGCCTCACTATTGACATGCTGAGGGCCTGCCGAGGGCTGAACCCCAGAGCAGAAATGCAGTGCCTGGGGAGCCAGGACCCTTCATGGGGCAGGGACTAATGCATTTTTATCATCAAGTCTTGGCAAAGTAGCAGGCTGCAATCAAGACTTCAGCTACTCCTGCTGCATCTTGCTGCCTCCCATAGTATTTTATAGCTCTTTATTGTTTTTCCTTGATCATTCCTGATAATGGGAGGAAGTCTCTTTCCCTCATTCGGTAAATGCCCCACTATATTTCAGGTATCGGATTAGAAAGCTATTCTCCTTTTCAAGCTCTTCTCTGTTTCTCAGATTTCATAACAGTTCCTCTGTAGCTTTGCCCTCTGCATTGTGTTGCCCAGGCTTCATTTCATCCTGTGGCTCTGAGATTCAGCCTTCGCTGTTGCACATTTTGCTGCTGGGATGAAGGCTTTCCAACAAAACTTTTATCAGCTTCTTTTTTTCTTTTTTCTTTTTAATTCAAAGACCTCCTAATTCTTTTGAAAGCTATCCAAGAAAGAGACTGGGCAGTATTTGCCATCATGATTTCAATTACAACCCACTAAAAAGTAGGTTAAACTTTGAATGCTCATTTACTGGGCTAATTTTCACCTGTTTTATTTAATTCCTTGCCTACTGTCTTGGAGACGTATAAATGTATGATTTTTTTAAAGGTCTGCCCACCTTCTCCCAGCCTATCTGCAGAAGTTTTCTGAATGGCAGCCACAGCAGCAGTCCTAGTCAGTGCTGAGTTCAAGGCTAGTTTTTTACGGAAACCTCCAGCAGAACGTACTTTGTCCGAAACCTGGACACCTGTGGCACAGACATTCGTGCCTGTGCTGCTCAGCCTAGTCTTACCCTTATGGTCAGTCAGGGAAATTCTCTTCCATATCTTACATATGATAAACAAAGCTCCATAGCAACCCATTCCTCTCCTCAGCTACTCCCCAGCTGAAATGTCTATCTATGTATCTGTGTATTCTATATGTTCCACCCCTTGTGTGTACATGTCCCTATGTGTCTCATTACTAATTTTTGAATGCATCAATCAGTTTCAGCTGAGCAAAACTCTCAAAGACAATTAAATTACAACAGGTTTAAGAAAAAGAACTTAAGGTGGATGAAGAAGCTAACTACATATGTCTTTGTGCTCAGAGTAAGGCAAAGGTGACATTAGGAGTTCATGGGTTGTTACATACCTCAAAATCTGCATGTACACGTGATAGCAGTGAGAAAAGTTAACTGGAGCTTCTGTCTTCTTAGCCGCTGTAGTTCCGTAAAACCCATGAGACAGAGCTGTGGGAAACTGGAGTTCATTCCTTCAGAGTCTCATTAAATAATAGGTTCTGAGGAGCTCCAGTTCTCCTCTACTGCTTTTCATGATGCAGTGAGTGGTTTTGAAGCAGACTGTGTTTTCTTGAGATTTTAAAATTTGATTTTTCATTTTTGATCAAGGAAGACTGTCTTATCTCCCTCTCATGCACATACCCCCAGACACTAATAAGTCTTGCTTATTGGGAAAACTGACAGAAAGTGCAGTTGATAGGTGAGTTCCTGCAGTTCTCTGGCTGTACTGGTATGCATGCTGTGTGGACACTGCTCCAGAATAAGCAATCGATCTGCTTTCAAAAAGGAGAAGTTATTCCACAGTAAAAAACTCCTTATTTTGCTAGTATGTCCACAGTAAAAGTAACTTTATTCTGGGAAATTATTTTTACACAAGAAGTACATTATCCTGTCTAGAGACATGTTTACATCACTGCATCTTTGTTATTCAATTTTCCTTTGCAAACAAATGCTAACGGTTCTTAACTCACTCCTTTTCTAGGCTTGGGGCTTTTATGTTCGTGAACACTCATCTTCTGCTCTTACACCGGCTTGTTTGGATCTTGAAGGGAAGCCTTTGTTGATTCTCTAGTTACCAGAAATAAAATGCAAAATGTATGGCCATGCTGATGAACCGTGTCTTTCAGACCAGGAGGGAAAGATTTCCTTTAGAGGAGTTTAGTCTCAGTTGGTCAGATAAGGGGAAGAAAGAAACAGCTCGAGTGAAAGCTCTTTTCTACCAAGATTTCTGCTGCAGGATTTTTCTCCCTCATTACAGTGATGTTCTTCAGAGCACCTTTCATCCATCAAGACCATCCTTGTAAACATCCTGGGCCTCTTCCTTCTCCCTTAACACCTGATTTGCATAGATGAGCCCACTAGGTCTCTGTGAGGCAGTGCTTCCCAAACGCCTCCCTGCAGTGAGAGGAGAAGCTGTTTAGAGGAAGGCATGGATGGAGAAAGATGGGCAGACATTTGGAAGGGTATAGTTAAATCTTGATATGACCAGGAGGATCATTCAAAATCACGGTCTAACTGTTGCAAGAAATAATTGTCTTCTCCGCTGCTGACCATCTTGACCATAGCAGTGAAGTCACGTGAGCCACTAATTTGCTTCCTTTTGAAGGAAGAAGAGTGGGTTTGTATTTGTCAGGAGGCCTTGAAGGCACGACCAGGACTGCTGGCCCTGACCCACTTTCCCTGGAGACCCCCCAGTCCCTGTCTGTAGTCCAGGACCACATTTCAGCTCAACATAGGGCTTTCAGTCCCTTCCTCAGAGACACTTCCTTGTGGAGAAGGGAATGATCTACCTATAGACTGGTTTAATGGCTATTCCTTACTTGTAGGAGCAGATATTACATTAAGCACCAGCAACAGGAGGACTGCTGTAATCAGCACCAAATTTGGCCTGTCTAAATAAATGGTTGATCATTTTCCTGAGTGTAATCGTCTCAGTTATTGCAATGTGAAAATATAATGTCAGATGGTTTTGAAATGTATCATAATTTCCCAGCAGTGTCTAACAAATGGCAAAAAAAAAGTCCTAGGAGAAGAGTGAACCCCATCCCAGTGCCCTTTCTATTACCCAAGACTTGTAGATAAAAACAAGTCAAACAAAGGCAGCTTCTTGGCCAAGTCCAATATTCTCTCGAAATAAATCACATTGGAAATAGCATCTGGCAGAAGCATAACCCACCACAGTTCAGACCAAGTCTGGTCTGGATTAGGGACTTCCTGATTATTGGAATAGCTTTCCATGCTTCCTATTGAGTGGTTGGGGTTTGTTTTGCTTTTTTCCCCTATTTTTTTCAGGTTTTGGTTTCCTTTATCATATTTCTCTAACTCAGAATAATATGTTTTCTATTCTTGTTGCCACAGATTGGGCTCTGACACACTTTTTCCAAGTGTTGGGTTCTAGAGGGGCTCCTGGAAGTGTTTTCAGTTCTTCCCCAGGATGCAATGGGACAGCAGTCTCACTAAAGGCTGTCTTGTGGACACATCTAGGAATGGTATGCTGCTGTGCACAGGGACAATAGTGGCAGCTTTTCCCTCTCTGGTGCATTACATGGAAACTTACAGAGCTGGGTATCACAAAACCAGCAACAGAGCTGAGCAAGAGCACAGCCAAGAAGGACAGATCACGGGAAATATGCCATCGTCAAATAAGCCATAACTTGGATGGGTTTGAGGGCAGTTTTTTGTCTGTTTATAAAAATTGATTCATTGTTCCTTTCTTCTCTGGGTAGAATTTTTTGGGTTTTTTTAGTTTGTTTGGTTGGTTTTTTTTAAATTCTGGACAAATCTGTGCAAGAATATAGTAATTGATGTCAGGGCTACGATCAGCTGTAGACATGACAAAACACAAACAGAAATGAAACTTGAGCTAAACAAAGGAATATCATTATGACTGAAGTTGAATTATTGGAGTTACAGTTAGAGCTGTACAAACTGAAATTTCAAATTCAGGCATCTTCTCATACGTAGAAGTCAAATAGATAATATTTACTGGTTGGGTTTTATGTCAAGCAAACAGGATGCCTGCTGAGTGGCTCCTGGAGCTCCAGGCTGCAACATTTGGGTTCTAGGATGTAGGGCTCTCCTTTGTGTAACATAAGATAGTGATGATTTCCACAAAGTCAAACCTCTTTTTCCAGCCTCCTGTAGTAAGCCATTGCAGCTTGCATTTTTACTTTTTAAAAAACCCATATTTTGTAATATAATTTTCGTATTTTTATTTTTTTATTAGCATGAGCTGTATGTTAATCCCATCTGACAATTAAAATGTTGTCTGGTGTTATTCACAGACCTTTAAATTGAGATCCCTTATTTTGGCCCTATGCCAGATCACAACCTGAGAAATAATTAAGCTTTGTTCATGAATCTCAGGGACTGTACATCCCAGGTGTAAACTTGATCTGCTGTTGCTTTCTAGAAGTAGCAGTAGTTTGGTCCAAGTTGATGACAACTGAGCAGTCTAATAAAACCCAATCCTGTCACTCCGAAGAGGTGGAACTTGCTCATTACGTTATGTAGGGGATGCTTATAGCCAAAGGTATATTTAGCATGAGGCATGTTTAGGTGATCTAGTGTTGCCTGCTAACTTTGAACTCCAAAAGCTCTGCAGTGAAAAAATATGTTTCCTTAAATACCATCTCCGAGGAGATGACTTTCATGCCTTCCTCTTCCACTGCCTCTCTCACAGTCCCTCACTGCTGCGGTGCACACCTTCTTCCTCATCCCTGTCGAGACAGAGCCCCACAGGTGGGGTTCTCCACTCCCAGGAGGGCTGTTACAGAAGACATCCTTTCCAAGCTCCTTTGAAGGTTTGCAATACCTGCCTGGAGTTTATGCACCAGGCAGAAATTTTTCTTCCTCCTCCCCATTGTGGTGAAATGGGAGTCAGAATTTTCAGGCTTTGTGTTTTTGGATTATTTCTTCTCTATGTCAAAAATGATTTAATGATGGATTAATTAAAAGTCATCTGTCACAATAGTTTTGGCTTAATCAGGTCAAAGCTGAAGGAAAACAGCAAGGACTGGAAGGAGAGATGTTCAGCAGCCACTGAGAATAACCAGCTAAATACCTCTCTTTATTAGTAAGGGAGAATGCAACATCTAGGAGCAGAGGATTTTGCAATGGGAAGATGCCAATTGCAGAGAGAGGAGGATGAGCTCGTGATAAGTTGTGAGAGGTTTGAAGCTTCTAGTTAGAAGGGCACTCCCCGGCAGCTGAGTAGAAGAGAATGGAGACTGAGCAGAGAGATAGGGCCAGACATGTGGGAAGAGAGTTTCCTCCGTATCTTGATCTCTAACAGGCTCGTGGGGGAGCTGAATTTGCCTGAAAGGCAGTTTGGAGCTTTCCCGGAGCAGGGCAGTTCTGCAGGTACCAGGCACTGAGCTGTGCTCAGGCAGCCTGGTGCTGCCCTGACATTGGGATGGGAACTGGGAATTAAGCTTCCCAGAGATTAGACTAAAACTGTTGTCAGCACATCAGATAAACTTGTGCTGCAGTTAAATACGATAAATTACATGTGGATAATTTATTTAAAACCTACTGTATTCACAAGTGAAGTGTTAGGCCTTGGAGCTCTCATTCACATCATTATTTTTCATTTTCAACTTTTTCCCCAGGGATTAAATCTCAGGACTGGAATGCAGAAAACCTGTGGACATTTCCTCTTTTAATGAAACATCTTGATATCACCAGCAAACCCTGACAAAATAATGAGCCCGTATTTCTCCAGCTGTGAATAACACATGGCATAGAACTGTGTTCTGCTCCCGGCTTGCAGCACAAAACAACCAGCAAACGAAAAAACCCCACAAACTTCTTTCAACTACTTTTCAGGGGTTAGATAAACTTGGGAGTTTCTTTGGTTTGGTTTGGTTTGGTTTTCCTTGTATGGGATTGTAGACAAATCTGACAGAGTAATATGTTAACCTAATTGCCTTTTTTTCTTTAGCATTCACCCCAGGAGTTCCCTACAGCCTTTTCTATCCTTTGTAATGTCTGGAAGAGAGTACTGCTGTGATGTGTAAATGGAACACTGAGCCCAAGTGGAACCTCCTTGAAGACAAACAATGATGAAGTTGTTGCCAGGTTTTGGTTTCAATCTGTAAACTCTTTTTGGGAAAGAACTGTAGTTTTTCTTAAAGCCATCTGAAAAACAGAGTTGCCTGCTCAGGAGGACTCTTGCTTTTTCCAACTATGAATGGCAGCATCTCAGCTAAAAAAAAATGCCAGCTTCCTGGACAAGCTGTGGATTAATTCAGTGGTGAAGGGTGATCCCTGTCTGGGACACACTTGCACAATGTAGGCTTATGGTAGTTTTGTCAGGCTTCAAACCTAAGGTGGATGGTTCCCAGGTTTCCAGGGTCTTGCCTCAGGGAAATCTGAACATAGACCAGTATGTGGGGATCAACACTAGCATGGGGGACTCCGGAGAGATACAAAGCAGATTGCTCCTGGCATGGCAAGCCAGGCTCCTGAGCAGGTTTGATGATCTTTGATGAAGTGATCCTTGAAGAGAAAAAAGGTTCCTGGTTCCATGGCATCTGCCAGGGAATGGAGTTGATTTGAAGCTCAGCTCTGGGATGATAGAAGTTCACCAAATCAAAGGAAATTTAAATAAGCATCTTGATACTAACACACTGGCTTTGCTAGAACATTTGAAGAGCTCTATGTTCATAACTAGCTTCAGAAATATCAACCAGTAAGTGGCAAACTTTTGGAAATAATTTCTCAGGTCATGCACAGTTCCTTACTACACAGGTATATATATATACGCACACACAGGTGCAGCTGCTCTGCTTCTAATTCTGCATACTGGCTCTCTGGGGTTTGATTAATACCACGGGGTGTTATTTAAGTAAAGGAAATATGACTTTTTTAAAATTACAAATCGAGTCCTCAGGTTTCCCCTAAGTATATCAAATCTCAATTGGCAGGTTACACATCATAATCTCTTCTGAAATATTTCATTAGGCATTTTTATACCTACTGTAGCTGTTTTTTTAATCTCCTGTAGTGTAGGATAAATGCAATGGCATTACATTTAAAAAACCCAGCTTGGAGGTGTAAATTAACATGTTCACATTTTCCTAACTTGGCTAGAACACATTTCTCATTGTTTCCATTAAAAACCCAAAACCCACAAAAACCCCACAAAACCAACAAAACAAGAACCAAACAAAAATCTAAAAATCTTATTCTTGATTTGCATATCATGTCCTTTGCAAATCAATGGAAGAATGCAAAAAGTATTGCATAGATACAAAAATGAAACACACTGTTTTTGAGGAATATGAACTGACATGGTGATTCAAATGTGGAAGCTGGTTAGGACTGGAAGCAGAGTCATGAAACTTCATATTCTTCCTGTAGATTAAACAGATTGGTTCTGAAGTGGCTCTTGTTTTATGTTTTAGTGACCTTTATTTCTGACTACCTTCAATTGTACTTGAAATTTATTCCCACAAGCTCCGTTGTTTCACACTCCTGAAACACTCCTTATCTTGCACAGATACACGGAGCATACTCCATCCGTTGCGTCCCATTCCCTAGCTGCTAGTGACATATGCTGTGGGTGATTCTGAATTCTGTACACTGAAAGGTCAGTGTTTCTACTAAATTAATCAAATAACAGGAAAGGTGTATTGCAGCCTCAGCAGAGAGACTAACGTGGGCTCCTTTCCTCTCCTGTCACTATTTTTGGTGAAAGTTGATAAGATGTTTTGAAAGGGGCTAATGGATTTAGAAGCGATGGGAAAGAGATCGTGGGGAAAAAATGGTCCTGAAAGACCAAGACATAGATTTTTCCCCAGGAAGCCAGGCTGAGCTGTCATGTGCAAAGCTGAGCAGGCAGAAGTGTTCAGTGGACCCTCTTTCTCAATGTATCTGAACACTTGGTTGCACTGCTGCAGTGACTTTGAAGCAGGAGAGAAATCCTACCTAATCTGATTTGAAAAACATTACATTCCATTTGCATGGATGGAGATGACTGCTGAAGATGCAAGTAACAGGAAATTGTGGCCCATACTTTGCCTACGCAGAAACTTGTGTTATTATTATTAATTTGCTTTTCAATTGAATTTACTTGCAAATGACACAGACAAATATCCTGGTTTATGAATTGTTCGCCTGGTGCATAGTTCTTGCTTTAAATGTTCATTATTCATATTTGCTATTTGCATAGTGTTCTGGAATCATGGCAAGGCATTGTGGATATAATTAATTTCACTCCCTCACTAGGTCCTTCTCAAACCCACCAAGGACTCAGGATGGCAACGTGACCCCTGCGCCATAACACCTTCTCTGCTGTTGTGTGCACTGGTTATAAAAGTGAGGATCAGGTTCATTAGAGTACCAAACATGCCACACTACTGCTGCCAAAGCCAATTATGAGGCAGAGAAACACTGTGATAAAGTTAATCGTATATTTGCATTTGGTCTGGACTGAAGACCTGAAAAAGAAAACTGTGCTAGGTAATTCAGTCCTTCACAACAGAAAAGGCTAAACGCCCGTGTGTCCATTTGAGGCAAAAGGTGACCACGGCTGTGGAGAAGGAGGATGCCTTTATCCACCCAGAGAATGTGATGTGGAGGGACAGAAGCCAGCCATGTGGAGGATATAGCTCTTATTCTCTGCTTTCCCATCATCTTTCTTTCCTGCCTGTTGCAGCTCTCTCTTTTGTTCTTAAAGTCAGATGTTAACATCAGCTGTGTTACCTAAAGCGTGGCTAATCCATTAGAACAAACTCTTGGACTTGTATCTTTAGTTTTGTGGGAAAGCATGAGATTCTTACAATAAATGGGGTTTTCTATGTGCACTGCCAGCTGGTTATACATGATCTTCAGGCTGATGGATGCTTGTGAGCCTCCAAACAAGAAACAGTTAGGTCAGGAACCTACGCGATTAAGTTAAGGTGTCCGGAGTGAGCTCCAGTGTAAATTTTCAGAGAGATTTTTCTACCACTTGATGAAGCTCTTACTTAGAGAATTGGACCACTATACAAACTGCAATCATTTAAGACACAGCCATCCATTCTATAAACTGAAGATGAACTGAATATTTTTATCAGGTCTGAGATAGAAAAGTACTTTCATGTCTTTCTTGTCTCATGTGAAAGACTGACTTTCTGCGAAACAAAGAACAAGCTCAAGTAGACTGGCAAGCAGAGCAATAAGATCTGTTTCTAATTCTTTAAGCCAAAGGTAATTTTAAAGCACACACTTGTTGAAAATGAGTGGATTAGAAAAAGTCAAAATCTACGATACTGGAGTTCTGGTTGTATGCCTCAATAAGTACACAGTCCTTTTCTCCTCTAATTTCCTGGTTATTTAATATGACTAGGAGCAACATTTGAACCTCTTTAAAAGGGGAATGCTTCCCAGAAATTACTTCATCCTTTTCAGTTATTACTATTGAAAATGTCTAATGGTTTTCACCACCTGAATATTTTAAGCAGGTTCACTCTGACTACTGAAGGTCTGCATTATTCTATTTAGCTCCTTTTAGCAGAATGATCCTTTAGTGAGCGAAAGGCCCTAAGGCAGGAGCTGGTTCCAATTTTAAAAGAAAATCTTGTGGTTTTCATCAGGTAGTGGAAAAAAAAAATCTGTAACTATGGAAAATGCTGTGGTGTGAGCTATTAGGTACAGAGAACTCACCCTAGAGAGGCCCTTATAAATATCCAGAAAAGATTTCTCATGAACATTAAAATTTAGTTTTCACACTTACACTCAGATACAGATCTTTAGGAAATTAGGCTTCACTGGTTCAAAGAATTGCTGTTTGCTATGTTAGCTCTAAGTAAAAAATGTGCTGAACGCCACTCGTGTTTTTCTTTCAGAAATGCCTCCAGTTGTCTCTAGTAGAGCAGTTACACATCCAATTTGTCTGATGTGCAGGCGTGGAGAACTACAAGACATCTGGGCCTTGGCTGTTGCAAGGGCAGCGTCCAAGATAAGGAAACTTTCACATTCCTCTAACCTACACAGCACCTGCATCCACTTCAGATGGGGCTGCAGTGGTTTTCTCAGTCTTTCTGCACAGAATGTCCCTTTTCCAGCAGAAGTATGCCTACATAGTGCAGAGAAAGCGCTGGGATCGCTGTAGCCACAGCGCTGAGGTGCATTAGCACAGCTGGACAGCTTTCAGCACAGGGCCTTGCACCGGTACTCTGTGCACCACACTGCTAAAATCTATAATGTGGTTCCATACTATGTCACTATTTCAGGACAAGTATGAGACTCAAAGGCAAAATCTTACCAAATCATAGTTTAAGTGATGGTATTTAAATTGATTTTCAGTGAGCAAGAATGCCCTCAGCATAATGCTGCTGTTTATGCACCGTGGCTACTGTAACTGAGGCTGCCACCAGTGCGGGTTAGACTGGAGCTGTCAAACCATTTATCACACCTTGACTGAGCTACTAAATAAGAAACATTTTTTCCTGCCTTCCTTTTAACACAAGTTTTGTAAATTAAATCTTTTAAACATGATGAAAACATGTCATTTTCATGAATGGTTTCTTGGCTAAACTGTTTTGTTTTTAGAAAGAAAGGTGCCTATAAGTGAGAACTGTATGGGCAGGACAAAGCATATAAATAGGGAAAAAATAAATACCTTATTAAATGGACTTAAAGTTCATCATCATGATTAATGTTTCTCTAAGCTTTTGAGAGTGCCCAA
Source organism: Mohoua ochrocephala (assembly GCA_013398855.1). Lineage (NCBI taxonomy): Eukaryota > Metazoa > Chordata > Aves > Passeriformes > Acanthizidae > Mohoua > Mohoua ochrocephala. Next base: position 320,210 of record VZTA01003726.1, read on the forward strand.
AATAATGATGTATTAAATCAAGAAGATTTTTTGAATATGCTATATTGGCAGGTGTTCATTAGAAGTATCCAATTATTAAGGATGTATATATTTTCTCAAGATCTTTAAGGATTAATGGTTGCACATATACATCTCTCTCCCTTCAGAAAAAAAGAGTCCTTATACTGCAGTAGTAAATACTGTTTTAGTGTGCTCAGTTTTTTAGACTTCTTGAGTTGGCCTAGACTCATTACTGGGCTTCAACCTACAGAAAAGTGTTACGCTTTTCTATAATTAGGTAAGCAATTCTTCACGAACTGCAGATTACAGATTGCAGATTGCTCCTAGATTACATGTATCATGACTCTTTTGAGCTTCCTTATGACGTTATCAGTCCAATTAATTATACCAGTACATTGGTTTAACCAGTGCCATTAAACCAGTGCAACAGTTTGTTAGGTGGGGCCTGAGCCGTTGTCTGTGCTCAGTCTGAGTTTCACCACGCTGTGCTACCATCTGTGGCCAGCTTCCAGGGAGAGAAGGCTGTCGTGCTGGCTCTTAGGGCACTGTGACATGCATTAGACACACCACTGAAGGACAGAGAACATGTGTGTCCCATGATGAGTCACAGCTGTCTGGAAGCTTTTGATAAGCCACATAAATGTTCGTACGCCTTAGCAGCTCCAACTTAGTAGAATCTGGAAGCGTGGAAGTTTCAGCTCCTAAAATTCATGCTGGCAGGCTCACACATGGTTTTACTAGAGCTGGGCAGTGCCTTGCTCCTGGGGCATAACTGGGAAATGAGCTCAATACATTTCACTGGGCATCTACTCACACTAACATTAAACTTCTGTCAATGTCAGGATGGAGAAACTGCCCACTTGAAATACATTTTCTGGAATTTTTATGATATATGAAGCAGTTGAGATATATTAGTATAAATTTATGACATATGATATGGTTTACAATACCTAAAATATTTGGGGATCACAGGAAGGAACTGAATCAAGCCTTGATTCTTCTAAGTATTCCGTAAATGTCCCCTAAACTGCTATAGATAGTTTAAAATTCCTTTTGTGTTCATGAAAGAGATAGGTTAGCACCACTTAGGACATTGGGACTTCTTTTAAGACCTACATCTTGGTCCCTAACTCATTTAGCTGAAGAATAGATAGACTGGAAAAAAAGGCTCAGTTACAGAGAGTTTAATTTGCAGAATGAGTATTTCTGGTCTGAAAGCAGAATAATTTGATTAATTCCACCATTAATACTGTGCCCGTACATATACAATTTACATTGCATTCTGTGAAATGGCAGGTACTGATAAAGATGTCAACTTCATTAGTCAAATAATCTGAGAGTTCAAGGTTGGTAATGAATCATTTCCAACATCATCCTTCATACCCACTTGAAAATTACGAGGAAATTATCCTCTCTTTGAAACAAAAAAAGGTGGTCACAAAAATAATCCTCCAAGATCACCAAAATTCAATTTTTTCCCACTGATTCTCAGTAAGAAGCACCTTCTCCTCCCATTCACATATATTAACAGGAATCAGACATTTATGTATTAATGGGGAGCATCTTGCTTTTTTGCTTGATTTGGCATGGGAGAATGAATTGCTGCTTTACCTAAGGCAGAACCTGCTGCATATGTGCCCTTCTAGGTGGTGTTCTTGTTACATGAATCTCTTGTCTTAATGCCTTGGCCATTGTTGCAGCCCGAAAGCTTAGACTGAGCCTTGAGGTGTTAACCACTTTATTGCAGTTTCATGGGAACAGTTGCACACGTTTTTTCTCTCTCTCATTCTGAAGCCCTGAAATCAAACTGAAGGCAGTCCGATGCATTTACAGAGGCTGGTGTGGTGTACATCTATGCTCATGGTTCATTTTCTCCTAATTGTGGGAGAAATCCCTTGTGGGTTCACTTTATGGGATTCACAATTCTGTCTCAATCTAAGAGATAAGTAGATCAAAATGCAAATGTGCTTATTGTGTTACTCTTATCACATCCTGAATTGGTTGGAATTACTGGTGCATGCCTCCAAATCAGCTTCTGTGGATCAAAAAGCCAAAAACAACAACAACAAAAACCAAAAAACCAACCAACCAAAAAAAAAAAAGAAAACAACAGGGAAAAAACCCACACCATCAACAAAAGAGCTACAGCATGGTATTTTGTGTAATTCTTGGGAAGAAGGCTACAAAAAGAGAGAGATATGGACATTTTCCCTTTTTCCTTTGAAACCAATATGAGCTTGAAATATTTCATAGGTTATATGCTTTCCTAGTTGCTGTGAATATTTTCTCCTTTCCAAAGGAATGGGGTGATGCCCGGAGAAACTGTGTTTTCAGATTGTAAGAGGCTATTGGACTGTTATCCCTGTAATAAAATTCAGTACATCAAGTGAATGACTTGTTGTTTAGTGAAACATGGCACAGCATCGATTGAAGCTACCCATTAAGTCAAGACATCAAATATACCCTTGTGACACTGTACTAGGGATCACTGTTGAAACTGCAAAACTCGCTGGTAATGGCAACTGAGCTCAAGACAAACATTGTCCTTAACTCATGCCACAGTGACATTAATGACTCATGATATCATGCAGTGATCAAAGCCTTCAGGGAAGACACAGAAGCAAAAAGACAATTTTCTTGGTGATCCATGTCCACTTTTTTATTGAAGAAAGTACAACAGATTTGAAACTGAATAAATGTTTGCTTTAAAATATCCAGAGAAATTCTGTTCTGTAAGCTCTTTTATTTTCTTTCCAAGCTTTACATAAACCTAACCACTGATGTCTCAATATGTGAGAGCCATCAGAGTGTTTTATCAATTAAATATATCAAGAAAAGCAAATAAAAGCATAACTATTCATTCCCTCTCGAACTGCAAGAGTTTTTCTGAACCTATGCTTGTAAAAATACACTCATAAACTCAGATAATGATCATGGTCTTCATCTTGAAAGCCTTATTTGAATAGTCTTTTACAGAAAGTTTCTTCTTATAGTAAAAATTCTTGACAGGATCAATAAAAAGCCAAAAATCCAGGGTCCAATTCCTTTCATGTGGATGCCACCAAAGAGCCAACTGCCCTGTTGCATCCCTTGAGGTATTTATCAGATTGCTGATGGGCTATACTATTACCACCTTTCCTCCTCTGTAGTTTTTTCTTGTCAAGAAAAATCAGATTTGAATATGGCTTGGGATTTGAGGACCTTGCATAGACACCCTGCCTTGCTCCCCATCTGGCCATCACCATCCATCTACGGGCTGCCCTTACGTCTTGGGAGTGTTTTGGCCAGCAGGCAACCCACAACAGATACCCCATCCATAACATACTTCTCTTAATGTTCTCGCAATCTTCTAAACCAGCCAGAAGGGATTTCTCCCCACCCCAGTGTTTTACGTATAAATGGAATAAACATAATTTTGCTATGATTCCTATGGTAATCATATTTGACCCTTCTTTTGTTTAATGTGTTTCTAATACATGCTTCTGTTTGAAAGCAGAGATAGTAGAATTGTCACATGGTAATACCAGATTTAGTCACAATGTTTTTTATATGTCTGGTTTTGCTAGTTGGGTATAAATTAATACTGTTTTGAGGCCTTCCTTGTAGCCTCCAGAAGCAATTTACTTCCCTCTGGGAATAGCACTACCATTAAATACTCTGCTTCTTTAGAGGACTTATAATCCTTTGGGGAAAAACATATTACAAAGGGAAGGAAATAATGTCTTCTTTGTGCAGGAAAGACACTATATTACTCTCTTACAGTTATTGAATTCAAAGTTGTTCTAAGTAGGAAGTTTTATTTTTTCATGCAAACGCTTCATGGAGAGTCCAAATTTTCTATGCATTGAAATAAGTGATAGAGAAAATAAGGCTTACATTTATTGGGAGAAATAAGCTACATACAGAATTCCATTGTTTAGATATGTATCTGAAACTATTTAGAAAATTGAACTGTCTCTTATACATTCATAGAAGTGCTGAGCACCAGATTTGTCTGATGGTATCATAAGCAGCACTTTGAGAATGCCTTTAATTTCTAGGAATACTTCACATCAAGTAAAGTCATATTTATGTTTTCAGTCTTGGCAGTCTATCCCATTTGAGTAACTCACTAAGAATAAATACTGCTATTTATTAACATCATCTGAAAAGCAGTTTGCCTAGGAAGATCTTAGAGGTCTTCAAAAGACTTTATTTCCTCTTGCAAACTGAAAATGCAAATGTTTGCAGAGAAATTTGTGTGGATACAAACAGTGTTTCCTAGCACCTGTCTTTGACACATCATCCCTGGTGCTTGGTAATAGCGAAGTACAAGAAGCACCATGCGAGATACTGCAATCTAAATGAACCAGTAACGAAAGCAATCTGTGGGGAAGCACCACAGCAACGCCCAGCAAATCCTGACGTTCCCTTGAGTGGCTCGTGAGCTGGAATAACCACTCTGTGTTCCATGTGCAGCTGAACAGATGTCATCAATGAAACCACGGGATGGAAATGTCATCACACTGCCCGTCCGGAATAATTGCCCAATACCGGACCCTGCAGGTTGTAGAAAAGTCATGGAAGGGCATTCCCAGCTTTCGAGGAATTCATCTTGAGATTATACCTGTCTTCATTTTAACTATTTTTTTTACTTTCTCCCCATGTCCTCCCCATGTCCACACACACACACACACTGAAGTTAGCAACAAATAGCTCCATCCTAATTGTTACTCAAGCAAGCCATGAGTCTTAAGAATAATTTATTTACACCTGCTTCTTCTTTTCACGATTGTCACTTCCACAAATAGTTTTCTTATTTTAACACACACATGCTTTAATGTACTGAATGCACTTTGAAGACCAAATATGAAAATGAACTGTACACCCGAGTAATTTCATCACCATGAGATACCATGGCAGTAGAAAAACATCATCAACCACACTTTGCAGTTCATATTTTTCTGGGCTTTATCTAGTTTGTGGTGAAGTCGTTGCAAGTATATCCATTAACACTGGGTGAGTAAACTGACTCTCCAAAACAGTGTCTGGGAGATGCAAATATTACTTTTGGAAGGAAAAATTATATATTAGTTACATAAAATGGCTCCAATTGGCACTGGAAGAAGAAATGACAGAAGTGCTAGTGATTAACATATCTGGAAGATGTCTGATTCTTTATGATATACAACAAAATCCCAGGAAAAAATGAAAAGAGACTGAGAACTAACATATTTGAATAGCAAACTGAAGATAAACTATGACACATATGTAAGATGCAGAAGTGTTTTCTGAAGCATTATGCTTTCTGAGTGTGTTTTATTTAATGCCAAATCTCAAAGCTTCAGGCTGAAACACTAGGTGTTTTAGGAAGTGTGATTCTGCATTGACTGATAATTCATATAAAAATATTAATTCCCAGTCTCTTCATTAGTGAGCAGACTTTAGCAACATCCTTAGGCGCTACTGGGAATCAGCTCAGCTGTAGCCCTCCTAAAGCTCAGCCAAGAAACCCATTTGTTGTTTTTGTCATTTAAAATCAGCAAGACTTTTGTACCAAAAATTATATATACATTAGAAGGCATGGTAAGCTTCTTTGTTTTTTTTCCTCATTTCAAAGTCTTTTGATGCAGACTCAAAATGCCTAATTTTGAAAATGTTAGCACAAAGCCACATAGAAGTTTTGGTTCAAATATGCCAGTCATACCTATACTTTCAGTCCTAGAAAAAAGCCCGTCTTGAGGGACTCCACTTCCTATAAAATGTCTCCAACCTTCCATCTTGCTGAACTACTTGAGTGAATTAGCTTTCACAGTGCATTATGGGGCCTGGGCTGCTCCACTTGCCAACAAAACAGGCATATGAAATCTCATAAGTATGGGTTTTCATTGCTTTGTTTCTTTTCTGGTTTTGTCTGTAAGTCATGATTTTCCACACGAAATTGTGGAACATAAAATTCAGAAAAAACCCCATTTTCCCTAAAATCATCGATGAACATTTCCAGTTGAATTGAGCATTCACATCATCATGGATCACATTTTGGTAAAGAACTCGATGTGTGCTACTTACTCTGTGGGAAGCGAATAATATTTTTCACTAATGGATGTAATGCATCTGTAAAATATAAAAAATGCATTCCAATAACTTCAGGTTTTCACTTGCTGAAACCAGACTTGAATTTGGCCCATTATTCTTTTCAAATGAAGAGAAGAATAATGCCTTATGTCGTCATATGGCAATATATCAAATTGTTTCTAGCTATCAACACCAAAATCGGTTGCATCCACAGGGATTTGGCCCCGTGCTTATTAAACAGCAATATCTTTGTCAACAGATAGATTTTATACTGCTGATATCCTGACAAGTCACTAGAATGAATCCGAAGATTCCCAGCCATAACACAATCCTATTTTAACCCTGGTTATTTTTAAAAACCCAGTGTAAAAAACATGACAAGCATCAATGCTTAATGCAAATGCCTAGCAATGCGTGTTACCTGGTAACCAAATGGATGGTATGTTGGAGAGGGAAGTGGCAACAGCGAGTGAACATATGCCAAAGCAGCTCCTAGCAGATATAGAGGTGGTCACCATGGATTTTGCCACATCGAAAGAAAAGATTGTCATGACCTAGTATAAATTCATGGAAGAATGAAAAGGTTTTTCTTGTTACGCACTCCCATGAAGGCAAAGGACATTCATATTCTGTGGCATCAGAAGCTGCTGTAAGTGTCAATTTTGTCCATAAGGGACAAAATTCCCCACAAACAGGGAAGAAAATGTCCCACATTTGTCCAATGAAACGAGGCTGGAAAAGTGAACTGCAGCATCACAGAAGAACTGGGTCAAAGTCTAAGTTTCCTGAGTGACTAGCAAGACTCCTTCTGCTTTGTTGACCAAAACAGAAAACTGTTTCTTGGAGAGATCAGGATTTATTTTCTTACTGTAAATTCAAAGATTTGTTTCTTTGCTTTGGCCTTTCCTCAAAAATTCATCCTGCTGGAAATTCATCATCTCAAAAATACAAGGCATTTCTTCTGGTTGGGAGAGGCAATCTGAGAGCTCTGCTACAGAGGCATTCACCAGAGGTCAGAGTCTAAAGCTGCAGTAAAAGCTTGAGGTATGATCATAGTATCCAAATAGATTGTTTCCTGTGAAAAGAGGAAAATCAAACAATTTTTCCGAAGAAAAGGTTTTCTTTAGAATTTTTTAAAAGGATTGCAAAAACAGCCTGGAGATTAAATAGAAACAAAAATGATGCAGATAGGAACTAAAATACTGGCGTTTCATAAAAATATTTCTATTTAAGGAGGTATGGGTGTATGTTTTTTATTTCCCAGTGATATACAGGACAACCACAGTTTACACTGCATTCGAAGTGTTTGGGTTTGCAAAGCAACTTTGGAATAGCTTCCAAAAATGGCTGTTTTTCTGAAGCTATTCTTGGCTGATGCCTTATGTTGCATCACTTTAGACTAATGCTGGGAGTAGAAATGTCAAAGGCCTAGGTGAAGGAAAAAAGCAAGTGCCAGACAGTCTGCAATACCTTTACAGATGTGGCACACAATTCTGGGCTCACATAGTTCATTTTTTAAGCCCCTACTAAGTAGCACACTCTACACTTTCATAGGAGCTGCAGAATCCTGTCCATGCCATGTTCTATGGTAGATTTCAAATTATCTGTGTTACTGGGGAATGTGCTGCAAATAGCCAGCTTAGCATCTGATTTCATCTATGGAACTTCAGATTTCAGAAAAAAGAATGAAGTCCAGCTGTTGGCAGAGAAGGCACAAAATCAGATCACTAGCACAATTAGTGGTAATTAGAAAAAGGCCAAAGCCTGGAAGAAAAACCAGTGCCCATTCCCCAAGGAAATGCATCTTCACAATGGATGCTTTCTGCTTCTCCTGTAAGACCATGGGAGCACAGTCTGTGCTTGTTCAAACCACAGTCGGAGCAGCTTACTTCTTTAAGATGTGTATCTGCCTGTTCTTCAGTTACCTTTCAGATTTGTCACCCTGTCCCATTTATTAAATATATCCCAAATAACTAATCCAAAAGCTTTTAAGAATGTTTACATGCAAAGATGAGGAATAAATTATTCAGTATCTGAAATCTGATTATACACAAATTTCTGGAAAGTACTTAATTACGTGCTTGCATCCTTCCTCAAGAAGGCATTCACCAAAGAGGCTCAGGGCTTCTGCCATCTGGCCCTGCTGTACTGACTGAGCTACAGCCCCAACCTGGGAAGGGTTTTCTTACTGTTAAGCTGTGAATTTCCAGATAGGCTCTGCAGGGGAAGAGAGGCTGCAGGGCTACGATTTGTGAGAAAAAAATTCCCCCTACCCCTTCCGTGGTGCTGCTGTTCCTCCCTGCTTCCCTTGCAGTCTCCCCATAGTCTAGGAGCACTTCTGCCTTGGCCACCCTGCCACTGACGTTCGAGGGTCCTCTCTCGAATACATGTGTTAATGGTTTTGTCACCAGATTTTCTTGTGTTTAGGCCTGGCTGGCACCTCAGGCACCTAAGTGATCAACTAAATACCTTTTTGTACTTATTTGAAACTACTTAAGCACTTGAAATCAAGTTTGTGTCTATGTCAAGCCCTATACTGTTTGAAATGCTGTCAGTTCTTTGGTTTTAGGAGGGAGGTCTGAACCATGGACCTGCCAAAAGATTAAGTCTGCTATTGGAAAAGCAGATAAAAACAAGCAGAAGAAAAATACTGGTGTTGCTTTTCAACAAACATTTGGAAGATCAGCACCAGCATTTTGAGCTAGATATGTTTGACTAATACTGTGACAGAAGTCCTACAAATGCTTGCAATAATGAGCAAAGAGTTTTTACAAAACCTTTTGTGTCTGGAATCTGTGGGCAGAGATCTCAACCTGGTAACTGTACAGGGAAGATTTATGTGCGTGCAGCACAGCAGTTTCTAAACATGTTTTCAATGTTATTTCAGGAAACTGTTACAGCTCCACCATGGTTTATTAATTTCCTCTATAGATTGACTGATTGTAGCGTGGGGAGTGTTTTTCTCGTTGCATGTTAAATGAGTGGTGCTGCTTAAAATTTTTGCTAATGAGGACACCAGACGCGGAACTTTCCCTGATGCCCTTGGCTATAGGGATTTGTTTCTAGCAATGTGTCATCTTCACTTCAGTTCTCAGTTACATCGAAGGCATTACTCAAGTGACAAAAATAGAAAGATTATTGCTCATGTATGTATGCATTGGAGTTATTTGCATGAGATTGACAGGGAATGCCTGCCTGTCCTTACAAACAAGCCAAAAAAGGAAAATGCCGTATGATGTTGCAAAATGGCACGTGAATTACCTCACTTTCTCATCTCAGTCTGTCTCTCACTACTACTCATGTTATAGACACAGTGAATACTCTTAAAGCTTGAAATGGATCTGCCACTTACAGCCGGAGGACTCTTTTAAGCTTGCTAATCCATTGGAAAAATAGCTCATTCCTTTGACCAGTGGACACTATCAATTGAAAACAGTATCAACACTGAAATTTTAGAAATGAAAACATAGATACAAATACAGATATGTACATATTCATGTGTATGTCAGTTTAAATTTTATGTTTGTATATACATAAACATACACATGTATAGATATATTTTGTTATTGTGTGTGTATCTTACGCATACACATATATCTAGATACAGAAACCAAAAGGTATTCTTACAAAATAATGCGACTATGAAGAAAAATCACTTTCCTGCAATACATACAACCAAGAATTATGGAGCTACCAGTAGGACAGTTAAAATGACTATACAGGGTTAAAATGATTTACTTAATTTTAATGACTTAAAGTGAATAAAAAGCAAGGGAGTAGAAAAAGCAGCAGAAATCAACACATACAATTTTATTTTTTAAACACCTACCAGCTAAATAAAGTTGGGCTTGCCACTATTTTATACATGTATAGTCCTGCCTTCTGGAAGGCTGAGTATCTTCTGCGAGAAGTTCACCGGATGCAATTTTTAATGTCTAACTATAAAGGGAAAAGAATCTAACAAATTTCAAGCATTAGTGGAGTTGGGTGCATGCCTACGTGCATGTGTAGGGGTGTGTGCATATGAATACATATGAGGATGAGAAGTAGGAATCAAAGAATCAGAATGATCAGGACAAACTGAAGAGCAACCTGTCTAACTTTATGTTTAACAGCAGGTTGCTATTATCAAAATTTACTGATAGTTCTTGAAGTCATAAACTAAAGGAGTTGGTTCACTACAGACTGAAGTGAGAGCTGAAGGCTGGCCGCTCTCCCTCTGTGAGCTGAGTTTCGGTTGAGGTCATGAGAAACCCCAGCCAGTAGTGAGTGTCAGTGAAAGGCTTGCTGGATGTTTATGACATCGGCCTCGCAGCAGTTGAGGAGAAGGCAGAAGGTGTTGGTATAAGAGTTATTTACCAACTTCTCAGGCAGTTTCTGTTGTGGTTCACTTCTGAATAGCTCCGATTCTTTCTGTTTCATCTGTGATCTCAGGAAAAAGAAAACAACAACAGGAAAAAGTCATGAACATCTTGACTGCTGATAAAACCCCTCTCTTGTGTCTTTCTGTTGCCTTGCGGACAAATGAGACATACGGGACAAATATCTATCCTGGGTCAGTACTTCTGTCCCCCACTAATCATAGTTCCTAGAAGGCCATTAAAAGCAATGAGAACTAAATGTAGAGTTGTCTTTGGGTTATGTCTGTAATTGTAATTTCTCAGGCAAAGTAGTTTTAAAGGCTTGGCATCTTAGACGTGAGACCAGAGCATGTGAACACACACAATCGTTTATGGAAATTTGTTGGTTGAGTATTTCCTTTCATGCCCCCTGGCACAGGAGACTTAGACACATACGTCAGTTTATTTTATCCTCTCTGCAGCCCACACTTGTAAATAACAACTAAAGCAGTACTGAAGGCAAAGACTTGGCAAGCTTAAAAAATGTAGTAGATGGTTACACTGGCAGCAAGAATAGCCAGTCATAAAAGCAAACACTAAGAAAAACAAAGTGGTTTAGATGCATAAACCCCTCAGGTTGTACAGCTCAGTTTTAACAGTATTTATCAACTGATCTGATAGATTGACTTAGAATGAATTCTGACTGCGGTATGCCCATGAGCAGATTGCAGCATCCTCCACTGCCTATCCCTCGCTCCTAATGATATATTTACTTATCTTAATGGCTTGGATACGGAGATGATTTCAAGTGTAGATTTGCATGGGGGAAGAGTGTAATATATGATATCAAAACAATTGAGATATAAACACATTAAACTGGTACTGGCAAGCACAGGAACAGACTGCTACATCTATTTTTTCAAAATAAATCTGAATTTCTCTTTTCTTACTTTGGTAACTTAGCCAGAAATGCTTTGGTAGTGTGATAAGACACGAGATTTGTAGTTTAGAGCAGATCAATGGTCACAGCACCTTGTTACTCTCCCTTCGACACTGACCAGGATAACCCACTCCAAATGATGTGCATATGGGTAGCATGAGTATTTTCCTGGTCTGTTGTTAGCAATATGGAGTTTTGATCCTTCACCTGGGACACCCTAAAGCAATTGTGCCCACCTTTATTCATGTGCATATGTGATTCTACTGTTTCGGACTTGTTTTCAATTTGTTACAGTGTGCCTCTTGGGTCACCAGGCTTGACCCTTTAGGTTAACCCAACCTGTTACGGAAGCTTGGAACTTCGCAAACTGGGACAGTGGAGCACAGCTTCACGCATTGATAAACCATCTCGTGTCCTTACTCCCTTAAAATCCATTTCCTTTCAATTTCCATGGCTGGCTGTGCTGGTGTTTGTTCTTATTTAAGGGTCATGACTAATTAGCATTAACATCCAATATGAAAAGAACAGTTTAGCAATGTGAGGTTTTTTACAGACGAAAGGACTCTTCTGAAGTCTTTCCGAAGGACTTCAGTATATATTGTTTGAGAGTCATTCCTGAGTGTGGGTTAATGATTTTTCTGGCTCAAATGTATTTATATTCCCAGATCACATTTAGAAACAATGATCAGAGGAAACTATGAGAAAGTTAATTATGTTCTGTCTGTCATACATGACATATTAAATGCTTCCACTCGATGCTATGGTTTTCAGATGAGATCCTACATCACCTTCTGTGGCAATTAACATTAATGTTTATTGCTGGGGTGGGAGAGATTAAACTTTACATTACCAAACAGCGTGATATGGTTAGGTGTATTATGGGGAAGGTTTAAAGTAACACATGTATCTTACTAATTTATTGTTAAGGACCTTTTAAAATTATTTATTTTTAATCAGTTCTGTGGGTTTTTTCCCCTGCCTGAACTGATAGATCAATGCTAATTGTACTCATCAAATTTCATGGAGTTTTATCTCTAACATTTGTGAGTCAGCATTGTCATATATTCAGCGTTATTTCAATAGGAATATTGGATTTCTATATGAAAAAATCAGTTTATTTCCATGTGATGTGACATAAATCATTTTTAACAAATAATGTTCCTAAGATAATCTTTCCTTATTTTTCTTTTATTTTTGGATAAATACTACTGGAAATTTTTGAAATGTCACAAAATACCCAGTAGCTGAAATTCCTACACATGTTTCACTTCTGCTAGTAGTTTTATTTTTATAAAAATGTCGTGTATTTGTCTGACTTCCTTTAACTCTCTACAAAAATAAAGAAGAATATGAATACAATTTCATCATGTATGTATAAAGACATGAATTATGCAGAATTTTTGAAACCAGGCTAAGTTCAAAAGCCGCATGGTTAACTCAGCACTTCTGGCAACAGCTTTGTTATTGTTAGTGGTGGTGGTGTATTTTGCAAAGCAATTCAAAGGCTATTGTCCTAGGATAGCCTATTTGGAAAAATATGACTTAGAAGTTACCTAATTAGAATCCTGAATAAATCCTTGTACAAGAGCAATTGCCTTATATTCAAATTCAATACTATAAAGTTCAATGCTAGAGATGACAGATATGATAAATAATATAAATTCAGTGCTATAAAACGATAGGAGCAATCTCACAGCCACTCACTAAGGAATTGTTTCGCTTCAGCAGCCCGGAAAAGTTAGAAGTAGACATTTGAACCTAAGCCCACTCTGGTTTTGCTGCAAAGCTGCATTTTGGGCTGGGTGAGCATTCGGTATGTGCTGCAAAATTAAACCAGAATTTCCGCCACAGTAAAATCAAAACATTGTTTCCAACAATTTGTTTTTCACTATTCAAAAAGCAAAGTCTGCAAATTGGAGACAACTGGCGAGCAGCACCAGTCGAGTGCTTAGAATAATCACTGGGGTTCCAGAGCTCCTGTGCATGTCCATGACCCTCGGTGTAGCCAGGAGGCAGGTGGGATCTCCAGACACTGGGAGGAGGTCTTATGCCACTGAATGGTTGTACAACTTGTGGTCAGCCTGAATTAGTCAGGCGGTTGGATGAGACGATCGCTGTAGGTCCCTTCCAACAGAAATAGTCTACTCCATTCCATTCCATTCCATTCCATTCCATTCACTGAGGGGCTTTAGGGAATGTTGATATTCAGCATGCACATCATTGCTTTTGGTTTAATGGTGAGACATGGGTAAGAATCCGACCTAGCCAGTTTACAGAGATTTGGGGTTTGGTTTTGATGGGTATCCCATAACCCCCTTGTAGTTTTAGCCCTCTTGAGCAGATTCCCCTTGATTTCACCTGACTCCAGAAGCACTACAGAAAAATTAATATTTAGAAACACAGCAGCAGTGTCAGATACTCAGATTCGAGTTCTCTGGGGTGGGGTCCAGCTTCACTGAAATTCATGAGAATGGGATTTAAACCAGGCTTTGATCCCTACAGCTGCTGTCTTGGGTTACCTTTCAACTTGTAGGAAATAAGCCAGACTCCTTTAACATCCAGAAACTGCCTATTTTACATGAATATCTATTTTAAGCATGATATTAAAGGCAAGTCTAGACAACATTAAACAAAACTAGACCTTTACACATGACATAAAGGAAAATGGGAACAGTCTCCTAAGGCTTCAACAAAGTATTAAATGTGACATATGAAAAAAATCTCCAGTAAAATGACATTGTGCAATGGACTGCATTATTAATACTGTAGTTAAATGTGAACAAATAAGGCAAGGAACTGAATGAATAAATAATCAATTTTAAAAGGTCATTTTAATAGTTCAGAACTGCTCTCTGGGATAATTTGGAAAGGAGAAAATATTGTATTTTCAAGCTGCACTGAAATAAAAACATTTATTTATAGCTACATAAATGATAACTTTATGTGAAGGTATAATGCTGGAATGCAAGTTTACAGCCTTGAACTCCCTAAAACGATAGACTCAAGCACTAGCAAACTAAACATGGACCTTTTAACTTTCTTTGTTAGATCAGTTAAATTCCACACAATTTTGCAGATGAGAACTCAGGAGCTTCAGTTCTGGAATTTTCAACATAGCTTTGGTGCTTCCCAGTCCCTGACTGCACTCGCATATTTTGTTTGATGTTTCTTATTGCTTTTTCAGTACAAAAAATAACTTTATGCTCACCGTTGAGACCACCCTTAGAAAGTACTGGTAACTGAAATTTGTCTGCTGTATGTTTAACACATAAGGCAGAGCTGAGGATATCTCTGTGATTCAGCACACAGTATACTGTCAAATCTTTTTGAATAAATCCATGTGGTTGTGCGCAAGTGTTTGTAACAATAGTATAACAATAACATTTTTAAATGGTCACACAGTTGTTTGGTTGGTCTAAGTTGCAGGATGAAGTGGAACAGTTGGGTGGAAAATAACATTTCAGCAGTTTTTTGGAAGGTGTGAAAATTATCTAGAATTCAGACTAATTGGCCTATCTCCAGCTGGAGAATACCACAAAACTGAAAACGTTTTTTGATACACGATTTTATAGCTTTATAAAGTTTATTCATTCACTCACAGCTTTACTCTCTATTTCCATTTTGCTGCCATCTTTGGGTTACAGGACATTACCAAGCAATTGCTGGTTGTGTTCCCTTCTGTGAAGGAAAGCAGATCCCTACAACGGGGAGACACCATGCTCTATCTACGCAGGAGTTCACCCACCTTACCAAACCAAACCAAACCAAACCAAACCAAACCAAACCAAACCAAGCCAAACCAAACCAAACCAAACCAAACCACTGCTTCCAGCGGCAAGCGCACCGTGTATCACAGTGGGCAACGTCCTCCTTGGCATCTGGAGTGCCCAGCCAGGGGCTGCAGTGCCCACACTGAGCAGCTCTGCAGGGCACACACAGGGAAACTGCCCTTCTCATACCTATGTTCTCCAGGTTGTATGGGACTACCTGCCCAGACAAACAATATGTGAGAGCGCTGCCCTTTTAGGACTGCATGAAGCCAGCAAGTCTGCACCAGCATGAAAATAGAACTGAGCTGCATTTAGAGGTTATGCCTTCAAGAAGAGTCATGGCTTTCTTTGGCTTTGATGTGGCCTCAACCACATTCTTAAACAAACTGATGTCTCAATATTGGGTAAAAACTCGTGTTGATTACTAAAGAAAATATTCTTCCTCATGTTGAAGGATACCCATAGATTACCTTCAAACTAGGTTTTCTCGTGGAAATTTTACCAATATTATAGTCTCCTTTTGCTAGTTTTGTCCCTAGGTATGCCATGGTAGGTACAAACTCCTTTTCATTGCTGTCCTGGCATAAGCTGTGTACAGTTCAGTTGTGAAAGGCCCAAAGCTGCTACTGCTCTGTAAAATCTGTGTTTCTGATTACTTTATTGATATTTCTATCAACTTTGGGCCTAGAAGACTGCATAACTGAGTCCAACTCAATCTGGAACTGGAAAAGTTTGGATATGGTACTGGAGTCAGGACCTGGCCTGGTATAAGTTGTTTTATAGATATAAAAAGGCTCCTTATAGATCTTTTTAATGGAGCCTCAAGCTTCTGAACATGCACATATTCTCTCATAATTGATCTCAACTGGATGCACAATAATGAATTGTAATGTTACATTGGAAAATCCTTAGACCACTCCAGATGGCCATAAATCAGAAAAGCTAGTGTTGACTGCTGGCACTGAACTTTGGGACAAGACTTTAACCTTTTAAATCCAAGTATTAAATAGGAGTAAACTCACCCAGACCATTGGTATTTCAGTAGGTTCAGAAACTCATTACTGTCTACAAAGTACCTTTTAGATTTTGGCAAGAAAATACTACAGAACTCTAATGTATTACACTATTATAATGATATCTTGAACACTTTCAGGTTCTTGAATACCTAAAATAGTTGATGAAGATGAACGAGCTGATTAAACAAAGGGAAGCTTAATATAGCTCTGTGGTGAACATCACCAGTAGTGGAAAGGAAATGCAGAAAAGTGCGTGACATTTTAATTGAATGTTAGAAAAACATACATTTATTAAAAGGTTATTGTGCCTCAACATGCCAATGTTCTTTGTAATTTGTTATAGCTTTTGAATAGTCCTCTAGCAAAGGGATATCATTGTGAAACACTATAAGAAAAGACACATATTTTACTGATTTTTTGTGGTCCCACTGAAGACTACCCATCATTCTAGATAAATGGGAGGGGAAGAAACAGGCTGCAGAAAACATCAAGCTAAGGAACAGGATGTTCTATATTTTTAAGTCCCAAAGATACTGCCCTGTATTCTGGGCAGGTTAAAGGAAACAGTGAGCTTTCACTGGGCATCTATTTTCAAGGATATTTAGGTTACAGCTTATTTTTTCATTCCAGACTTACTGACAGTGCTATTTGAAGAGATAATACTTTTAAAAACCAAAGATACAAAAATCTAAACAAAACAAGATTTTCCTCTGAGTTGCTATCCCAGGGGTTGTAGCTGATTTTGAATTTCTGACTATGGCCAGGAAGAAATAAAACCCAAAAGCAGATGATGGAGCCTGGGACGACACGCTGGGACAGGAGACAGCAATTACCTGGGTAGGAGTGCATGGACATTGGATCCGATGGAGCACAAGGAGGAAGGGCTTCAAGGACAGAACATCTGGTTGTGGCAAACACAGCTGGCAGTCCCAGGAGGAGGGGCTGCTGTCCTTGACTTATGAGGACCTTCTAGAGGTTTTGTTGATAGCGGAGTGAAAGCAGAGGCGCAGGACAGAACTCTGGTCTGCAACAGTGAATAACATAGTCAGTAACCTCTGAGTTATGACTTGCTTTAATTGCTGTGTAGTGTGAAGAGAACAATGCACTGCATGTTGTGCATCTCATCGGTATAATTGACATGATAACCTTATCAGGGATAAAAGCAGCAGGAAAAGCAGGAAGTTTTATGAAATTATAATTTTTGATACTTAAAGATCTATAGGTATAATGCTACATCCACAGTCTCTTTGTTTGATATCAAACCCGTACCAGTTAATATAAAGCTATTTGAACAGATAATCTCTGTCTTCCACTGAACTATTGAAAATTAAACAAACAAGCTAATAAGCAATGATCAAAATGTCATCCCTGAAACAAAATGTTTTCTTATGATGATTTCCGTCTTCTACTGATTCAGCTCAATTTTTCTGAGTTTGCAAAGATTTTTCCAATGTGAATTCCACCTTGATAAACTGTGGAAACCCTTCTATATGTTTGGAAAATATGGTTCTACCAAATATTTCAGATTTTCTAATTTTGTATTAAGACTTGAATGTTTTGCTGCCACGATATTTTGTTGTGATAATGTCACCATGTCATAAAAAGTGTAATTAAAAATCTTATATCTGTTAGGCTTACTCTGCCTTTCTTTTACAACTTTTATAATTTATTATTTCTTGGTATTCACTGAGATCATTCCAATTTCCTTTGGTGTAAACCTGAACAGATTTTGACCTAATGGATCATATTTATTCCTATTATAATTCCACTTAGTTTAGGGGCTTAGCTAAAGGGTGAATCTATTCTTACATATAATAATATTTGTTTTTTATAGAGAGGTGAATTTTGAAAAGGTATTCCAGATAACAGCATTTCTTTCCATTACAGCAGACAGTAGCTGAGATTTCCCTGACAATATCAGAAATAACAACCATTTTGCTTGTTCTTGCTTCAATGCATTTCAATTTTAAAACAGCTTTACTGTTCTCAGAAGAAGAGTTTTTTGTAATCTGATTTATAGTGATTCCAGGCACTTGGCTGAAAGCAAAAGGGGGAGGAAGAAAGGAAGCAGTCTAAAGGGCAAAATCAAGTAGGATTCAGCTCTATTTATAAACAGAAACACCATAATATGAGGCCTTCATTGGCAGTTGTCTCCATGCTGAAATGACATTATGACCAGTTACAAGATCTGAAATGAATTATAAAACAATCAAAGGAAATTAGCTTTTACTGGTCCATTCAACTAGATCAATAGCTACAGCATTTTATTTCTGCGGGGTGATCTATGCTCTAGTTTGTTTGTGTAGAACCAGAGTGTTAATGACATTACCTATCATTTTTAACAAGGATGTGCCAAGACAAAGTCTGCAGTATGTTACAAAATGAAGAGGAGTACTAATTAAACACACTTTGGCGGCATTCCTCACTTTTCATGTGCTGTGCAAAGAAAAATTCTGAATAAGGGAAATACCAATTACACTGTTCCAAGGAAAGGCTGTAGCTGCAACAATATGTATTTTTAAGGTGTGACATTGTTAACACCCGGTGGATCCTTAAAACACGCCCCGCCATCCATGTTGTTATCCAGGCAACAATTCAATGGCACAGGAAAATACTTAAAAATACAGAAATATAAAAGCCTTCAGAAGCTTCCTATGTGGTTGTCACAAAACCTTTAGAGCAACCTTCCAAAACCTAGCTAAAAAACATCAGAGTATTCTTTTCTTAGAAACAAAATGATAGTGTATACAATAAAGATTTTCTAAGCTGAGAATATAATTAGTACATTCATAAATGTATGCACTGATCATTTTGCGGTTATTGCTACAATTAATATTCTGGTTTTAACCATTTCCCAACTTCAGGTAGAGTAGGGAGAATTTTCAAAGCTTCTTTTCACTTGGAAGAAAACATTGTCTTGGTATTGTCTGGTTTCTCCCTACTGAAAAGGCAGGCAGCAGTAAAAGGCAAAAAGGTAAGGCTTCCACAACTCAGGGTGACACTTTCAAATGCTGCAGGGGCATATGTGTGGTTGGTATCTTTTTTTGGTGATGTACACAGCACAGATCTATTCAGGATATAATATCTTGCCCTCTTTCTTTATGGCAAAGATTAAAAGCACCTAAATACAGAGCAAGAGATTTAATGTGTAGGACTCAGATGGGAGTCCAGATGGGGACTGGACAATGCCTTAAAAGGACTGACAAAAAGAAAATAGAGTCCTCTTCCCTGACATTTTAGAGACCTTCATTTTATCCTCCGCCTGCAGACAGAAGGGATTTAGTTTCTTTCATCATTCCTCACACGGAAAATATACTGTACCTGTGACCATTTTTCTACTTTTCTCTGAAGTCTGATGTTGCTCTTACACCTTCCTGAAGATGGGACAACCATCAGCAATGGCCACATTAAAGTCTCTTCATGTCACAGACATCCTATGCACCTGATCTCACTGATACACAACATGATGCTGTAGAAAGCTTAGATTGGACTCCCATCAGTGCAGCCCCTTCTTCAGGGCTGTCCAGCTTTTGTGAGTAGCCATCATGAGCAAAGTAAGGTGTAATATATCCCAGCTGTTGATCTGAAAGTAGCAAGCATGTGGTTTGTTATGGTCAGGTCTTCATCTGGGATAAAAGGACAAACAAATGGGAGATGGAGAAACGAGTTTTTGCAAGCTGACAAGCAATTGAACAGAATGAATGCAAAGAACATTACATGCAATCAAACCAGGTGGTAGCATCTCACCTCCATTTTGAAAATGTTAGAATGATGAGGGAAAGAGGTGAGAAGAATGTGTCTAGAATTCCAGAAGAGGAATCATAGGCCACAGGTTTTGGTTTGGGCCCATTTCTGTAAAAATGGACTGACAAGGCTGCTTCAGCTCTTAGGATAATTTTTCTGCATTTTTTTTTCCCTTGAGATTTGTCTTCAGACTTTGTGAAAGAAAGAAAAAACTCTCTGTGGAAGAAGAAAAGGTAGCCAAAGTAGTGATAAAGAAGACAGAGAAGACTATACAAACTTTTAGCCTAGAGGCATATCTCATATCTTCTTGTGATTTTGATACTCTGAATGTGAGAGCTGTTTGAATTTTCCAGTGATAAGAGTGATTAAGCATGCACTGCATTAGAGATCCTTAGATTCAAAACCAATGGAGTATGTCTAAGTTAATTCCCAGAAAACAAGCCAGAGAAATGCAGATAGCTGCCTAGCTGACTGCCTCACATATTAAATATATCGGCTTTGAAAACAGTGAAACATATTCCATTCATGAACAAGTTGATGAATAGGTTTATGCTGTATGAAAGTCACTAACAGACCACTTTCACAGCCGTGCCAGCATTTAAAGTAATTGGTGGGACCTTCAGCTGATAAAACTAATTTCAGTTTTCTAACATTTATGGAAAATAATATGCTTTCAGTATTTCATATTGATAGAGCAGAGCTAGGATTTCATTTACTACTCCAGACAAAGCAAGTACAGCTATAAACTTGCTGGGCTGCTTTCTCTTTTTTTTAAAAAGGCACATCCTGAAAATGGATGCTCTACCCAAGAACGTAGTTCTGGAAGAAGCATCACATTTTCTATATATTAAGACTTGAAGTTTCTCTGTTTCCCCTGTTTATCTAAACATATCCAGAGGTTTTTTGCCCTCTTCATGTCCAGCATGGCATATAAATTAAGCATTTGTCTTCTTTATAGGATGTGGCATAATTTTCTACTTGCAGCAGAACATACAGCAACTCCTTGTTAGTCAGGCTGCCAATCACACATTCAGAAAAGAAGCACATCAACCTTTAGGGATGAATTAATGCTTCTGGTGCGAGGTTGCTTGAAGTGCAGATCCCTACACAGCTCTGTACCCATCCCAGATTTTTATCTCCTATTCCTTACAGTTTAATAGCCTAATTTTAAGACTGATAGCAATCTAATGGGACAGAAGAGATGTTTCCCTTGTGCATCTGACATTAGTTGTCCTGCTGAAAGTTTATGGAATAAAATGGGCATCCGCCCAAGAGATGAAGAAGTCATGAACATATTTCTAAATAAAAGTGGAAAGAAAATATTCAGTGCCAATGCCTACAGTTGTCCAAAGGCTGCATGATTTCCCTCCTTTCCCACTTCTACCTCCTTCAAGCTCTTTCTGGATACTTTATTCTGTGAGCCCTTACGCCCCCTCTTCATCTATATCTGTGTGTAAAAATAATTGACAAAAAACTGTAAGAAAATGAAAGAATTGTCTGGATGGAACAGAAGCTAAACAGGAATGTCATGAGGAGTTTTATGTTAAAGAGTTACTCTACTGAATCATGGAAAGCTACAGCTGTGACAGCTCAAAGCTAAGAAGGGAGCCATTTGGAAGTATTAACTAACTATACAGTGAGATGCTGAAGAAGCCATGGAGAGAGAGAGAAGTACGAGGGTACTTGCTATTAGGAGCTGTAGCTATAGGTGCACTGGAGACAGCAACCATCCATCAACAACTTGCTAATAGGGTAGAGGAACAAGATTTTTTTTACATGCAACCTGTTCCAGACAAAAAGCATTTTGGATTTCTCATTGCAAAAAGTAACTTACGTGATAGTAGAAATAATATGCACCCAGGCAGAAAGTATCTAAGAACTAGAACTTTACATCCCACTGCCAGAAAAAGACCGGAACCTTTGGTGGGAGACACATCTGAGGAACTGCCAGTAACTGGGGATGGGGTAAGTCCCTGGGGATCATTTCTGCATTGTTTTTATATAAACCCTTCAAATGCTGGGTAGTAAACACTTCTTTCAAATGGGCATCTCCTCAGGGCAGGAAAGCGTTCAGCTGAAACAGCCAAATACACCAAAACACGTTTATTATCCTGTAATGAATGGTATAGGTGAGGTGAACCAGGGGAGAAGAAAAGAATTACACAGCAAAATAGGCACTTACTGTACTATGAGCAGCTGTATAGTTAGGGAGCTTATATAAATTGTAGTGTATTGGATTTCAGACAAGGTCACCAGATTTACCCAGCACAAGACTGATGAATTCAGAAGGAAATGAGAAATATTACTGCAGTGCAAAAAGCACTTCAATCCAGCCTGTACAGTCCTTCCCTTTGCATGGAGCTGATTGTGTCACTAGTTCAGTCAGGGAATATCAAAGTAGCCAGGGAGGTGCCACACTGCCATTGAAAGTACCTCCCTTTGACAATACAAACCTGAACAACAACTGAGGCTTTATTGAACAAAACCCCTTTTGTACATGTTTTTTTATCTCCCTGGTTTCTGGTTGCACCATCTTGATTTGATTGTATTACAGCATCTGCTTTCGAACCTGTTTGCTTAGTTCATGGAAGGAAAAGCACTGATATTACACAAACGGAAACTGCAGGTAGAATTCTTGCATTGCAAGTTTTTTATTGTTTTTTATTGGTGTTTGGCCTGAACAGATATAATAAACACCTGACAAGAAGCAATGGGCTAGATAGAACTTTCTTGTTTGATTCACAAGGCTTCATTTGGAGTTATGGGAAACTAGAGAAAGGGCTCTGGTCAGTCATTTCCTTTTTTCTTTTTTTTTTTTTTTTTTCCAATATATATTAAAATGAAGGTATGAAGTTTCACAGCCTGAAGAATTCAATAACTTAAATAAGATCAACAAAGTAACTAAGACCACTGTGAAAACTGCCCAAAACCTAAAAAAGGACAAGAAAGCAATAGAGAAATGCTGTATCTCATTATGTTTCTGTACTTTTAGTGGACAGTTCACAGCTATGACCATCTGAACAAATGGAGTACCTTAAGCAAGAGTAGTTTTCAAACCCGGTGTTGGGTTTGCATGTTCCTAACCCACATATGCATGTTGCTTTACAGGTGATAATAGATAACATCAATGTTCACACACAAAGATATAGGTGCCTACTCTTTTTTACAGAAGACCTGTGTGCAAACCGGGAATTTTTCAGATTTTCTGGGAAATGGACACTTTTATGAGACGTCTGAGCTCTATCCAAGCCTTGAGTGCGAAAAGGGAATTATTTCGATATCAGGAGTCTCCTCCAGCAGAGAAGCAGCCCAATACATGTGTGCTGAATGATCAATAGGCCATGAACAGGAGATGACATTCCTCTGAAGCTCAAAGGCAGCTCTCCCCTTTGTCTTGGCCTGTGAAGCACCCCAGTCAGAGACACAGCTGTGCACAAAACCAAAGGCAAACAGCAATTGCCATTTTTGATACACTAGGAAGTGACAGAAGGTTGCAGGGCCTGTCAACCTTCTTTGGTGAGCCAGCAAACACTGTGGTGCTCGGCAGCCCTGCTTGCTGCTTAAAGCTGAGAGCAAATCCCAAGGTGCTGCAGCGGCTGCCTGGCTCTGCTCTTGAGTGGCACATCCTGCGATGCCAGCGGGCACTCAGCGCCAGCCTGCGCGAGGAAATGCTCTGCGCCTCGCCACGTCTTCCCCCAGAGAGCAAGTCGTTGAGTCTCATGTAAATAATGTATTTGGAGATTACTTTTAGAGCAGGAATCTGTTCTGATCAAACTAAATTTTTGGTTCATGAGATATTAATTCACACAGGGATTCCATTTTTTCTCAACACTTTTAGTCATCGTACTTCGTATTCTTCAAAGGTGCCCTTACAGAAATATTTTGGTACTCTGTTATAAATGACCTAACCTGCTTCTTCTTGGTCACTTTAATAAAGCTTAATGAGAATATCTCTTCACCTATACCTGGTCACACAAACCTGTCTGTCTGGATATATTATGTAACTTATTTTGGCATGCAGAATTTACACGGAAAGAAGGAGGTTCTTGCCTTTTTATCTGCTCTCCTAATTCACAAAACCACTATTAAACTGCAAAAGGTTAATGAAGTCCAGACTTGTCTGTCAGGTTCCAAAGTGGGAAAAATGTCAATTGCTGTTACTTAAAAATGTCATTAGCACATCCATTTAATTATGTATGAGAGACATGGTTACCACAGAGACGTGGCTGCCATTATGTGAGCAAAGGAAAATTTTTTAGAAGTGGGGCTGGAAGCTCCTGACTGACGCCCTGCCTGCTCTTGCTGCCCAACCTCTGTGTGTGCACGCAAACACATATATGTACATCATGATCACTACTGGTGAGTCTGAGTTACAAAGATGTAGGTGAGAAAGTAAGGAAAAAATATGTTTGGAAAAGGGCTGTTCAAAGCTCGTTCCTAACAATTTTGAATCTGCTGTCAGAACAGAATGTGGGAACTATGAATCCATGGGACTAAAGAGAAAAAAACCTACCTTCCCTATCCAGCTAGTGTTCTTTCAGATTTATCCACCTCAATACACATGGGTGGCCAGTGCTGCTTCCATGCAAGACTGCTCATTGTGCATGGCACCATTAGGGTTGCAGCTGGTCATGGCTGTGCTGTCGGGGCTTGCGCGTCTTACGTTTGCCCAAAGCAGGAGGGCTACATTTCTGACTGACATGACGTTTTGCCAGCAGACAGGTTTTGGTTTTAAAAGCTAGCTTCCTTACCATAGGAAAACCACTGACTTCAGATAACAAGACAAACCCACAGAACAGGGTGTTGCCCTTGCTTTGGAAAGAAATCGACTTATTCAACATTTTCAGGCTTCAGAAGGCTTCAATGCTTTTTAAAGATAATCCTTTGCTATTTTTCAGCTTTACAACTACTGTGCTGTTCTCATCACTGTACCAGGAGGAACCATAGAACAGATTTGAAAGGGACCCATAAATATCATCAAAATCCGACTCCTGGCCCTGCACAGGACAGCCCCAAGAGCCACACCATGTGCCTGAGAGCATTGCCCAAACACTTCTCTAACTCTGTCAGTCTTGGTGCTGTGACCACTTCCCTGGGGAGCCTATTCTAATGCCCAAACAGCCTCTTGGTGAAGAACCTTTCTTTTCCTAATATTCAACCTAAACCTCTCCTGACACAAATTCAGGGCATTCCCAGGATCCTGTCCCTGGTCACCAGAGAGAAGAGATCAGTGTCTGCCCCTCCTCTTCCCGTCATGAGAGAGATGTAAACTGCAATGAGGTCTTCCCTCAGTCCCTTCATTTCCAGGCTGAACAAGCCAAGTGACCTCATCTGTCCTCATATGGCTTCTCCTCAAGACCCTTCACCATCTTTATAGTAGTAATATCTTGAAAAATTTCTAGCAAAACAAGAATTCCCTCCTCCACCTAAGCAAAATCTGCAGACTTTAAACTGTATCTAAGTTAAAATACAAATATATATGTGAGAAGTCTATAGAAGTCTTTCTTGAAATGCCAGATCCAAATCTGGACTCTGACTTCTGTCCTAGCTCCAGATGGTGTTTCCCAGTATAACTCTGTTTTCAGTTGCTTTTACTTTTGTCAAACTTGAATGAAACTGCAAACGTAAATCACCTGGCCCATGTGCTATTCTACAGTATCATAATGACGGCAGGATTTTTTGGGTTGTGACATCTGTGTAGAATCGTGTGTGCTGCTTAGTGCTGTGGTTGCTGTCAGCTCTGTGAGTCACCGTGGTGCTGCAGGCAGTACAGGGGAGCCCCCTCACTGCAGCCCACTTTTGTACTATAGTTTACACACATTCCAAGTGTATTTTCTGGAACTGGCAACAGGTCCCTGCTGCAGAGATAGCCAAGCTGTGGCTCCGGTATGGTGCAGCTTGGAAACAATCTTGATGCAGCTCTGGCACCGCAGTAGAGCTGCTCAGCTGTGCTCATGCAAAGATGCTGCTCTGCTCCGAGCCTTGCCTGCAGGCACAGCACACCACCCTGGCTGCAGGGGGGATGTAATCCCTCATCATCATCCCTCACCAGGGCATCCTCTGCCCTTGCAGTAGCTCCAGTCCAGAAGTAGCCCACATAAGGGTGCCACATGCCCTGTAGGGTTAGGAAAGTTGGTTACAGCTATGGGTTAGGAAGAGTACTGTACCCAGATCTATAATTTTCACTTAAGAAAGATAATTTTTCACTTATGATTTTTACTTACTAGAATCACCTACAGTATTTTTTTTTTTTTACAGACTAAATACTGAAATAGCTCAAAAGGCAGTCTTCTTATGGAGGAGGAGAAGAAGTTTTCTTCCAAAGGGTATTTCCTTCTACCCCACTGAAGAACGATCACAGAAATCTACTCTTTCTCTTTCTAATCTCTCTGTTTAGAAAACCTGGGTGACATTAGGGTCAGGCTGTTCTTCAGTGACAGCTGGCTGTCATGATCACCGTGTCATACTACCTGGCTCATTTTCTGTTGGTGACTGAAAACCCTGGAGAGGGTAATTGGAGTTGACCATGGGAACATTTTCATTGTAACTGAAGAGAGCCATTACAGCTTCGCTATTGAATATACTTGTCTCATCTCACTGGGTAGGCTACGAAAATACATATTGGCCTGGGGTTTTTTTCTGTTCCAAGTGCTAGCTTTTCCCCCTTTTTGATTATGTTTTTCTATGGACAAATTTAATGGAATATGATACCACATAGCAGTATAGTGTCATGTTGTTTTAATGGCCTCTGGCTCCCTGCTCTTCCCACCCAGCATCTCTTTATCTTTTATTGGTAAATGACACACTCATGCAAAATCAGTATTTTGTCCTCTGAGGCACATTTAATGGTGTGTCTACAAGTGGATTTTGTCCTCAAGCAGAATGTTGTAATCTTTGAGGCCCTAGATTTTCATGACTTTAAAAAATTTTTGTCAAAATGGGTTTGCAGTCTGAAAGATCAATATTGGGAGCAGATAAATGTCTTAGGCAAAGCAGGAAAGAGCACCACTTGCATGAATACCAGATTTCAATGAAAAGAATGTGGGTAATAAGCACCAGATCCTCTCTCCTCCCTCTCAGTAATAAAGAATTTTGTACTGCTCAGTAGCAAATCTCACAGAGTTGCGAAACAAACACCGTATACCTTGATTTGGTGATGAATAAAATTAATTTTTATGCCATTAGTTAAAAGCATTAATTCAGGCTTTTAGTGTTTCAGGGTTTATTTCTTGTCTTCTCTAGCAAAGTTCATTTGTTAATGGGATTGCACATTGAGGACAGAAATTACGACTTGCATTATTCTCATTGTTCTGTTTGTTCTCACTTCTTGTATTTTCTGAGAAATCTACAGCACACACTAATGACAGCAGTTCCTTTTCAATAAGAAACAGACCTTCTGAGAATTCATAGTTAAAGCATACAAAGGAACAGTGTGTTGAGAGCGCTCTTTCCATCTTCAGTTGCTATATTTATCTTCTCAAATCCTTTGTATATCAACGAAGTAGAAGTAAAAAATTACAAAAATAGGTCTTTCACTTTATCAACTCAACTGGTGTATGATAACATGCATAGGTTGGGTGTGAGTCCATTTCTTTCTTTCAGAGCTCCTGTTTGGGGAAGAAAATGTTCCTTCTTTGGGTAATAACTATTTTGAGCTCTGGCACAGAACTCAGATTCTTAAGAGATCATTTATATTACAAAGGCTCACTCTGTACTTCCTCAGTGCTTAGAGGCACATTTCAGCTTCCAAACCAAAATCTTTTTTATGTTTTTTTTTAAAACAAATTACGGGTTTTACTTAGAGTTTTTAAAAAGAAGAAAAAATCATGTATGAAAGCAAAATTAATATACTAGTCTTTCTAAAACAGAGAGAAAGTTGTTTTATTCGTCTCTACTTTTCCAACAGTTCTCTGAAATATATTTGACCCTGACACAGCGTCTCTGTAAAAGGGATTGTATTTCTTAAAGCCAAATGGGAAAATGATTCATAACATCCTATTCGAGATGACAACTGGGCTGATGGTCTAGCTAACTACATATCCATTTCCAAATGTACTAAATTTAAAAGGTTGTAATCACAGTTTTTAGTACATACGTGATGTTGCGTGACGGCCAGACAGATTAGATACATTCTTGCCATAGAAGAGTCTGGTGCATGAGGCAGTGTTTATGCACACAGCTTAGACCACCTCGTTCAGCCTTTTTGCACGGATGTTCAGATCACTTGTAGGCCAGGGACTGTTTTCAATAAGGCTGATGAAAAATTCACTCAAAAAATAAGGATGCAACATGGCAAATGTCCTGCCATATTATTATGAAAGGGCTTTCTATTCTAATGTCTGAAAGCAGAATTTTGATCTTCAGTATTGATTTGGTAAATTTTCAAGTATTCTATTTGACCTTTCATAAAAGATGCAGTGCTCTGTTTGAGCTGATATGTTATCAAGGTGGAAAACTGTTTGTCCTTCTTAAATAACCAAAGGAAAGAATGAACCTCCTGTACTGCAGATAAATATAGTTCAATGGGACAAGAATAGGAGGAAGAGAATCTGTTTGGAAGTATTTTAAGACATCCTTTCTTTTCCATTATTAGTGCTTGATTCCTGTCATTTTAATTGACTTAAATAATTGATGTACATCCAGTTTAGTGCTTTGAGTCATGTTTATAAAGTTTTGTCTTCATGCTGTTATGTGCTTTCAGTTTTTGAGGAAGGCACTTGACTCTGCCAGGGAGTACCCTGCTCCCAATGAACTGTGTGAGATATGTTTGCCATGGGCCACTGCCCCTGATGGAGCAAGTCCTGCTGCTCTGCGAGATGTGACTGCACGTAGAAGAAGGGCAAAGCAAGAACAAAACAAGAAAAGGAGAATAAAACGCACAGAAGCTATTACATATTTTCCTGGAGAAAGGTGCTTAGGGAGGAAGCTGAGATGCTACAGGAGCCCTTTCAGGAGAAGCAAATCAATGGGAGTGATGGATAACTTGTCAACAAACTATACTTAGGGAAAGAGAAATCGTACAGATGAATTTAGCAAAAAAAAAAATTTAAGCAAATTTAGCCCTTCGAAATAAGCTCAGTGATCACGTCACAGGTTTGATTTTGTCCCCCCATTATTCTGGTTAATAGTTTCTTACTCCTTCCATGAGGTTCAGCATGACTGGATCTTTGTGTGGACCTGGATGGCCCAAGCAAGTGAAATTTCAATGATTTTGTGTTGGTGCATGGAAATAAAGAATCATTTCACCAACCAGGAGATAGCTACTAGTAGAAATATCCAGATGTTATGCAACAAATTTAAAATAACGGATAGCTTTTCTCTTGCATAGACATATACCTGTGGCTATTTCTCAGGAGTATTTTAAATAATATAAAAACCTGTGTGTTCTTCTGGGTAAGTCTTTCCTACTGTTTTAATTCCCTATGCCTATTGTCTAAGTAGTTTCTACCTACTGTTCTCATGCATCTAAAGGAATCTATGTGTGCAAGCCAGGTAGCTACAGGGGCAAACCAGCACATGAGAGACACTGCCAGATCCCACTAGAAAAGGCTCTGTACTTCCAGCTGAAGCAGGCTTAAAGAGGTGTGAGTTATGTTTCTAATTTTATTACTTTATTGACTTCCACTTGGGAACTGTCAGTCAGAGCCATACTGCCTAAAAGACAGCAGAGGCTTCATGCTGATCTGAGAACCCAGGCAAAGCATCTGCCCAAGGAGATGGAAAACTGAAACACTGTCAGGTAAAGAAATGTATTGCTGGTATGCACAAGGCATTGCAAAACCTGTGCCTTAGAAATTTGTTACTGGTTTAACCCCAGCTCGAAACCAAGTACCATGCTGCCACTCACTCGCTTTTCCCTGGTGGGGTGGGGAGAGAATCACAGAATCGTGGAATCATAGAATGCTAAAGGATTGGAATGGACCTTAAAGATCACCTAGTCCCAAATCTCCTTCCATGGGCAGGGATACCTCCAACCTGACCAGGTTGCTCAAGGTCTTATCCAACCTGGCTTTGATCACTGCCAGGGTTGGGGCATCCACACCTCCCTGGGCAACCTCTTCCAGTATCTCACCAACCTCACAGTAAAAAATTTCTTCCTAAAATCTAACCTGAATTTGATGAGTAAAAGTGGGAAAACTCATGGTTGATACAAAGGTGTTACTAATTGAAATAAATTAAAAATAATAATGAAGTGAAAAAATAACAATAATAAATAAAATGAAAAAAAGGAAGGGAGAGAGAGAGGAATAAAACCCAAGAAAGACAAGTGATGCACAATACAATTGCTTCACCAGCTGCTGACTGATATCCAGCCTGTTCCCGAGCAGCAATCTGCAGCTCCCAGCCAGCTCCCCCAGTTTATACACTGAGCATGACGTCCTGTGGTATGGAATATCCCTTTGGCCCGTTCGGGTTGGCTTTCCTGGCTGTGCTCCCTCCCAGATTCTTGTGCACCTGCTCACTGGCACAGCATGGGAAACTGAAAAGTCCTTGACTACTGAGCAACAACTAAAACATCAGTGCATTATCAACATTATTCTCTTACTAAATCCAAAACACAGCGCTGTACCAGCTACCAAGAAGAGAATGGACTCTCTCGTAGTGAAAACCAGGACGGTGGGAAACACAGGTAGAGACACCTTTGTGTGAGAGATGGATGCAGCTGTAAATGTGTCACTGCTGCACCATCTACACATCACTCGTAACTGCTTAACTTGGGAATAGTTTGGAAATAAAACTCTTCATACAAATAATAAATAAAAGGCCTTTCTTTTTATGTTAATTCTCTCATTGCTTGGGTTTGTCAAAGTTCTGCTAATACTACATTTCAGGGGCAAAGGGTATCCTGGGGGGGTTTCCCTTCTAATACAGCAATTTTTGTGTGAAGAATCCTTTTTTTGTAAGGATTTTGATATGTGAGGGTTTTGCCTTCCAGTATTAATTTACAGGTAGCTTGAATCACTTCTGTCTCAGTTTTGGATCATTTTATGAAATTAATTAAATTTCAAAGGTCATCTGAATCACAAGGCTGTAATCTAGAATTTCAGATGTGCGAATTCTAAAAATATTTTAGAAATATGTTTGGTGGTTTAGTTTTTGTGGGTTTTTTTTTTGGTTGCTTGCTTGCACACTTGGCTTTGTTTTTTTCAGCACAGATGCAGTGCAGATGGATGCTTCGCAAATGTCTCTACGTCTCTACGGTATTTGGGAAGGTATCTAAACACTGGCCAAGGCAAATCCATTTTTTAAGATTACAGAGCATAAGGTGCTGTTCAGCTCACAGCGTAGAGCTGTTAACTGTGGAAACCTATTTCAAAAGGAAAAGGAAAAGACTACAGGGAAAAACAATATTTTCCTGTAGCAGGTGTGCTCCAAACCCAGTGGGTGTTACTGGGAAATACCTGGATCTCATCTGAGTATTGATATCAGGCCAAGATGAGTATTTGGGACCGTGATCTAAAGCAACATGACCCTTCACACTGTTTCTCAAGTCTGAAAGACAGACCAGTGCTTACCTGCTTTCTTTTAAACCCACCAATGTCCACTTTGTTCTGCCCTTTGGACAGTCCATCTGTGATTCCAGCTCATGCCCTGGTAACAGAGAAAATGTAACTGTACACCTGTGCATCAGGTGAACACGAACTCTAATGCATCATCTACAGAAATAAAATGTGGCATATCCTATCTCAAGTCAGGTACATCCTTGAAACATCAAGGTCAGTAGCAATTGCTTTGTGCTTCATGTAGGATCAGTGGAGAGGAACAATCATTGCAGGAGGTCACGCTGGTCTTCACATCTGAATGCTCTGCAGAAATACTTGTCTCTCTTGCTTGCCAGGCTCTCCGTTGCCAGTAACTTAAGTACTTCTTCCGAGAGATGTTGCTTCAATAATTTGGAGGCAAACCTGATTAGAAAACCTGAGGCATTGCTATGAGTGGGAATACCAGTAAAAGTTTTCTGAAATAGTCATTATATTTTCTGTGGCTGAAGCCTGATGTTGATGTTTATTTCTAAACGAGAGAAAAAGATTGAAATGACTACCCCTGTACTTCCAATAGGTGTTGTTCTCTTCTCTTAAAAAGTCCTTTCACACTGTTCTGCTTCTGAATTCACTGGAAATGAGCATTTGAGGTACTTCAGTAGAGGAAAGAGAAGAATGAGGTGCTAACTGTAACACATTTAAATGTAGATGTGCTAGATACCTGTTTCCCTCAGTGGGAATTATATATTCCCTCAATTATAGCTGTATGAGAACACGCAGGACACATCTGTTTCTCTGTAAATCACTTTTATACTACAGATCAGTTGATTAAATGGGATTTTGTGTAAAGACCTGTTCTTGAATGAGTAAGAGGAAGGTATTAATGGTTTCTTTGGTACATAGCACTACTTGCTGTGTGCTTTTCACGGTACACGTGTTAGGGGGCTGCTGAATCTGGCAAAGTGGCAGAGGTGAAGCTGCCATATCTCCATGCAACCAGTAGCCGAGCGCGTGTACACGTTACACATACGCATATAGACACTGACAGCCACAGAGAGAAAACAGACAGGATTGTGTCTGTGCTCCACACACGAGGCTTGGCCCAGCCTTGCATGCCTGGGATGAGTGGCAGAGCAGTGTGTGAGAGGCAGGAACTGCACCAAAGAGGGCTGAAGAAAGAGTTTCAAGGATCAGAGTTTGAGCTGTGGTGCATCTTCAAGACTGATAGTCCATCTTCATCTCTGTTGTCATCTATGTTCTTTAAATAATCAGCTGCTGGCCTTTTAGCTTCCATTTATCCCGTTATCACTGACAAGAATTTCAATATATGATAAGTTGCATGCACCACGTTAAGCAGAACTGATAAATTAATGAAAAAATGGTTTGGGAGACTGTTGAGTGAACAAGAACCTGATTAGCCTATACCTGCCCTCTTATTATTCATTGCTTATATATTCTCCAACAACTGAAAATGTGGTGTAGATAACTGTTGTATGAAAGCAAATTTCAGGCTTTTAATCATGATTACTAACAGCAAGAAGTTATTCTATCATTCAACTTTTGTTGAAGCAGAAGTAATTTGTTTTTTAACAACAGGTTTCTGTAGCAACACCTACTGCTGAAGGTGCTGAAGCTCTGCCCACATCAGAAGCATGATCTTTTCTTTCAGTTCTGGTGTATGAGAAAAGGAAGGCTGCTTCCCATCATTGCCAGATGAAATACTTGCAGTCATAGCTCCGGTGATAAGGCAACATCAAGTGATGTTTTAAGTGACTAACGACAAAGCAGAAGTGTTTTGATTAAATCCAGCTTTGATTAAGCACTTGAATAGTCGCTATGATCAATTTATGAATAATCCAGGGATCAAACAGAATCATGAATATGCTTGGTCTAACCCTTCCAAGTAACATATACATCAGTATAAAGCAGGATCAGGAACAATTTGTGAACAGAGAAGTGTTTAATCTGTCAGTTAAGTGGTCACAGTGAGTAACATGACCAGCTCTGGTGGCAGAGAGAGACAGAGCACTTTGAAAATAGAAAAATCTTCTTTTTTTTTTTTTTTTCTGGCAGGATCCAAAAGAAATCTGAGAGAGCCGCATTAAAAAGCATAGTCGAAACAACCCCGTGAAGAATAGATCATTACTGCTGCAACACTGGCAGCCCAAGGAATTACTGAGCAGAGGTCAGAAGGACACAGCTCCGGGACAGAGCTGCCAAGGAAGTCTTTCTGAGCAGACCCACGGTGGCTCTGACAGGTCCTGGGTCTGCCTCTGAGCCTGAGGGAGCACAACTTGAGGCCTTTGAAGCTTTCCTTGGGTTCATCTAGGCTTCATTCGGCCTTCCTCAGTGTAGTCTTTCTTCCTCACTGCTCTTCCTCCAGTATTAGCTGGATTTCAGGAGTAAAGACTAGTCATGAAACTGATGTGTAAGGACTGAATTTCCTTCCACGAAACCCCCAGACATATCCATTGCTGTGTGACAGTACAGGACACCCAATGTACAAAATCATGGACAGGGCAGAGACAAAGGAGGGTGGACAAAGGCAGAAGTGAGTCATTTCTAACTTCAGAGTTAATTTTCAAATGGCTCAGTGCATCTGAACTTGCCCACAAACAACACTGTCGTTTTTTTCTTTTTTTTTTGGTAAAAAAATCCATTCTTTCTCCAAATGGAAACATACAACCGACTAAAGAATGAAAATGCAGCACCAACGACAATCACCAGATCATCCCCAAAAAATAGAAACAATCTCAGCTCAAATCCTCTCTGAAGCAAGTTTTACCTCAGAGAGGGAGGAGAGCCAGAGACATCACAAAGGCCATTAGAACATAGTTTCTGGCATATGCAAGCATGCAAATAACAGCTCATGAGGTCTGAAATTGCCAATAGGTATCTCTGGGTGATATCAGACACGACTGAATGCATAATACTTCCGGATGAAAGCATATAACTACAGAAGAAATATGTTCCCAGATAGATCCCTGGCAGGACTTGGAAATTACTTACCACTGGAAATGTTGTAAGTATTTAGTTGCTGAAACAAAAGCCTCAGCTCAGATGTCTAAAATGCTTTTGGGAAGTGCAACCCTATGAGGTTAGGAAGTAAAAGTAAATCATTGGTCAGCAGATATAAACAGGTCGCTTTGGACTGTGCCACAACAATTTTACTGCTCTAATGCAAACCTGGGATGAGCTCTTGTTTTTATTGTAGCTTTTGCCTTTTCAAGCTCTAGGTTCAAAGTTTGCAGTCATAGTTTTGTCACAGCCAAAAAGCCTTCTGGATAAAATATATAGGCATAGTTCCAGCGTCCAGAGATTGTGAAATTCAGTTTCTCATTTACTACTGTAAAATTTTTTGAGTCTCTGAACAGTTACTTAGTCACACCTTCAACCAAGGCTAATTGTATCCTGACAAAGTTCTTCATTAAAGGGGAGGATAAATGGTTCCTTAGCCTCCTGTTTGTCTCCACAGATACAGCCAACCTGCTTTTCACTAGGCTCTTTACAGACTTCCACTGAGGTTTTGGCTACTATTGTACCTCTTCTCTTAATGAAATCTGCCGTGCACTTGGGCCATGTATTTACAGTTTCATTTTGCTTACGGGTACTCCTTTCCCCTCAGTGAAAATGTGTGACGCTGCTGAGCATGAAGTGCTACTGAATTTTTATTACTTTTTATCCATCCTTGTTAGAAGTAGAATGCAGGAGCTAGGAGAATGGATGTATTCATTCCTTCAAGGCTTAAAAAAAAAATAGGATTGCTTTGATTCATGGGTACGTTGAAAACTCTGAGGAGTGTGAGACGGTGCAGTTAAGAGCCTGCATATGGTTCTTGATGTGACATCCCAGCACCTACAGGATGGGGGACCAGCAGGCGAGTAGTGCAGTGTGGGGAGCTCCTCTCCTTCTGCAGGAAAAGCTCCTGGAAGGAGGTCTAAGCATATGGACAAAAAGAGAAGCCATTGTTCAAAAATTGCCCCAGAGTTACCTTTCTGCACCAACATTTCCACCAGTACTGTGGTGGTTCTGCAGCTCCTCTCCTGCCCCTCTCATTCACGTGGTTCTGGTAGCTGCAGTCCCGCCTGCAAACAAAACCTGGCCTGCACAAGAGAGGACATCAGTGATGCTGGGATGTGGCGCAGCGTGGGATTGTAGGGCCTGTTGGCCTTACATCAGTAAAAGCATCATTGCCTTTGCTCACACGATTCAAAGTCTGAGAGTAATTACAACCTGCTTTTCTAGTCAGAAAACCAGAAGGAAAATGTAAACAGAAGATACCACTCAGGCTTCAGTAGGCGGTGCATGACATTTTTTCCCGATACAGAGATTACTGTGTTTGGTATACTGGGACCTCAGAAGTCCCTCACAATTAAAAAGCTTGATCTGTGTGTGAGATTTAATCTGCCTTCCTTTGCTTGCTCTGGGACCTTCCCCACCATTCAACTTTAAAACTGTGCCTTCTTCCTCCCTGCCTAATTAACCCCCTGCATAAACACTGAGAGGAGCCTGAGGAACACGGGAACACAGCTATTTTTGTGTTCATAAAGACGTAGGGAAGGCAGAATTAAAACATGCTGACATATGCACATCACAGCAACTGCTTTCTCTGCATGATCCCAAGGTCTCTGATAGCAATTTTTGACCTTCAAAAATTTAGGCACTTTTATCAGATTAAAAATTTTCCTCACCCAATGAAGAATTTACGCTAGGAAATATTTATTGGAGTACCAACACACCTTCTGTCAGTTTGCTTTGTGGTATGTTGCTTATGTGGTGTGTCAGGCCAGCTCTAATCGGTTTTCCATGTTTACCATTACGTGACTTTCACCTTCTGTCTCTGTTTGAAAACAGAAATCTTGGAAATACATTGGCTTTGTTCAATTAAAAAGTAAGTTTGTATGACAAAACATTAAAAAACGTACCTTAAAATGAGATGCAAGTATAGTAACTTCTAATAAGAGTCACAATGACTTTCAGAAGCTCTGAACAGGATGCCCTGGGACATATTTCAGCCTCGTGCCAGTTGCTCTTGCAGCTCTTTGGTGACACTATACCACCCACAGTTTCCAATTTGAAAGGTTATTTCTGCAGTTACAAACTTGTATCAAAGAATAAATAGCAATCTCCCTCTTCAGAGCACAACTCAAAAGAGTCTCTATTCACCAACAGAATCTCCTTCCTTTTAAAATTTACAGCAAATTTCACTTGATTTTTGCCTCTTCCCTTCTGCTCGTATAACCAGGATGAGAACATGATTGCAGATGGTTTTTGACATCTGCTGATCAAGCCTCATTTTGCCTCTCTGCCTCTGTTTTGCAACATTTTGGTCAGTGCAGCCAACCACCTAAATTGTGAAACAGGAGGGAGGGCTATGCAGGGAAAGAACAGAGCCGCAGAAACTTTGGCTTAGCAGGGCTCACAGTACCAAGCCTTATTACCAAACACAAATGAATGTCATGAGAGTAAATTACATTATCTTTTGCTGAGGTATTTTTGGAGATATTTCCTTAGTGATCCTATTTTACCTACAATCTGAGGATGCTGATGTCTGAAACGAGATAAATATCTTATCCAATTCATTTTTCTTTATAATTAATCTGCATAAACATGCTGGAGTCAAAGCAGTCTCTAATTTCTCCTAACTGTGCAATCATGCCACATTGGTCTTACCTTCAGTTCTAGAATCCTCTATGTTGCAGCTGTGTGAGAAGAGATAGATGAATTTTTGAAAAAAGGAGATTGAAAATTAGAGATTTAAAATTTTAATTAATCCAGTTTGAATATAAAGCCAAGCTTGCAGAAAACACATATTTCTGCAACACACACACACACACACACACACACAAAAAAAAAAAAGGAGGGTCAGAAATGCTAATTTAGGTAGGGCATTACATTTGGAAAGAAAATGGAAACTATTGATCCTTTAATAATATTTTTGCCTTAGGAATGCTTTGAGCATAGAGTGCAATTACTTACCTAGTATTTCAGTTCAGTACCATCCTGTTCACTAATATGAATGCATCTAAATGAAATGAAAGAACAACAGTAATAAATACAGGAATTGTATTCCACAACGTTTGAGTGCTATATTCGCTATTGACACAGCAACTCTGAGTAAGTCAAACCATGACTTAGTGAGTGGCATCTTAAATGAAAGATAGTAACAGCCAAAAAAAGACATCCAAAACCCAGTGTGCAGTGCGTACCCATCGCAGCATGGCTCCTATGTTATACAGCTAGAATGTTCTGTCTGCTTTACTGAAATGGACTGATGTTCCTTGCTAATGTGGGAGCTAGCTACATATAAAACATTTGCTTTTTCTGATAAAATATAAAACAAAATATGTGAGCTAATTTTGTAAAATAGCAAAAAAAAAAAAAAGACACTATGAGAAAATCCCAGTCACTTAACAGATGAGTTGAAAGATGGAGACATCTGTAAAATGCAGTTCCTTCTCTGCTCAGAAAGGTTTGAAAATATGCAGTTAGAATGACATCAACAAGAAGGAAAGTGGAGATAGATTCAAATGTATCTAAACCAGCCTAATTGATTTAACAGAAATGCACTTTTTCCTTCTGTAGCTCTCTACCCTTCATGTGAGGTAACCATTGAGACTCAGCATTTTCAGTGTGCTGAGCCTCACATCATCCAATGACACACCTCACGTCAGAAAAATAACATCAGAAAAATAACATTGGCTTTATGTAGGACAACCCTCCAGGCTCAAACACACGATCAGCTTAATTTGGTTTACAGAGCTATGGTGTGTCAGCTCAGCTCTAGTAGCTGACTGCATCTAAGCTCTAAACTTCCAGCAAGCTCAAGGTAGGATGTACAAGCTGCAACCACGCTGTGGGGAAGAGAGATGCTCTGTGTTCAGGGGAGAAGGAAAGTTCCTCATGCACTAACGTGTACGCTTCAAAGACTGTATGCAGTTATCGTGCTCGTGGGTGGCTGGGCGGAGAGGCAGCCACTTGTTCGAGGGGTCTCCTTCGCAAAGGAGCCCCTGCAGCACTGCTTTGCACCTCGCTGGTGTACCCCTTCTCGCCCGTGCGGTGTGACACACAACCAAACCCACACGGAGTTGACGAGCTCAGGCACCACTAGAGATGAGAGGCGGCTCCTGTAGGAGAATCCCCAGAGGGGTTTAATCGGAGGAATCCCGGTACCAAGAGAGCTAGTTTCTCTCGGGACCCGGTTGAAAAAGGGGGTCCCGAGGGGGCGAGGTTACACGAGATCAGCCAATAAGGAGAGGGAGAGAGGGGAATGGGGGTTGGGTTTACAAAACTTGATAAGAAAAGCCTTTAGACTTGGGAGCTGGCTCACCAAAGGGACAGCCCTGCACTGGGGTCTCTGGGCTCCCTGGTGACCACAGCTGTTGGCTCAGCCAGTACAACATGTAGTAAAACTTTCAACACTTATATCCACAAGGAATATTTCCAAAGTTCCTGGGAATGCCTGCCAAACTCGTTCAAGTCCCATAAAAGCACGGGGTAATGAAGGATCAGTCCACCTGCTCTGTCTCATCAGGTGTCTTAGGTGAATTTGCTAGGCTCTATCAGACACCTGTGGTGGCAGTCTTTTGTATGATGCCGGCCCTCTGCCCATTGGAGCACCCACCAGGACACAGGGAACTTCAGTTCTTAGACAGTCACAATGTGGACACAAAAGCAGTGGGTTTATGAAATACTTGTTGCATCTGGGATGGGTAGAAGTGGCAGATCCATACAGGTAAAATAGAAAGAAATTTCTTTATGGGTTAGGCCAGGAGGATAATAGGGTTCTAGTCCCTTCTGCCTCGATTATTTCTACTTTCATTTTGGGGGGAGTCTATCATTTGTAATGGTAAGCATACTCTATTATATTTTGTTCCATTCCTTATACAAAAAGCACATCATTTGGTATAGCTACTGGCAATCACAGGCAGTTCCTCTTTTCTCAGCTGCTCCCTATGGAAGAGCTTTTCCCTGTATTGTGTTTACACAGTGCTTTCCTTCCTCTATCTAAGTTCATTTACCTAAGACTGGAGCCTTTCTAAAAGTTCATGTCCCTCTTAGATAGTTACAGGATAAAAGTTACAGGACATTTACAACTATAGAAATGCTGTCACTCAAAAAGTTAGCATGTTTGATATGCACTAGTATGTACCAGAGAGGCAAGTACTGACCACTCCCACTCTAAAGGATGGAATTACAAGGAGCTGAACTGGCCCTTGCACAGGCATTTGGACTGGTTCATTCCAGTTGCCTACAGGAGCATCAGAGGCAACCCAGGAGTTACACCAGTGTTGGCACTCCAGCTCTGCTTCCCTCTGATCCCAGGAGGTTACTATTTTTTGAAAGTGGTGCTGAACGACAGCCTCAGTGGCTCAATTACTGAAATGAAACAGATTATCTTTGTCTCACATACTTATGCATGAAAGTTTTTCTCCAGTCTTGTGTTTACAGTACTTCACTAGGTAATTTCTAATTCAGTGCCTACAGTTTGCAGATGTCTCGTTACATCAGCAATAATTGCTGCTAAATCTCTATTATTTTTATTCTGTTTTGACTGGCGATGATTGAATCAGATTCCTTTAGATTAGTTAATGAAGTGCTGAAACTAATCTATATAATAATAAGTTACTAGAGAGACTTTCAGAGGAATTTAAAAGTCACGGTGGGTCTGGCTTCAGGGATGATTTACATGGTGGAAGAAGGAGCTGTAAAGGACAGCTGCCATACTCAGGAAGATCAGTAGGGTTGGTAAAAGGCAGTGAAACAAGTTTCAGAGTGAATCATTCAGGCTGTGAAATAAGCAGTAGACACTGTGACAGAAACCATGAGCTCTCTTTGCCAAAGCACATATAAAGACACTACTTAGGTTTTAGCCCAAGGACAAGTTTTAACTGATACCAGCTGCAGAGGGGCAGGTGAGGGGCTGGTAAAAAACTTCCTGCCTTTCATGGCAGAGGGGATGTCTGCAGGCTGACCTCTCCCTTCCTATAATATGGGGGATCTGTAATAAGCAAGTGGTCACTGGATGGATAAAGACACCGCAGGCTGTACAGCACCTACACCTTCATCACCTCCTCAGATTTTAATATGCACCACAAGCCACCTGGTCAACTAAGTGAATGCTCCACCATATCAATGTTTCCAGCATATTAATGTTAGGATGTTCTTGAGTCTTTTTCTATAGGAGGCACTATTTATTAAAAAAAAACCAAAAAAACACAGCAGATTAAAACATGGGATAAAAACTACGGTTCTGTTTTTAAAGACATCAGAAATGTGATGAGCACTGCTGTCCTATGGAGAAAGGGTATACAAGTGTGTCTGCATAACAGAAGATGTAGTTACCAGGGATTGCTGAGTATATGAGTACAGAGCAACAAAACTGCAGTTTAAAAGGAGAAATAGTTCTTATGAAAAAGAAATGTATTTCAAATTGAGGAAGCCACCTATTTTTTTCCACTTGAGCCATTATTTTTAGCTAACCTTGGTTGTCATTAGTCACACAATAAATTAATCTATAAAAATTGCTAAATCTGCATTTGATATGGATTGTATCTATAAAAAGCTCAAGAAGAGATACATTTTCTTCCCTCATGCTATATCTATCACTACACCAATTTGGAGATAGCTCTAATGTGGTTTGGGTATAGATTTGAAATGGAAGACAAGTGGGAGGTGTTTGTGTTTTTTTTCAAGGAATATGGCACCTTCCTATTTGCTTTAACATGTCCAGAGAGGCAATAAAATTAGATAGACCCTCTCATCTGTATTTTTCTGTCCATTCCTCCAGGCTAAGTGCTGCTATGAGACCTTCATGCCACAGTCTCTTCCCTTGGCTGTCCTAGCTAATCTGGGAAACAGTGGCTGATTTAGCACCCAGACTGTCATGTGCAGAGCAGCCCAAAGGTGGATGTGTTAACCTGTGATTCTCCTTGCAGTGCACTGCCAGCTACCAAGCAGTTCCAGTCCTCCTCCTGCTGTGGCTGCCCTTGCTGGAAAACAATCTGAGCTTCTAGTGCAGTTCTCCCGTTTGTATAAAAGCTGACCTGTTGGGAGATGTATCATTTTGCATGTCTGACACACAGCCTTGTAGCAGGTGGCTTTGAAGTAATCTTTTTGATAGTTACTCTTCTTTATGAGTCTCTGCTTGTAAGTTGAAATAGTAATCAAAGAAATGAAATAGCAAAACTAAAAGAAAAAGGCTGTTATTTAGGCTTTTTCAAGTACTTACACGTTAGTTTAAATGTTTTAAATTGTTTGAACATGGAGACCTTGATATACATAAACCAGAAACTCTTTTAGTATCTGAATTGCTTTGTTGCCATCAAGTGGTTTAAGGAGGCATTTCACGGCATCATGGTTTGATAAACCAAAAGAATTGAAGTTACACCAAGTCAACCAAAATTAAGAAAAGTCGATTCAAAATGCAAACAAAATTGTGTGGCAGCTTTTCTTTGGAATGACACTGAGCGATTTTGATGATAGTGAACATTTTGCGCTCCAGTCGTAGTGATTAGAAACAACTACAATTGTAAGAGAAAATGCCATTTATTTATTTATTCTAACTTTCAGTTTCTTGGCCAAGCACAAGACTTGGGGGTGTTGGTTGATGAGAAGTTCAATGCGAGCCAGCAATGTGCACTCCCAGCCCAGAAAGCCAATTGTACCCTGGGCTGCACCAAAAGCAGCATGGCCAGCAGGGCAAGGGAGGCAATTCTTCACCTCTATTCCATTGTCATGAGACCTCACCTGGAGTGCTGTGCCCAGCTCTTGGGTCCCCAACATAAGAAGGATGTGAACTTGCTGGCGCAGGTCCAGAGGAGGCCACCAGGATGATGAGAGGGCTGGAGCACCTCTCCTGTGAAAACAGGCTGAGAGAGCTGGGGTTGTTCAGCCTGCAGAAGAGAAGGCTCTGGGGAGAACTTCTAGGAGCCTTCCAGTGCCCAAAGGGGGCCTA
Source organism: Mohoua ochrocephala (assembly GCA_013398855.1). Taxonomy (NCBI): domain Eukaryota; kingdom Metazoa; phylum Chordata; class Aves; order Passeriformes; family Acanthizidae; genus Mohoua; species Mohoua ochrocephala. The sequence continues at coordinate 362,514 of VZTA01003726.1, forward strand.
CTATAAAGCCAGAGAGGGAATTTTTATGGGGACATGTAGTGATAGGGAAAAGAGTAATGGCTTTAAACTAAGCAAGAATAAGTTTGGATTAGATATTAAGAAGAAATTCTTCACTGCGAGGATGGTGAATCACTGGTACAGGTTGCTCAGAGAAGTTGTGGATGTGCCAGGAAGTGTTCAAGCCAGACTGGGTAGGGCTTTGAGCAACGTGGTCTAGTAGAAGTTGTCTCTGCCCATGGCAGGGGGTTGGAACTAGACAATCTTTAAGTTTCCCTTCTATGATTCTGTGATATTTGCAAGAGAATGTTATAGGCAGATGTTATCCAGCACTGTAACTACGTCAATGATTTTTCTGAATTATTGCAATGTTTTTTTCAGCCTCTGAATTCTATTAAGTCAATGCTGATGCTGTTTATGTTTTTGAGGAATTTTTGGGGTTTTATCTACAGGCACTTGTTCCTTATGATTAATCTTATCCTTTTCTCAATCTCCTGTCACTCTCATTATGTTGACAAGCAATGCTTCTTAAAGCACTATATCCTCAGCTTTTGTTTCTCTTTCCTTACAAAATTTTAAGCACAGAAGAACTTTACTTACTATAGAGGTGATAAGATTCATATTCTCAGATTGTAAAAGCCCTTGTGAGAAGCAACAGGAAGGTCTTTCTACTTGTCAGTTTCGTTGTTTGTTTTCCAGCTCACTGGTGACATTTCTGGTGTAGTATATTAATACCATTCAATGGTAAGGCACCTCTTCCATTATTTCCACATTTTTTTCCCAAATACAGCACAATGACAACTTATGGGATTTTGCTACAGATGGGACTGGGAGCAGTCAAACTTACAAGACATGAGACTTAGAGGAAAAATAAAGAAGTTCTTAGTATAATCCAGCCTTACACTATGTAAGCCCCACACAGACTTAACTTAAAAGTTCCTATTTATATGTAGTCTGACAATGGGTGATGTAAAGAAAACAAAGGAAAATTATGTACTTTTGATTCTAATGAAATTATTTTCCTTGCGATACAATAAAAGAGCCAAGGATTACTTTAAGAGGCATTGGTTGAAGGCTGGATAACTAATTCACACAGTAATATTTTATTTCATACTTAGCCATGTTTGTGTTCATAAATTGAGCACTAATAGATAAGTGTGAAAAAAAAAATCCTTTGAAAATTAACTGCATTGATTTGTAGAGTGCATGAAAATACCTATTTGTGAGTATTTGATTTATAATATGTATGGTTTCTTTTGAAGAAGAAAAATGTGTTTGTAGTTGTAGTTTATGATATCTGGAAGTTTGACTAGATTTGATTCTTAGAATCAGATTTTCAACATGTGGAAGCCAATTTACAAGGCCTAATGACTTCCCAAGAACATGTACTAATAATTGCCTGAAATGTTTTTGGGTTTTTTTCTGCAGGCAGCTCCCAAAGTCATGCTACTCTGGCAAATAAAATGAAGTGGTCCAGATGGAGGCGTAGCTCATTTAATTCTGTATTTAAGCAAATTTTAGAAAAACTATTTTACAGAATCACAGAATCATAAAATAAGCTGAGTTGGAAAGGACCCATCAGGATCATCGAGTCCAACTCCTGGCCCTGCACAGCAGCATCCCCAAGAGTCACATCATGTGCCCCAGAGTATTGTCCAAACACTTCTTGAAATCTGGTTGCTGTGCTGTGACCACTTCTCTGAAAAGCCCATTCCAGTGTCCAACTCAAGGTGAAGAACCTTTTTCTAATATCCAAACTAAACCTCCCCTGACACAACTTCAGGGCATTCCCTCGGATCCTGTCACTGGTCACCAGAGAGCAGAGACGTGTCTGCCCCTCCTCTTCCCCTCACAAGGAAGTTGTAACTGCAGTGAAGTCTCCTCTCAGTCTGCTCTTCTCCAGGCTGAACAGGCCAAGTGACTTCAGCCACTCTTCATATGGCTTCCCCTCAAGGCCCTTCANGCCACTCATCATATGGCTTCCCCTCAAGGCCCTTCACCATTTTGGCTGCCCTCCTTTGGACACTCGTTAATAGCTTAATGTCTTTCTCATATTGTGGCACCCAAAACTGCCCCCAGCACTCGAGGGGAGGCCGCCCCAGTGCAGAGCAGAGTGGGACAATCCCCTCCCTCGCCCGGCTGGTGATGCTGTGCCTGATGCACCCCAGGACACGCTTGGCCCTCCTGGCTGCCAGGGCACTGCTCACTCATGTTCAAATTTCTGTTAACTGAGACCCCCAGGTCCTTTTCTGCGTTGCTGCTTTCCAGCTTCTCATTCCCCATTCTGTCAGCACATCCAGGGTTGCCCTGTCCCAGGTGCAGAATCTGGCACTTTCCCTTGTTGAACTTCACATGTTTGGTGATTGCCCAATCCTCTAATTTGTGTAGGTCTCTCTGTAGGCCTCTCTGCCTTCAAGGGAGTCAGCAGCTCCTCCCAGTTTTGTTTGTGTAAACTCAGGTTTTACTCTGCTGTTAGCCCAAGAAGGAGCTCAAGCAGTCCTGGCTGGACTAGGTGCACTGTATACAAGTGACTCTGCATTGCCATGTCCTGACACCATACAAATGCTGCCTTCTGAGCACAGACTAAAGACAAAAAGCAAATACAAGAGAATACTCTGCATGCTGTTACAGAGGAGGGCATTGTTTTCTCAGTAGTATGTCAGGTGAATTAAACAATGCACCGGTGAGGTGCATACTTAAAATAGTGAACCTAGGAATACACAAATATATTTCAGGACTCGCGTTTTCACAGAAATTTCTTTCCTATGAGTAAGGCACATATAATACCTGAAGCATTAAGACTATCCCTCACCTGTTAAGGGTTATAATTTGTTACACTTTTATGGTATAGTTCAAATTTAGCAGGGTTGAGTGCATTTTTTGTCTATGTATCCATCTGTCCATATATGTGTGTGCATACACCTGCTATGCAAAAATTTACACATGCTCTGAAGAAGAATGAAGCCTAAATTGGGCCCAGCCATTCAGTTTTCCATCCGCCTCACTGTCTGCTTATTCAACCCCTAATGGGGTTCTTTATGATGATGATTTTATGGGAGACAGTGCCAAAGATCTTCCTGAAGTCTAGGGAGACAACATCAGATACTGTCTCCTCATTTACCAGGCCAGTGATTTCACTGTGTAAGTTTATCAGATTGCTGAAACATGACTTCTCCTTTTCATTAAAGATGCAAAGCTGACTTTGAAACCAGGTATGTCACCAGAGACTTGCTGGTGGGAGGCTCTTTTGCAGTATTTCTCAAGAATTCAAAAAATAAATAGATAAGAAGGTATTACGTAGACACAGGCTAGTTTTTCGCTTTCCAGGAGAGATCATAGTCATTTATGCAAAGTAAAAAAAAAACCCCAAAATTTACATATTTCATGACAGAAATGACTCTAGAACATGGAGCCCAATGGAAAACCAAGTCTATACCTCAGTGTTACAATCACTCTGTCAGAATCAGGCATGAATTCTCCTAAAAGCTAGCCAGTTGCATGGTTCTAGGTGTTTCCATGTGTATAGCTAAAAATAAGAAAAACATCACCTGAAATATAAAGCATGACTGAGAATGCCTATCAAAGAACTACTGTAAAGAAAAAAGTTGCCATCAAGATGCTTCAAATTATACTGAATAATCCAAAAGAATTCTGCAAGATGAATCAAGCTTGAAATAATTTGACTGTGTTTTACAACAAAATATGCTTTGGTGATTATTTATACCTGTATTAAAATAAAAGTATTAAATAGAAATATTATTACCAAATATGGTAATGATTGGGTCATCATTGACGTTCTAATGCTGGTAAAACTCTCCACGAAAGCCAAGGCACAATCTTCTGGCTAAGTTATTAAAACAGGTGGTTTTGCTTCACCCCTTTCTTAATTTTAGAATGTCTTTGCTTGGTTTTAAGACCTAATACATAAAGAAAAGTTACAATTTGCAATGCATGATCTCTATCAGGAGAACAAATGTCTTTTTTGGGGGAGGAAGGCAGGTTTTTCATATTGCAAATATTCTTCCAGACAGATGCAGAGCTTCTTGAGAGATAATCTGATGATCCCTGCTCTGTCTTTCCTCTTTTAAATACAGCTCAGCTGATGAGTCAGCTCTTCCACAATCTCTATTGCCATCTGTTTTGATTTAGAAATTAGTTTAAATTACAGATATGATTTTGATCTATTCTTCCTTTTTCCTGCTGTTTTTAAAGTAATGCATTTCTAGGAGGAAAGGAAGAAAGAAATAACACCATCTGATTAGCAAATGTCAGTAAAAGATGTAATCATTTATTACTGTAAGAACAACTTAATTCTTCTTCCTCATTTTCTTCAGTCGGCCTTAGATGAGTGTTTTGTTACTTTTGATTTCACAGAGAGCTTTTGTTGGGGTTGTTTTGTCAGCTCAGCTAGTCAACTGTGTAACAGATGAGAGGTTATTGAATGAATTCTAAATTTCTGATAAACATCTAACTGGCAGGCATTTGTGCCAGTATGGCTGGGTTAGCTGTCACTACGAGGTCTCATGGCCACATTTCAGGCTTCTGAAAGCAGCACTCAGTGATTGCCCACCAGTGGCACAACGTGTCCGTGTCGGCATCCCTGCACGTTGCAGCAGCAGAGGGCACACAAGGGGTCTGCTCTGTCAGTGTCACTTGTTCTGTGAAGCTGTTCCAGTCACTGGGCTCCAACAGACCTCCCCCTTTTTCCCTCTGCAATGTGCACCGGACAACAGGATAAAACTAAGTCATATGCTTGCGCTTGCAGTCTCAGATGTTTTAGTATACACTTGGTAAGATCTCCCCAACAGATTTAAAAACTTGAAAGACCACTGCATGTTTTCCTGTTTCCATTCCCACTCTTTTCTTTGCTGATGATTTCTATTAAAGTTATTTGTAATAAGCACATCTGTTTTGCTGAATACCTGAACACTGGAAAAGCTCAGAAGTTTCTATTCTTTTAGACAAGTATATATAACCACAATGATGTTTTTATGATTTGAAATAACTTAGAACCATAAATTCAGGAACAAGAAAAGAAGATGATGTTGCAACACTAATTTTCACGGCCATAGATCTTGTAAGAGTACCATAAACTTGTTTGTAGTAATCTTTATTTTGGAAATAGATGAAAGAAAAAAAACAGCAGTATTAACTAAAGATCACCGAGGAGATAAAGAACATGTCCACAATGCATAAATGAAAAAAATATTGACTGATAGTTAACAAATTCTTACATACATCACATAATTATTTATGGATGATAAACTGTTCTAAGCATTTAGTTGGCAGCAGATGAAAAAGAAGCCTGCTGTTGATTCTGGCACAGAACCCTAACATTACTCAGCAACATAGTTATGAGCGTCGTAAATACAGCATATGGAAAAACCTACAAACGACTCTTTGGATGCATAAGTGATTAAAATTCTGTGTACTTATTGTGTAAGGTCAGCTGTAAACACTCATTAAACCTGAGTCTTTGACATCTCAGCTGCTTAGACCTTGCTGCTTTTCTTGGAGTATCTGCTCTTATTCATCTAAGGAAGAATCTTTTAAAGAGTTCTCTGATCGTGTCCTAGTGGAGAGGAGCTGCAGATCTCCTAATTGCCATGCCCTCTGGCTCAATTTTACCTGCCCGAATGTCAATGGTCCTGTCTGGAACATGAAATGAGGCGAATTCTCAGGTGAGCCACAGTCATGGCAGCAGACGCCATTTACACCTCAGTCTGTGTATAGCATCTTTTAGCATTGTTTTTAAATGGAAGGTAGAAGTGGTAGATAACAAGCTAGAAATGGTTGTGAATGTAGAAAAGTTATCTTAACATTGGAGGTTTTTTATTTGGAAAATGGAAAGAAAGAAATTTCACCCAAACCTGATGAAGAATTTCTTTACTGTGTGGGTGACCATGCACTGGAACAGGTTGCCCAGAGAGGCTGTGGGGTCTCCCCCACTGGAGATATTCAAAAACTACCTGGACACAATCCTGTGCCAAGCTGTGGCAGAGCTCCTGTCCCATCTTTTGTGACACTACTGGCTGCCGGAAAGCTTCATTTCCACCCCACTAAAAAGAAGGCAGCAGCACTTATTATGGAAGAGAACAAGATGCGGCTGTATCACCATAATGAAAGACACACAGTAATGAATAAGAGGAAAATACATTCTTTATGACATCTTTTTACTCATTAAAAAACCCCAAAACCAACCAAATATAGTAGGAAGTTAATTTAAGGTAGGCTTTTGTTTAAGACAATTGTTTAAATAATAATTAGTGTCCTCATTTAAATAGAATTAGCTGTAACTTTTGCAATGTTCATTATAATTAAATGTTGGTTTAAATTAATCTAGAATATTTGCAACCCATTGAGGTTGAGAGGTTTTAGTATGAGTCTAAAGTTTGCATCCAGGATCTATGGATAATGATCAGATTGAGAAACACATATGAAAATCATTCAGTTAGCGAATAAGTGTATTGAATTAATTTTAAGCCTTCTGTCATGGTACCAGCAAAAAAGCAGGTTTTGCTCTGATGTAATTGGGTGGTGGAGAATGAGCTGCTGTGCAGGAGTGGTTTCATGAACCCATTAAAAAAGATGGAGACACGACTGAGCAGTAGCAAGCGGATGGGAAAAGTGACTTGAGTTGCTCTAGCCTGCAGTTAAGCCATAGCTCAGGTAGAGACAGGGAAATGCTGTGTCACTGTTTATTTGTCAAATATGCTGCCTCTGGCCACAGGTAATACCATGTGCTTCAGGGAAAGGAAACTTGTAATAGGGGATCAATGTGCTTCAAATAAAGCTTCTTTCCTGTAGCAAGCTGTCATCAGGCAATAGTAAAACTCTGTGATGCTGTTGTGATTTTAAGCCCGGTTGGAGATGAAACACCACGCAGCTGCCCACTCAACCTCACCTCACTTCCCCTAATCATGGTGGGATGGGGGGGAAATCAAAGTAAAACTTGTGTGTTGAGATAAGAACAGTTTAATAATTGAAAATAAAGTAAAATGTAATAATAATGGCAAATAATATTAATAATAATGATAATAAAATGAGATAAAACAAGTGATGAACAGTGCAATTGCTCACCACCCACTGACCAATGCCAGACTTCCCTTCCTGAAACTGGATCAGCCCCTCTCCTGGATAACTCCCCCCCAGTTTATATACTGGGCACGACATTCTCTTCCTTTGGTCAGTTCAGGTCACCTGTCTCCCAGCTGTTCTCCCTCCCTTTTGTGCACCTCCTCACTGGTAGAGCATGAAACAGCTGAAAAAAAAAAAGTCCTTGACTTAGGTTAAATACAACTTAGTAAAAACCCAAAACATCAGTGCGCTATCAACACCATCTAATTCTAAATCTAAAACACAGCCCTGTAACAGCTACTGAGAAGAAATATTAACTCCACCCTAGTTGAAATCAGGAGAGATGAAAATATTCATCTCACGATGAAAAATTTCATCTCATGCTGTGGATTATTATTCCATTATTTCAATTAACATGTATAAGTTAGGAACGGAGTAGCATGACAGAAGACAATAATTGTCATGTACAGCTGGATTTAGTTTTGACCTTCATGCAAAGGGCCTGTTGCCTCACACGCATGAGAATACCCAGGGATTCCCAGCCCATGTAAAGGACACTGATCTCAAAGAGAGGAATATACCTAGTGCTATCACAGCAGCTGAACAGGCAACACTTTTCGTGGCTCCATTAATTCAGTTTCCTCTGATACCAAGTGATCGTGTAGCCTGGCTACTAATGAGGTGTCAGGCTTTCATCTCCTGCTTTCCCCTCTCTTCCCCAATTCCTGCAAAATTTGTGAAAGGAAATGTGCATCCATTTCCATTCTCAACAGTTGTTTCCAACTTTCTGGTGTGTTTCTTTTGGCACCTAGCAGAGGGATAGGGTTGGTAAGGAGTGGAGGACAAGGATGCCACTGCCCGTCCTTACCCAGAAGGGAGCAGGGAGATGGAGGCTCACTGTGCTTTGCAAACAGGACACCCATCTGGCAGTGATGGTGAGAGGAAGGTGGGTCCCTGTCCATCCTCTGAGAGCTGCTCTGTCTCCTGAAGGGGTTGATAAGGGGTGGGACCTGCCCTCACCTGCTTCTCTGCAGCTGAGCAGGCTCCAGGGAGGCACCCTGTGCTGAGCCCATGGGGAGATGTGGTGGTGGAGTGCCTGCTAACAGAGCTCACCTGGGCTCGAATGTCAGCCCAGCCTGAGCTTCTTAATCATGAGAGCAGATGTCAGAGGTGGTTGGAGGGGGGTTGCCCACAACAGGGGGTGACCTGGGGGCTACAGGAAGGCCAGGCTGGCAGGACACTAAGAGGGTGGCAGGATACCTGGGGCAAGAGCAAGGATATGAGCCCTCTCCTTAAATGCAGCTCCCAAACAAGATGGGGAGGGACCAACAGAGGCTCTTTCTCCCTTGGCTGATCCGGGGTCCCATGGCACAGGCAACTAAAGCTCTCTGCTGACAAAAGAGGCTATTTCAAGCACCCCAGTGTCTTCAGTGCTGCAGGGTAGGACTCCCCCATACCTCAGACATCCTGTCTCCTTCTGCACTTGCTGAGCTTTCCCAGGGGCAGGGTGAGGCTGGGGGCTGGCAGGACAGTCTCCTGTCACCTTTCCTTTTCCCGCATATCTGTGCCCAGCCAGCCATTATTTGCTCTGAAGTATTTGTTTTGAAAAGTGACACTAGTGAGGTGACACTGGCTGAAAGACACTGCAGAAAGCGCTTCAGAGTTACTGGGGGAATAGCAGCGAGATCCTAAGTAAAGCTCTTTGTGTTAAGTAAAGAAGTACAAGGACAGGAATGGATAATGCAGGAATAATTGAAGATTAGAGAAAAAGAAAGACAAAGCCCCTGAGCTTCGACCAGGAAATCCCTTTTTTTCAACAATATTTTCCTACTGTGTGACTAAATTGTGAAAATACTGCCATCATCTGGATGATTAAAAATATAATCTTGATTTTCTTACTACTGTTAGGAAAAAAAAATTGAGAAAGTAACAGATCAAATTTCTGCCTAAATAAAAATTCTGCCAAATCACAACAATGAATAAACAACTGGCTTTGGAGATAGAGGACTGTGGCTGTACCTGTGATAATCTGTGGTTGTAATGATGCCAGACTTATAGAGCAATTCACATATCGGTGTGTTGGGGGATTCTCTGTGAAGGAGGGGGGCAGATAACTTTCACGAAGCATAAAGTACTTGTCTGTCCTAAAAGCTCTTACAGAACTTGCCTAATTTTGAGAGAAATTAAAACAAAATGCATGAAGCTTTATAGTTTTCTTCTGAATGTAATCTTTCTTCGGAGGTGTGTTTTTCCAAACTTGGAATCTGATTTTTAGATGGTATTTCCTCCACACTCCTTCTTTTCCTCTATTTCTTGCTTCCAGTGACAGCCAAACTTGTAGGTGTTTACACATTAAAAAATTACTAGTATTAAACATTGTCACAGACTGAAATCTCATACCAACTTTCAGGCATAAGACTTGTAAAAATTAGTGTTTCAAAAATTTTTAGGCAATGTATGAAACTTGGTTCTGCTTATTACCTCCATACTCAGTAAAAGACAGCGGCTTAATTACATTTTAAAATATGAAAGATCCTTTCATGCATGCACTTGAGCAAGTTTGTTAAATGAACTGAACCTTTGTTGACTTCTTAAATTAACAAGAGTATAAATGACTTGAAGAAGGGAAGCCTGCTTTCTTTTTTTGTCCATTAGAGAAAAGCACAACCTTCCTAAATTAAAAAATAAACAGACTTATTAATTCCTTAGCATTTGAAGTCAATCCAAATGGCACACTGCCAAGATAGATAAAACGAGAAAACTCCATATTTTATATTCATTCCTACTAATCTAGAAAATATATGGCTCTCCAAGGATGGCTGTGAAAATGTCTTGGGAATACTAAACAGTTTCAGAAGAAATCCTTCCACAAAGGGACTTGATTACCACAGCGTCATGAGATTGTTAGCACACTTCAAAGGATCAGCTTTCTACAGTCCTTCTGCAACTTGGAGTTGTTGACTGAATTCCACTTGCCACGTCTGTATTTGAATATACAGTATATTTCTTACATACAGGATATCGTACATACATACAGATATATATACACACACATATATAAATTATAGGAATATAGAGGAGAGAGAGAGGAACTTAAATCTAAAATGTTGGTGGCTCCAGCAGGATAAAACCTGTGAAAGTGATTGCAATAATTGATCTTCATACATAGACTCCACCATTTGCTATTGCATACTTGTTTAAGAGGAATTCCCTTACCAGTCTATATGAGTTAAGCAACCTGAAATAGCTAACCCTTCTTCATATGTAGAGCAATTAGGAAATAACTAGTAGCTAAAAGGTAGTAAATACAAATCAATGTATTTTTATAAAAGGTGATTATCCAGTCCAATACAAAATTGCCCAATGGAGGTGGTGAACACAATGTGTCCTTCAGGGAAGGACAGAGGTGGTAGGGATAATGTCGTTATAAACCTGTGTAAGCCCAGATAAGATAACCACTATAAACTAGAGGAACTTTCTTGTCCCAGAGCTAGGTGATCAAACACCACCAAAGTCAGCAAAGCTCAGAAAACAAATGTTGAGAACTGCACTTAGTTGTAGTAAGTAGTATTACATCTATGATGTAATACTGACAAAAGTCAGAAATAGAATAGATGATAAAGTTTAGAACTTTAGAAAGTTTGGAACTTCGAATTTTAGAAATAAATGTGCAAAGCGTAAACTTGGCTCTGAAAAAAATGTTAGCTTGCTACTGTCTTTCTCAAGGACAATATTATGCCAAGTCAAGTGAACTGCTGTGCTGGGAATGTTGGAATAATGGAGTCCTGGGCTGTTATATATCAGCTGGGCATGTGGGAGTAACCATGATGTGACATAGGGGCAATGAGTGATATGGGGCCGGTGGCGTTTTGGAAAAGATCAAACATCCCTTTCCTTTCTGCTAAAAAATGTAAGCAAAGATTTAGTGGTCATACATCTGTGGAGGATTGGGGGGATTTTTGCAATAAATTTATTTCAGTAATAAAGATTTTCATTCTGAAGGATAAATTGTTGCTCTCTTTTGAGAACCAACTTTGTTGTTGTTTGTGATACTTTGAAAATTTTCCTTACCTCTGCTTTTTTTCCTACCTGACTGTTGATGCTTGTGAATTTCAAACACCCAAAGTAGGAATAAAGAGAGAGAGAGAGGCTGCCAGTCCTGGTGAGATGGTTTAGGCTGGGGTAGAGTTAATATTCTTCACAGTAGCTACTATGGGGCTGTGTTTTGGATTTGTGCTGAAAACAAAACTGTTGATAGCACAGAGATATTTTAGCTGTTGCTTATTGGGGCTGCACAGAGTCAAGGCCTTTTCTGCTTCTCAACCCATCCCACCAGTGAGCAGCTTGGGGTGCACAAGGACTTGGGAGGGGACACAGCTGGGACAGCCCCCAAGTGACCAAAGGGGTATCCCACACCATATGGAAGGAAGGAAGGGAGGATGTTGGGAGTGATGGCATTTGTCTTCCCAAGTCACAGTCATGCATGATGGGGCCCTGATGTCCTGGAGATGGATGAGCATCTGCTTGCCTATGGGAAGTGGTGAATGAATTTCTTGTTTTGCTTTGCTAGTATGTGCAGCTTTTGCTTTCCCTTTTAAACTCCCTTTATCTCAACCCACGAGTTTTCTCACTTTTACTCTTTGGATTCTCTTCCTCATCCTGCTGCGGGAGAGTGAATGAGTGGCTGTGTGGGGCTTAGTTCCTAGCAGGGGTTAAACCAGGACACCTGGCTCTTCTGCCAGGCATCCCAGCAGGTCTGGCTGCCTGCACCAGGAAAAGAGAAGTTTCACAGTCATAAGGGGTGAGGAGCGCCCAGAGCGCCTCCTGAGCAGGAAGGCTACTGCTGCCCCATCCGTGTGGTGAGCACAGGGCACAAAGTATTTCTGTATCATAACAGAAAAAAAAATGCCCTTCAGCAGGAATCCAGGAAAGTGAATTGCATAAAAGTTTTATGTAGAAGGGAAGGTTGCATCAGTGTGCTGGTACAAAACAGCATCGTCCTTAGCAGTTTGTGGTGTCCATCACTTCAATTATTAGTATTTTAGAATAAAGCTGTCTTAGTTATCTGAATATTCATCTAAAACTTTTTATGATAAAAATCTGACATGAGCTGGATTTCTCTATTCCTCCACTAGCAATGTTTAGGCTTACTAAACTTTCAATAAATATATCTTAATTAAAAGCCTAGAATCCAATGGGATGCACTCAATCCTCTGTGTCTTAATGTAGCACACCCAGTAGGGCTTTTTTCTACAGTACAAAATATTTTACACTAAAATAAAGTAACCAGCCTGTATTTCCATCATTTCATATTCCACTAAGAATGCATCAAATATGGGGCATATCTAACTCTGATTACAGGCAAATAATCCTTGATTTCAGTTACCGGTTCGTCACAAAACTCTGTGTTTGGTAAGGGAGGCACACAATTTAACAGCTCACTCTAATGGGACTTAAAGACATTTTGAGCTGTTTCTGTAGGTAATATTCAGAACTACTTGGGGTCTGAGCTATGCTCCTATGCTGGCCATTTAAAGCCAGAGCTGTTTGCTTGGGTAGTTCTAAGTCCCTCAGTAACCTGTCAATGCAGTTCAGTGCAGCACTGCAAAGCTTAGATGCTTTTTCATCTTAGAAAAATGAATGTGCAGAGAGGCACCCTGAAGAGAGACGTGGAGAAGATCTGACTAAGAGACAGAAGGCTTTAGTTTCCCTATATCTCATTCATGACAGATAAGTTGATTTACCCATGAGAGTTAAGAAGCTGAGCACCCAAACCCCACAGATCTACTGAGCACATACTGTCAGTTTGAAAATAAAAGTAAAATTGGAAAAAAAAAAAATCCAGCGAAACAAGATTTCTCAGGAAAAATATTAGTTCATCATCAGGGAAACATCTCAAGAAAATATGCTGCTTAACTGCTGGCTGCAGGCAGCTTTGCCGTGGAAATGGTATTGGTGGTGGGAACTCCAGAGCTGGCACGTGCCCTTCTGTCCCACAAGCTGCCCTATGCCCCTGCAATATGTGTGATGCCCTTGGTAACCTGAGCTGATCAGGACCCTTAAAATCCAGGAGTTGGGTCTTCTAAGCTAATTTTATTTTAAAAAGCACTGTAAAATACTGTTTTAAAACAATTCCTTTCTGCAGGAAATGTTAGAATTCTCTATCTCTGCTAAGCACAATTCTCTTTTTCCCTTTTAGCCACAAGATATTCCTGGTTGGAGTTGAAAGCATCTTGCATCCAGTCACCTTTGTGTGGGGCATGGTGTCCTTCCCACAGCATCCCACCAGCCTTCTTGGCTCCCATCCCACACTCCCTGCTGGCAATGGAGACTGCATCCACCCCCTTGGCTCTTTCCCATTCACCAGGATCAGCTGAACTCCTCTGTAGCAGCATTCAGGTTGGATGGGAAGGAAACAGGTGCCTCATATCAAACTAGATGATGCAAAACTAGGAAGACAGCAGAGAAAACTCCTGTTACTTTGACAGAAGGAAATATAACCCACCCAATACTTATTCAAGTCAGAGAGTGCTACTTCACTACCAAGGAGAAGAGAGGTACAAGTACATTGTTGTATTAATAAGTTGCTTGCAATATTTTCTTTTTTTCTTGATTGTTATCTAAGCTTGGAGGGGAATAGATAATATAACATAAATCACTACGAGAATGATACATCTGCAGTGATCTATTCAAACCGCCAAGCAGCATTATACAACTTTCCTTATATTTAACTAGTTCTGGCTTTTCACTAAAGCCTGAATGCCCCAAATTAAAGTTATAGGGGTTTTGTTTAAAGGGAGATGGAGGACTGGTTCTTGATTATGCGCTGCTTGCTGAAACAGGATATTTCTTGTAAACTGTGGCTGACGGTTTTGAGCAGATGGCAATTCCAGGGATCAAACGGTGATCACAAGGAAAACATTGTGAAAACATTATCTCCTTGTTGAAATATTGTGCATTCACAAGGAAATTGTAAAATTACTGCTCCACAGACAGAAATAAAATTGTCCTGGTTGAAGTTTTAAAAGAGTCTTTAGGAAGTGTGAGTTTTGCCAAAAGTTCTGAGATAAAATTGTTCAAAGTACTGATGCTAGAAAGGATGGCTTGTAATAGGGGTGCTTGAGTCTGCAAAAGAAGGAATGCCAAGGGAGATGGGAAAAGAGCAGAGATGCTTAAAACACCTGTGAGAAAGGAACATTCTTATGCTCCAGTTCATCGGTAATCACCTGTGATTGATGCTACTCCAAGAAGGAGCAGCAAAAGCAACCTATCTCTGACAGCCTTTCTAAACATTGCACAGCCTGTCTCAACCCACTTCCCCAGGCCTTTTGAAGAATTCAACTAAATGCATATTTTTATTTAATTAAAGTGTGCCTTCAATGCAGAGGTGTGGTTTGACTGTTCAGTGCATTGAGCCCTGAAAATTGATAGGCAAAATTCATTTAAATACAGTGAATGCATATTTTAGTGGACTGCCTTAAAGGATTTCTGCAAAGCCAAATGGATTGTACATCCCTCCTTTTTAGTTTACTTAAAATATAAGAAAATAAAAGAAAAAAAATTGTATTTCATGGGTCTGCATCGTTTTGTCTTTCTCTTGCATGTCCCATAGAGCATGTCTAAGTCTACTCTCTCAGCTCATTCCCAACAAGCTAAATCTAATTTGGAATTTAATGCACTGCTTTAAACAAAAGGAGTCTTGAAAGTAATTAAACCTATATAGATTGGTATTTGGGAAGTCTAATTTATTTCTAGTCTTATGTAGAGAATGTAAGTATACTGATGAGTTTGTGTCCTTGAAAATAATATTAATACTAAAAACTCATCAAAGCTAATGCCTTTCTTTGGGTATTGTCCCACGACTTTATCAAAACCTTATTGCTATTTCTATTTCTCACCACAATTGTTTATTATAACAGAGAAGAAAAGCAGAGAAATAGGGAAAAAGACCATCAAGCAGCCAAAGAAATTCAATATTTTTTATGTAGTCATTTCTGTCTTTGGCAAATGTATCACATTCCTTAGCATACAAATCCTGTTGATATATCAATGAGCATGCTTTCAGCATGAGCATGATACAGGGAAATGTCATTATACCCAACTTCTACATAATTTGTAATTTGGGCTGTATAATATTTTTAATAATCACTAAACATTGTTAAATAATAATATTAGAAATATCTGCTGTTTTGTTTTTACAGTTCTCTGAACTTATTAAACAACAATGATGTCAACTTTGAAATTCTCTTTTTTTTTTCCTTTTAATAAATAGAGGGCAAGTGTGTAAAAAGGATACTCCTCATCGCCAAAAGGAATTCCATCCAAGTCCCGGCAAGATCAATAGTGAATGCAAGTCACATTTTCCTGAACATTTGTTAGGAATACCTGAAATGTACCACTGGTGGTTTCCTTTTTCTGCTGGACAGATGTGTTTACAAACTACTAGGAAAAGGAATTTAGCTGGCAGCAAATTTAACACGAAAGTGAATACGAAATGAATACAGAATGTGTGTGGAGATATCTTAGAGCACTTTGAAGGCACTACAGGAGTGAAAGGAGAAAGTTGCATTTCTGAGCTTCTTTAGCTTTTCAATATGTATGAAAATTGACTCTGGTTTATTTGTGAGTTTACTTTCTATGTATATTTTCCATTAATATTTTAAAGAGGTGTCCAGTTACTATCTAGACAGTGTCTATGCAGACTGATCCAAAGACATATGCAGAAAAGGGATTTGAATAAGGATGTTGTTAATTCTTCTAAAGATTTTATTAGCATTTTGCATTTTCTCCTCATTATAAATGATAAAGTTTTATTAGAGTAAATAAAAAATAGATGAGAAAGAAGAAAAACATAAGCACAAAAAAATTAAAAAAATTAAAAATTAAAATTATTTTGAAACACTGAATGAAATGGAGCTAAGTGCTGGATGTACTGCAAAAGGCAGACAAAAATATTATGTTGGTTCATGGCTCATAGTCCAGACTGAGAATAGCGGTAGGATATTTAAAGCTACAAAGCCAGTATGAATGAAGGAATCATTAGTCAGATACTTTGCTCATCATGCCCCATCCCAGCACTGCTGCATCACACCATGCGAACTGAGAGGAAACCAACCACATAAAAATCCCAGTAAAGTAAAAGACAACATCTCTTCAGACTTCTGCATTAAAACCTGACATTTTTATGTCACATCTTCTTTTGTTTAATGGTAGTTGAGATAAAACACTCTTCAGTAATGAACTGAAATAGAAAATTAGATATGGGATCTCCCTATCACATCTTTCCTTATAAACGAAACTTTTAAAGTAATAAACAGATAGTATTGCCATCTTTCATTGAGGCCAATAGAACACAAATTCATTATTTTCATCCTGAAAATGTTAATAATGTGATCCTTGATGTGATCCTATTTATTTCCAGAATAAATATGTTTTGCCACTGAGCAAAGCAAGGATTATAACTAATAAGCCTTTTTTTCTGTTCTGTATGCAGAGGTTCAGACACTACTTACTTCTTATACATTGGAGGGAAAAAAGCTCATTCAGCTCATAACTGTCCCTTAAAATCATATTTTTGTGCCATAAAGATGTTGTTTCTTGTGGTAAGTATTAAATTTCTAAGTGGTCAATAATGTTCTTTCTTTTAGTTGAGTAGTAGGCTAGACATTTCAATATATTTCATTTTAAAACATTTTGAAATTGAAGTTCTGTAATACAGCAAGTATTCTGCTTCATGAGGCAATAAAAGTTTTAAGAAAGACATTTCAAACTTCCACCATAAAAGCAACTAAACCCTAATCCCAGTATTGCCACAGAGAACTGAGGTTTTGTGTAATAGCTTAGGTTGACGGTTTCAGCCGTAATTGGAAACGTCTTCCTGAGTTTCTTGACTATTGTAAACTGCTGCAGGAAATCGTTCTTTTTTGAGTGGGCGAGGAAAACGTTAGAAAGAAGTGTAGTGCAGAGTCTACAAAATGTTGACAAAATAGAAGATGGTCAATGAACCAAAAGGTTTAACCACTAAAGTACACTCCATGATCACAAGAAAGATCCTCAAGATGCCTGTCCCAGGCAGGTGCCTGGCAGGACTTCTGCTCATACACATACACGAAACAGCTGTCCCATTGCCATGCTCTGTGATGCTCAGCCTTGTCTCTAACACAGTTTTTCTTAGAAGATTTAGTTTAAAAATCTGTTTGCCTATTCGCTATGGCTGACCCAGTCCAGGAGGTGCGCTCGGGCTATTCTCAATGTTTGCTACCCTGGATTCCTTACAAAATGTTGCTGTCACATCCCATTTCATTTGAAGCAGTATCTCTGTAGCTTGTACTGTGTGTATTGTACTACTCCTTAATTAGCAGCTTTTTGAATAGCTCACCCATGCAGGAAGTGAGAAACTTGTATTCAGTTCTTTCGTAGTGCAGAAGACATTCAAATCCATATTTCACATCCAATGAATGTGTCAAATGGCTAAGCAAGAGGGCAGTTAGGATTCAAGTATTCTCTAGAGTCTTTGTTGAAGCCCTTCCAGAGGTAAAATGCAAATTCTTATAATGCACCTAACGCGGGTTCTGTGGTGCTGGGTGAGAGCAGCTGCTGCGTGTTCCACAGGAGCCCTTTGATGAGGGGTCCCGGGAAGGGCCAGACCCCTGCTAGCCAGCTGTTCCCCACCCAGGGCGATGATAGCCAGCAATCACCCCAAGATTGTTGGTTCAGGTGCCCCCAGAGGCTTTGGAGGTGGCTCTTGGCTGGACAACCGAAGATTTTATTGTGCAGGACCCCAGGGAAGAGAAGGTCCTGCATCGGTGTCCCAGGAACCAAGAGGGTGAACTTCCCTTCGGCTGGGGCTTAAGAGGGGGTCCCAAAGGGGCTGGGGTAATACAAAACAGCCATTGGGGAGAGAGGGAGAAGGGGACGGGTNGGGGTAATACAAAACAGCCAGTGGGGAGAGAGGGACAAGGGGGCGGGTAATACAAAACAACCGATGGGGAAAGAGGGGCAGGAAGAGTTGATGGGAGAAGCTTTACAACAAACCCAAAAGTGGGGTTTCTTGGACCCAACCACGGTCCCTTGCTCTTTCGGGCCCCCCCGCTACCACCCATTGCAACATTCTTATGGCCATGCAGCTGAAGCACAGTAAATACATTTTAAAAGGGACAGAAGTTATTATATTTGTACAATTACATTTTATGTTTATTATAATATATTTTATGTTTAATGCATATTCAATTTCACTCTGAAGATTTAAGTTCAAAATGGGTCAATCCACTAAACGTCTAAATGTAAAAATGTTAGTTTCTGTGCTTCAGCCCAAAATTTATGTCCTAAACCCCTGCTGGGGTGTAATTCTGTAAGAGCCTAGGCCTATAGTCAAAAATTAAAGTAGTAGCAAAAGAGCCCAGATGCTGAGGAAGACTCTTTCAGCTAAGTTTTATCCACCTACATTTTGCTAGGTAGGATCAATATGGTACGTCCTCATAGCATATCACTGAATAATAGAATGGTTTCTGTTTAAAAGGACTCAAAAGATCCTTTAGTTCCAAGCCCCCCGCCATGGGCAGGGACGCTTTCCATTAAAACAGGTTGCTCAATGCCCCATCCAGCCTGGCCTTGAACACTACCAGGGATAGGGCACCCATAACTTCTCTGTGCAATCCATTCCAGTGCCTCAACGCCCTCACAGTTATGAATGTCTTCCTAACATCTAATTCAACATATCTTCTTTCATCTTAAAGCCATTATTCTTCTTGAGTAGATCTGAACCAGTTCCTTCTAGTTCTCTAAGAATAAGTCAGCTCGTAGGCTACAGAATATGCTACAAATAATCCTGTATTTAAACCACTAGCAAATTTTCATAACAGCCTTGCCTCCTCTCTGTCAGAAGAAATGCTTGCAGCAGAGTTTAATCCTCATGTACATTATTTGGAAAATCCACTCTGTAACTCCATTGGGAAGGTACCAGGAACGTAGATATTTCCCTTTTTGACTTTTACCCTGGACAACAGTTTTCCTCCCTTATTTAGTATAGAAGTATTAACACTGATGTATGAAGCAGCAAGATGTTGAGTTCTTCAGAAACTCTTAGATATTTTAGTGAACTTTTTTAAAGGTCCTACTGCATTCTAACCAAGTGGCAGTAGGTAGTTTATCCTGGAGAATCTGACATTCTTGAGACTGAAATAACTCAAAATTTAAGGCACATTAAAAAACAAACAGAACAAAACAAAACCAACAAAAAACATGAAAAAATGGGGTCATAGTGTAGTGATTGAGGTCAAAAGAATTTCAAAGTTGGTTTTAAGTAACTTCTTAATCCCTAAGGAAGCACAGAGAATTCTTTCTACTACAAAATCTATCTGCACTGGGGAACTTTACTTCATTTACTGGTCTTCAGTTTCAGCATCTCCTTAGCTCTATGCATTTGGTGCATTGTAAACCTTTCTCTGATCAAATCCTGCTGTGGGCGATCTGTTGACATCAAGTTACAGAAAGGCATTCTGTTTAAGCACTTTGTAAGACTTCCATGTTTAAAAATGAGGGTGCTATAAAAATTGAAACATTAGAAATATTGAAGTGCTTTAGGTTGGAGGTAATGTGTGTTTTTATCTAGATACAACTATAGACTAAATTTGTGGTTCAAAATATATCTTCTTTCTTAGCACATTTCATAAAATCCGACTGTCAGTCAATAAAGCTGCACTGCACTTTTATGGAGCTTATGGAGAAAAAAGAAAGTATGGACGCAAACAAAAGGCCTGAGGTTTAATCTGCATTTCAGAGAAAGAGTCCCTAGGACAAAAGAAAAAAGTAGTAATTGCTTCAGATCCACTGGTCTTCTGGAGGGCTTTCTTACCTGGGGCATTACATCCCACTCATGCAGGTTCTCAGGGAGCTGAAAGCTCACCTCTGAGTACCTGCATGTGGGTTGAGCAGACACGTTACTGACTGCAGATACTCTGTGAACCAGTGAAACAGGTTTTGTATATGTAGCTCCTCTTGACTCATAGCTTTTCTCCTTTGCAGTATTTCATTTTGTCCTTCCTGACATTTTGGTTTTTTTCCTCCACTCTCTTCAGTTTAAAAATGTTTGGTCTTCCTCTCTATGATAAGGAGGAGAAGGGAAACAAAAGCATGAGTACCATGAACTCAGATTTACTGTGCGATGGCAGCTCCATTCCTCATGTATAAATGAACACTGTGACATGTATTTCTGCTTTTCTGTTTTCACTGACAGCAGTATAAATTGTGTCTAAAGGTTTGACAGTTCTTGTAGGGATCATTGGGATAGAAATGTCATTCCATACTTGCACTTCACTGTCTGTACGCTTAATATGGATGGGGCTTTTGCCGCACTGGAGTGCATACATGGGTTTGCAAAAAGATAAGGGTGTTCAAAGGGTAAGCCTATGGGTGTGAAAACATGGAAGGGGATTTAACAACTAAACAGAAAGCTAGATTAAAGGGTGGCATCTTTTCACTCTGTTCCTTCCTCTAGTAATGTAAGCTCTGCCTCATTTCCACTCAAACGCGGATGAAGCAGTCGATCAGTCTCCTGCAAATGGGCCATGCCAAAACAACATAAAGTGTAAGGAGCACAGGAACATTTACTGCCTTTCTTATTCCACCATAACCCATTAGTGCATCACACCTGGCAGTAATGTAAATATTATAGTCTCACTGTATTTAAACAGACATTTTAAAGTGTAAATATAAGAAGAGAGAAAATATGTGAAGAGATGTTTGGAGAAGTGACATCTTTCTCATTTAGAGGCTGACTATTAAACAACAGGTGTTTTCTTGTTTGGGTTTTTTTTTTGTTTTTTCCTTTGAGATATGCTGAAAACTCCCCAAAGATATTAGGTTGATAAGAAAATACTTCAGTTTTCTGAGCACTGGACTGAAAGCTAATACTGCAGTGAAACACCCTTTTTCCTTCCATGACCCTATGCAAGTTGTTTGACCTCTCTGCCCAGTCTAACAGGCAATCTGTAAAGCCAGCAGGAAGAATAACAGCTCCCTACCTCAGCATGGTATTTGAAATACTCAGTGCTTGTAGATTACTTTGAACTAGAGATCAGTGAAGCATGGACACAACTCCCCATCAGGGGCAGAAGATAGTGGCCTTCCACTGCTGTAATATCTGGTGGAACCTTTGTCCTGCTCCCACTCATGCTTATAACGGAGTGATTATTTTCTGTTTTCATCTGATTGATCATTTTCTCTTTTCATCTGATCACGCCTTATTTCTTTGGTTAAGAAACAGGGACATTTCCTAAAATTTTTTTGGATATCATCTACAAGTGAATGATGCATTCAGCTACTTCAAACAAGTTTTTCTAGTTCCATAAGGATTTAAGGAGATTTTTTTCTTTCCAGTTTGAAACAGAAAAGAAAAAGTAATCAAGAGTCACAGGGTGAATTAGGTTGGAAGGGACCACAGTGGGTCACCTGGTCCAACCTTCCTGCTCCAGCAGGATCATCCTAGAGCACGTTGCTCAGGGTTGCATCCAGATGATTCTTGAGTATCTGCAGTGATAGCGCTGGAAAAGAACATTCTGTTCTAAATCATAGAACATAAACAAAAGATGACAAGCCATGGTGTCCTAGGTCGTATTCAAGATTTTGATTATACAAGATATAATGGCTGAAGCTACTTCCAAGTCACTGCAGAGAGTATAATGAATGTTACATTTGCCCACATCAATACCTCAGAATCATCATTTTAATTGCCAAAATTACTTAGTCTACCTCATGGGAAAAACATTGTAACATTAAACTAAATTCTCAACTACTCTGAAATGCAGAATAAAAAAACCTGGAAGAAAAGGCAGTAAGAATGTGTTTTGAATATGTGTTTCAAATGTTCTTTTCCAGACAATACAGAAAAATTATTAAAAAAAGTTAAGAGCTAAAGTTCTGTGGTTTATTCTTTATTATGTTGACTGAATAATGTATGAGACAAAGACCTAGCTCTACCAAATATTAGAAACTTAAGACCATTCCTAACTCCATCTCACTCTGAAGCCAGAGTGATGCTAAGTACAGTGTGTCTTCATGGATTGGGCTTCAAACTTTATGCCGCTTGTAAGTCATGAGCTGAATTTTTCAAGGGATGCAAAGAATAATAAAGGCTCCTACAGGTACATTGGCCAGAAAATGAAGATTAAAGAAAACAGTAAGACAGAAATTGTGACAATCAACACAGAGGAAGCTAACGAACTCAATAATTTTTTTGCCTGCTTTCAATGGTAATCTCTCTTCCTACGTGTTGCAAGACCCTGAACCTTAAGGCGGCAGGAGGGACGATGAAGTCCCTCCTATTTAGGACAAGACCAGGTTTGAGACCATCTGATGAACCCAAGTATATATCACTCCATGGGACCTGATGAGTTGCATCCCAGAGTCCTGAGAGAATCGGTTCATGTTGCCAAGCCACTCCCGAGGATATTTGAAAAGTCATGGCAGTCAGGCAGAGTCCTCAGTGACTGGGAAAAGAGAAACAGCAAGCCCATTTTTTAAAAGGGAGAAAAGGATGACCCTGGGAACTACCCACTAGTCAGTCATACCTCAGTGCCTGGTAAGATCAGGGAACAGATCCTCCTGGACATGTGAACAAGCATGTGTGATGGCTCTCTGACCACAAACTCAGTTAGACCAAGGCTTCCTACCTTTTTGCTGGGCATTGCTGCCTGCAGTGACAGCAACAAGCACCTGCAGTGATGGCAGCACCCACTGTTCTAGGCTCCATCACCTACTATGTGCCACTTTGAAATGTCCAGTGTGTTTCTAATTCTACACAGAACCACAATTTCTATTACGTTATCTGACAACTATACATCCAAGTCTACAACATGCACATATTTTGTTGGATACTTAAGCTAAGAAACAGGAACACACATCAGATGAATAAGTCTCTCCAGAGATGCCATGGATTTTAATGAATCCTTACATGGATTACATGAATCCTTACATGAATCCTTTCTCATGGGGGCAGTGGTAGTTACCTCTCAGGCCAGCATGGCACAGTTAAAAGAGTGGGGAATGAAAGAAACATTTGCAAAATCTTCTGAAACCACTTATTTTTGGTAAAACTAGCTCTCCATCTATTTCACAGACTTATGTACCCAAGGGAGATAATCCTGATCCTAAGAGCTACCAACCAAAATCATTATGTATCCAAGAGCCACAACACGAGCTCCGAAGACGTATGCAGAAAGATCAGCCAGCTGGAGTCTTCAATCACAGATGAAAGATGTTTATAACTCCCATGGGGTTAAAGATTTCAGGTCCAGGTGTCTTGGTGGATCTGGGAATATGCCAATGTCATAGCCAGAGATTAGCCAGAGAAAATATGAACAGTCTTAAAAGCCTGCATAGCTTGGAGACGCTAATGACTCGTGTTTGTCACCCTAGGGAGTCACTGGAAGAGCAGATGACTGAACTTGGATCCTGTCAATGGCAGGCAGGTGTCCAAACCAACAGATCGGTTTTGCTGTCTTGAGTGTTTTTGTTTGAAGTACTGATGTTAGGAGAGTTTAGGTTTTAATGCACGATCCAGGACATCCATGGCAAAGCTGGAAACCTGCACAGGACTTTCAGTTTCATCAACCTAAACCAGCCATGGGTATGTAATGCACTATGCGAAAAAGTATTGCTGTTGCAGCTTGAAAACAAAAATAAAACAATTTTAGATAGAAAAAAATGGTGTAGATAGAAGAAACAGTTTTAGATAGAATAAGCTAGTAAAACCTTGCCTATTTTCCATTGCTGTACTGCACGGTGCACAAATTGGGTAAGGAATTGTCTGTTACTGTTGAGATCTGTAATTAGTCACTTTAAAAAATTCTATTAAGAAGCCATTATATTTTTAAAAATATAATTTTAGACTATAATCTGAAAATAATGCTGTGGCAAAGGCCAGTAAAAATCTCTAACTCACGAAGACTCAGATTAGCTATATTCTCTCTGTATGCCTCCTACCTGTTATATCCTACTTTGACCTGGACTGTGAGGCAGGTGAAGCGAGATCTGTGGGTCTGTATCGTGTGTAGGGCCAGGAAGCCGTGATTGCGACATCTGGATTCTGCCTCTGCACAAAGAGCAATTGCTCGTGGAATCTGGTTGCACTGTAATTGAATATTGCCTACAGTGGATTGTGCTGTACTTGAATTGCCTGGTTTCAGGTCCCCCTGTGCTCAAGCATCTACTCTTCAGTAGCCTAACCCTATCCATTAATAACTCAGCATAGAATTGCTGCATTTTGTCTTGATTTTTTTTCTCACATGTTGTGCTGACATCTTCCCTAACGCACAACATCATTGATGGTGAAATTTCTCAATGCAATCCTTTTTGTAGCCACAGGCCTTGGCCATCTGTTGGGCTGTCAGGACATAACAACGTTTCAGCTACAGTTTTCTGCCGCTTTCTTCTTACAAAATTAAATACTTGTCCATCTGGATCATATATTTGGCTTGTCTTATTAAGATTTTCTTCTGCCTTTCTGAAGAACTTTAAGAATAGCCTTTTTCTTTCATGGAAGATTTCATCACACAGTTTGGAGCTGATTACTGTCAGATACAGACAGCTGAATAACATAAGACACATCTTGGCCCCATTTATTAAAGCAAAATATGTACCTACATATAAACTTGTAAATGCATATGTATAAATATTTTGCTTTTGATGCTAAATCTTGAGACATTTTAATCTCTAGTCAAAACATATATGTAAATACATTTTTAAAAAATAAAATAGCGAATATAGTTCACATTGTCTGGTGAGAATTTCGGCCACCAATTGTGACAGATCCAGCTTTTTTCTCTTCTGAACAAGTAACAGCCACAGAATTCCTGTATTGACTTCATACTGGACAAAATCAAGATGTTTAAGATGGATTTAAAATGGAAACACTGAGCCCATTCGCTAGGGCAAATAGTACTGAGAGAGAATTTATTAGATTCACTTGGTAGTGGACCTATTTGTAAGGAATTCTAAGGGACTGACATGTTATATTGCTCTTTCTAAGTGGATATTCCACAACGGTCAAAGTTTTACTCCTGAAACTGAACTGCATAACTGAGGTTACTTTCTTCTATTACTCCTATTACTTTCTAATTACATTGCTCTATGTCCTCTTTTTCCTTCAGTTTGTCAAAGCCTTAAGAACAATCTGTAATGATTATGCTGCTTTCACTAAGTAATAAGACATTCCACTGAACTGAGGTTCATCAGCTTTATTGCCCCAAAGTTGATAATTGTCTTACATCGGTTCAGTGTAAGCGGCATAAGCTTACATCAGCTGGGATCTGCTTCTTGTTGTATTGTTTCCAGCAATACAATTTTTAATTTAGACTGAATAGGGAAGTAAACAAAGTCACTTTACTGTGTTTGTAAGACTACTATTAATGTCCAAGCTAATATTTACAGTCCTGACACGATCCACGTAATAAAGTTTCTACTGACATTATAAACATTAAAAGGGACCCAACGTAAATATTTAAATCACAGAGATCCTCATCCAGCCTCAGATAGGGTATATGGAGGTGACAGATGCAGTCTTTCAAGTCTGATAGCCAGCTTCTGACTGAGGTAAGGCATGACCTAAGCCTGATGGAGAAGTCGTAAAGCCCATTTTTCTATCATCTGTTAATTCAGTTATTATGAGCCAGTTGAAAAGCATGCAGCATTTTCAGACTTTCAGCTTGTATATCTGAAACTCTTTTAGACACAAACATCTTACAAATCTTCCTAACACACTCTTATTTTTTCAGCAGGTCTCACTTGCGTTTTCATTCTTCATGGCAAGACATGGCTGGAGTGACTGATTATCTCGGCGTAGTTTTAGCAATACTTTTAGGTAAACAATTGTTTCTCAAATGGCTAATGACCTTCACTAAGCAGAATGAGTCATACTAACGGATGTGGTATTGCCTGTAACCAGATGTAAGCACGCTGGTGTCTTGTGACTTCCTGTGCAACACAATTGATTGGCATATGGCTGTTGCCCTATTTGCTGCTCTGTGTAAGTAATGCAATCACTATGGCCACTCCAAACACACGTCTGGAAGCTCAATGCAGTGGGCAAAGCTGACAAATAAAACATATCAGAGTGTCTAAGACACTTACAAACCACATTTTATTGGAGTATTTATGAGGCTTTCAGCAACCTGGTCCAGCGGAAGGCGTCCCTGCGCATGGTAGGGGTTTGGAACTAGGTGATCTTTAAGGCCCCTTCCAACCCAAACCGTTCTACCATTTACTCATGTGGGGATCCATGAAATGTACTAATAGGAAATAAAGTAAATTGGTTCCTGCTATGGATACAAAAACACCATAAAAGTTTGTATTTCTGGGTTATTTATAAAAATGCTAAGTATATACAAATCAATTCATTCATTGCCAAAGAGGAAGAGACAGTGTAGCAGCAGTAGTGGCCAAGAATTCTCTTTTTCTTCTCCCTGTCCTGTCTCCCTCTCTTTCCTGCCTTCTGCCAGCTTCACTCTCCCTTGGCCTCTCAGCCCTTCTTCCCTCTCTCTCTTTTCTTCCCTTCATCCCTGATACAAGGTTTGGACTTTTTCTTCTCATTTTAGAAATATCTGGTGTTATACATATAACCTGAGGTCCTCTGTGTACTTATGAAAGACAGAAACTTAACACTCTACTACATTTGTAATTCACATGTCATTCCATGGAGTTTCTGATAAAATGAAAGAGATTTTTCAGTAAACTATTTTACCTAAAAATCCAGTGTTATTTCAGTGACAATGACTACTAACATGCACTATAACAGGACCTACTATTTTTCCAGCAACTAAACAGTGACTGTTGACAAAATCTGCAGTTTTAACGCATATTACTAAATAATTACTTAATGTTAATACAAGGTTTTTCCTTTTTAAATACTCCCATAAAATCAACAGGTTCTGATAACAGCAAATAGAACGGCTAATAATATTCGAAACAGTTAATCAACTTCCTCCTTGGTCTTAAGACAAAGTATAACTGAAGCTTTCCTGAAAGCTGTTTTCACATCATATTTCATATAGATTAATGCAAACATATATTTTGACCTGTAAGTTTCTTACATGAAACTGAGCAAATTTGGAAAGAAGATAGATAAATCACACTATGATGATTACTACTTTTAATTCCTGAATATAAATACAGAATCTATCTCAGAGTCAATACAATACACTCAGGGCAATCATACAAGCTGATTAGACGTAAGAGGAAAAGAAATTCATAGTAACTCATCCTTTTTTAGCACTGACTTTTAGAAAAAAGCCTATTATTTGTCAAGTCCTAATAGCTACGGAATTGAAGAATGAGTCCTAGTTGCTTTTATCTCTTTAGTTTTGAAATCAAAGATACAATTTCCATTTCCATTGAAGGCATCCCGTTATGTCGTTCTGGGTTGGTGAAACTGCAAAAATACAGCGGACACAGGTTTTATGTACCCAGTATTTGAGAACCCTGTGCTAGTAAAGGAGTGGCTCGATGCCATCCCGCTTTCCCAGGGCAGTTGCAGAGCGTGCTAATGTTCTTGGTGCTGAATCAGTAACTCAAACACTGGAACAGCCATTGTATTACTGGAATGATTTTGATGTTCTAATAAATGCCAGAAATCACACTCAAGAAGAAACGAAGGATTTTGATTATTTTTAAAGGTATCTTCTGGTTTGGCAATAACAGATGAGGTGAATCACAATGATTTGTATTGAAGGAGTTCTGTCAAAATGTTAGAATTCTTTAAAATACATACTAATGCCTTAAATACACTGGATAATACATTTCACACTGTCATCCGATTGAAGTCACCTGCATTCACAGTTATCAGAATTTTCCCTCAGTAAAAATAAATATGTATCCGAGAAGCAAGGGTGTAATACACTGTTTGCACTGTGACATTACCTATTATAGTTTAATTAAATGAAGTGATAATGAAATTCTATATTAAAAAAAAATCTGTCTTTTCATGAAAGTCACACATTCATTGAGAAGATAGCACAGTTCAAACACTAACCTTGAACCTAATACAGGTTTTATCTCCATATACATTCTATATCATTTTAGTAATAATTATCTTGCATCTTGCTTTGAAATCTAGTGCAGTATCTCTGTTCCAGAGAGCAGAAATGAAGTCAGTAGGAGAGGAAAAATGTGAAGAAAGATGAACAAGTTATCCAGAGTGTATTCAACTGGATGCATTTCGACAATATTTGTAATTAACATCTTCTAATTGTGAGCCTTCTAAATCGTTTCACCTTTTACAGTGCTGAGTACTTGATGTGTTTTGTCATTGAGCATGAACTGTGCACAGTTTTTCTCATCTTCAGTTTATAATTAATCTTGTTAAAGCACAACTTGCCTTCAAGAAAGAAAACACTTGAACAGTATTTTAATACTTTCTTAACTCCTCTCTGCTCCCCCTTCCTCACAGCACCACCATATGAAGATACCCTCATACCTCTCAGTTTATCTTGTTATTCACTTTTTTTAATGTTTATTTCCTGAATCTATGAATCTCTGTACTCACTAGATGGCATATATCAAATCTTTCCTTTAACACTGCTAATCCTTCACACTTTCTCCAGTCTGTAGAAGATATTTTCACTAAAATATCTTTGGGGGTTTTTTTTAGCTTTCATTCTCTTTGCTTTCTCTGCTGTTTTTGGTGCTGTAATACTATCTTACAGTTTTGTCTCGTATGGTGCACTTTGCTGTGTTTTTCTGGTTCTCTCTGTATGTATTATCACTAGCTGACACATGACTTACGGAGCACTGCTCCAACCCAACCTCTCTCTTAACTCGTGTCACTCCTGTGACAAAAAAGTAAACTTTTTGAAGGTACTCTTCCTAACCTTTAGTGTCAGTTTTAAACACTGAATTCTTAAAAATGAGTAAAAAATATTTAAACACCTAATACCCATTCATTTAAGCAGGGCTTTATTTAAAATGTAGCACTTATTGGCTTTTAAATTTGAAAGAATGCTTTTGATATTTATATGACATAGTATATAAAAGATGCTGTAATATTTATTTCCAGACTATATGCAGCCTAGGTACTCCTCTGGCTAACAAAGTTGCATCCTGGAGGTTTCCCTTCATCATGTTATACTGTCTCTTCCTTGCTTTTTCCTTAAGAGTGGTATCTAGGGATTAGGGACCTAAATATCCCTGAAGCTTGGGTCCCAGTAGTTCTCAGCCCTCATACTTGATTTTTAAATCCCTACCCCCGGAGCTTTATGAGAAAAACTGATCATCACTTTGACCACCAGGAAAAGAGAGGGGGAGACAAGGGAGGCATCTTTGAAACACTCCTAGTCTATGTCTGGATAGTCAAAAGTGTGACTACACTCTCAGGGCAACAGAAAGGGTACAATGAGTTCATTAGTCCCATTAAATGTTCTGAAATTGTCCTAACGTATACGTGGAATTCTCGAATGTGCTGTTACTTGCGTAGCTGCTGTTTTAATACTCACGGAAGATAAACCCTATAAACTGCCGATTTGGAAACTGTAAGAACAAAGAGGAACAGGTCTCAAGAGACTATTGGGATTTTTGAAAAGAAAATGAATGAAGAGTTTGGTTTGCTGAGTCTGACAAAATCATGGCTGTAAAGGGCTACTATTGTCCTCTTCAAAGTAAATCAGAACATAGAGAGATACCATAGTATAGGTATGGTAAATATATATACTATACAGAGGGAATAATAGCTTAAAACGGAAGACAGTGTTGACCAAGAGGAAATTATCATCCCTAGATCATTAATAAATTTAACTTGAGAGTTACAGAAACATCCCTAATCATGAAAGCAAGTGAGGTATTGGAGAAAAAATAGAGGCAATAAACTTAACAGGTTTCAAGGTAGAAACTGTTCACCTGGTAAACAACATGATGGGAACATTTGGGCTATCAAATGACTGAATTTAGTGAAAATCCCTTTTTAAAAAACTATTCATTTTGAAGTTTCCTCAAAAAAAATGTCATGGTGATTGGATGTTTTTATTTTGAGAAAATCGGGTTTTCTAGCTGAGAAACAATATTCAATATCCACAAAATTCCAACCATGTCCACATTAATAAAACAGTGCACTGTAATATCTAGTTATCTGCTGTAACAACAGCCCATGAACACAACAAATTTCATGCTTCAAGCACTATAGAGCAGCGCTGGAAAACAACTCAAACTGCACTGGTAAGTTCCCAAAGTCTGTCAAGACCATTCTTTCTCAGTTCCATGTTTCTAAAGCTAATCTTGTGGTGCTGTAAAGCTTCAACTAACACTTAGACTATTTTTGTGTTCATATCTACTTTCTATTTACTGAAATAGAGACTCCATCTCCAAAGAGACAGATAAATAGAATTATATAGTGATGGTAGACAACTTTTGTAGGGAGGAATGTCCACGTTTCTTGACTGCTGAGAGGTTAGGAAGCTTCATCTGTATCCTGAAGTCACTAAGGAATCTGGTCAAAGCCAGTGCTAGCGTGACTGAGTTACAATGCTTGGTGGGTTTCAGCAGGCTGGGAGAAGACAAGCTGCAGAATCAAAAGCCCCAGTAACCCTTTTCCAATGTCAATTTAGAAGGCTTTTCTAAATTTCTTTATCTGAAAAGAAATTTAAATAAGACCTTATTTAAATTTAGAATACATATTTTTTTCTAAATATTTGGTTGCTGTCCAGCTTCTATGTGAACAAAATGGTAGAAAAGCCTGAAAATGTTACTCTCTGAACCACAACTCAATCCCTTGTTTGAGAATAAGCAAGGCCTATGGATTCTGAAAGAATATGAAATTGCACAGAACTTAAATTTGGGACATTGCTTGAAGTATGTGAGCTATTTTCCCCAGACTGCACAATTATAAATTCCAGCATATGTGATAAGACAACATAATTGATAGGTGCTAGTACAAGGAAACTTTGTTCTTTATCAAAATGCTGACCACAGTAACTATTCCAGCTTCAGAGAACTGTGTAATCTTACTTTCAGTCTAATGCAGACAGGGCCAAGCAGTCTTCTGAGAATTAGTTCAAATGAGCTGAACAACATTGTGGCACTTTGAAAAAAAACAAAACAAAAAGTGTAGAAGACAAAGTAGGATTTATATTTCAAAGAGAAAGCATATGCAATTCTTACGCTGCTCCATATTGCATTAGGAATCGATCGCAGTCCGCTACTTTTTATATGGTAATTCTAATTTTTGAAACATTTATTAGTACAGTGAATTTCATAAGTAGGCAGTTTTCCTCTTCAGTGATGTTTAGATTTTCCATTAAAAGCAATTATTTCACTGCAAATAGGTAAACAAGTACCCTCCAGTGACTACCTGACAAACTGAAACTACTCTAAGATATTGCATTAGAAGAAAACTTCTTGTATGGCAGGTACATTTGCAGCCAGAATTGAAATGGGGTTGGATTAGATGTATTAAAAAAAGAGAGCTTCAAAGATCCCTTGATGAGTACTGATGCTCCTCCCACACTGAGCAATGCATACCTACCTCTTTTAAATAAGCATCTCCTTACACAAAGTGAGCCACCGGATGACACAACTGGTGGCTTCACCTGCCACATGAACTTACTGAGAAGCCTCAGTAGGAAGAACTTATAAGCCTCAGATAAGGATTCAAACAGTTATATCTTTGTGTTCTTTGTATATGTGTTGCTTCAGAGAGAAATCACCTGCAAACTTCTTGAATGGTAAGCGTAATATAGTTTTCGCTTAGATTCTGTCACTCAGATCTTTGTTGGGCCTATTTTTCTTTTGCTTTTAGGGAGATTTTTGTGTTAAAAACCAAGGTAGAATTTTTTAGAATTCATATTGAAATGAAAATTTTGCATAGTTTCAGCTAATTGGAAAACTCTATGATACAAATTTTTGTTGGTTTTCATAAAATCTATATTTTACAAACAGGAAAACGCAAGTAATATACAAATAATATTACATCCTTTCATGTTCAGTATGACTTTACATTTCTTTTTATAGGTAAAAGTTTTTAACAATCTGGTTTTTTCTTTTTGGCCACCAGACACTGTTTATTTTCCCCAGTATATCCATATGAAAAAAAATTCTAAGGATTGTACCTACCTTACTGGTAGATATTAACTCTATTTCCAAGTGATATTTGTAAAAAATGAAATATTTAATTAAATATGCTTAGACTAAAATAGACTGTTTTTGATGAGAGTCTGGTCATAGTTTCATGTCTACTAAATATGAAATAGAAAATACATTTCAAAAAAATACCCATATCTACTCCATCTAATAAGCCTACATAAGTTAATCTTAGTCAGTAAGACACAATGTCTGACTGATTTTGTACATAGGAACCATCCTTCAGTTAGGACAGAAATGTCCAGGTCTTGTGGAAGTCAAGTCAGCAGCCAACAGCTCTTAAAGAAGAGCTAAAATATGCAGTACTGTACTTGTAGTAATTTTATTAAGATATTTTTGCCTTTTTCTTCTTTCCTGAATTATATTTGTTTAAACTGACTAATTTAAAACAAAACTATATATTTTCAATTTTTTTTTTAGATTCAGGTATGTGAGCATCATCTCTGCTTAATTATATGTGTAACCGTTTTCAAGATACTGTTTTCTTTCATTATAAAATAATATATATATATAGCTTATTTGCACTACATAACATACCTTTCATAAATTTGGTTTTCAATAAGTCTTCTTTTTCTAACCTGATAGAAATATAGTTTAATATACCAAAAGTCATCCTTTATGATTTCAGTGCAATTGCATGGGCAATTCATTGAGAAGAAATAAAAGTGATACAGAAAACTTGCAAAATACATTATTGATATTTGAAAGAAGTGAAGACCTGAGGCATAATCTGACAAAGAAAATAGAAATTGCATTCTATTTTGAAGAAAAAAACCAAAATGTTGCAGTTATACCAGTCTGTGATGACCCGTAGAAAGCATTTACTGAAGATTTCCAGTGCTGCCTGTTCCTGCAAAATATATTCAATTCATTATTCCCAGTTACTTACACAAGAGGTTCAGGTTAACTACTGGAAAGGTAGGATCCATCTCTCTCTTTAGATATCAGAAATGACAGAAATGCTTTCGGAAAATGTGTGTCCCTAAGAAAGTTAGAGAGTTAAGTGACTCTTCTTTGTTTAAAAAAGAGAAACTATAGTCAGCGGAAGTTAAGAGGAAGACAGACTTTGGCTGGATAATGTGTACAGAAAGAAAGTAATATCAGGGGAGGAGAAGAAAGATGATTAAGCAGACTCGAAATATAAAGAGAGAAGCCAGGGGAGAAGAAGAGAAAAGAGAGGAGATAGTAGAAAGGGTACAGATAGGGTCATAAAAATGAGTTTGAAATGCCAACATGAAGACATTGGAGATCATGTGCACTGTTGCTTTACTATTGTTACTTCTCCATGTTTGAGGTTGCCACCCTTCATTTTCTGTATTTGCAAACTGGTGGCAGGGGAAACATCCATGACATTTTCCAACACTGGTTCCCAACAACTATGAGCATGAAAAGGTTTGAGCACTCTGGTTTAGTGGTGAGATGTATACCACACTCTGAGGTATCATATGACATAATGGGGGAATTCCAAGACAGTGAGCTTCAAATTTACTGCATGTTTTCATTAGGAAATAATGTATACATGGAAACATTCAACGGAATGATAAATAATGCAGTTTATATAATTGAGATAAATTATTCCTACTTATTTCATCTTTCTCTTGCTGCATATGGGAAAGGCAAGTACAGCCGTATAGAGAGCTATGAATTACTAGGACACATTCTGGCAGGTTTTCCTTCACACAGTCTTTTTTAAGAACTTCCACCTTTAAAGACATTTATCAATAACAGCTCAATATCAATAACCACCAAAGACTATATCTTTGGAAGAACAAATGTAATCAAAGGCTCTTTTCAGAGATGAAAAGAGAGAGTTGAAGTTGAGTGATTAAAATGTCTTTGTAGAGGAGAGATTTGGCTGGATAGGATGTCCACAGGAGAAGAGGATTTCTAAAAAGACAGACTAATGAATGAAAAGCACCATTGCAATGAGAGTGCTGTGTTCCCTGAGAGGCAGCAAATATACTACGTAGGAAAATTCTGTGGATGCATGTTAGGACAGCAGTGATGTAAAATACACAGCTGCTGAGGAAAGACCAAGTAGCACTCAGAAATAATGTTTCTGAATGTATTACTGGTCATCAGGAGAGTGCCTGAATTAGACTGCAGCTGAGATTTAGGCTTCTGAAATCCAGGACTGTCTTGCCCCAAACAAACCCTTGTCTAACTCCTACATGCATTAATATCCTGAGGCACCTGTATCTTCAATCAGATCTAGCTGAAGATGTCTCTGCTCGTTGCAGAAGGGTTGGACTAGAGGCTTTTAAAAGTCCCTCCCAACACAAACTAATATTTAGTTCTAGATCTTTTATTATATTCTCCTCTTTTTTAGATATGGTACAACTGAAGGTATATCTTCACAATCTCCAAAACCAAAACAAATTCATTCAAAATAAGCAGTGTAAAGCATACATTCCGTGCCTTAGTCTCATTGGACTGAGGGATCAGAAAGTTTCTGAAGCCTCATAATTCAGCTTTTCCTGAATTTCATGGTTAGGGAAAGCCCGGGATGGAGTTCCCCAACTTCACAGATGGTTTCTGGGTCTGGTCAGTGGTAACTGAATGTGAAACCACAAAACTGGTGCTGAAGGTGGGAACAAGAAGGTGAGTTTTCTAGTGTGGTGGAGAGTCAAACATCAGCACTTTGATCCAGTCTCTGGCTGTACATAGGCACAGCTGCAATAAGAGGAGGAGAGAGCATCACGACCAGAAAGCAAGCTGCCATTTGGTGACCGTGATTGTTTTTAATATGAAGTAGAGAGAATGTTTTAATCTCTTTAGTTTGAGGGGGGCATATGATGCCTGCCATGTAAGAAGCTCTTCACTTGTTTAAAAGATAGTTTGCAAGAGATGGCTCAGCTCCCAGCCTCACAGGAGGATCACTGTCTGAAATGGGTACCGAAGTCACCCCTCACTCCACTCCGAAGCATCCAACCCTTCCAGGGACAAGGGGTTGCATTCACATTTGCTACCATCCCCCTAAACTTCTTCTAGATCCAGCACAATGTTTTTGTCTAGGAGCTAATTTGAAGCCAATAGTTGCTTCAATTAATTGCCGGGCTGCACTGGACACCTTAGGAAGTATCCTTATCAAGAATGTTCTCATGTGTGTCAACTGCTTATTACAATAGATATTAACCATAAGATCAATTTACACTTCCTTTCAAACCATAGATTTACTCTACAGGCCTCTACTTAAATTTCTTCTTGTCCAAAATATTAAGAGTAGGACTCAAAGTCTGTAAGATATTATTTCACATCATATTTTATCGTTAGAGAAAAAAAGACTCTGCAGTGTAATAGAAAGAATTATTGTTTTCTATATCCTCTTTTTTCAAAAAATTAGGCATGTATCAAACCTGTCAATAACTTTAATCCTTCTGCTGAGCATAGCAGCATGTTCCTTACTACGGCAAAATCTCAGGAACAAAGAATGCAGTGAAAAATCCATTAGGCATACGTGTAAAGTGTTAGTCAAGTTGACCTTACTTGTCTTAAAATGACAGTAGCATTTTTTTCTCCATGATAAGTACAAGTATGTTTCTGAAAATCTGTAGGAGACGAGGCATTCTTGCTTGTTTAGGCAGTAACTCGGATTAATTTCTGAATGGCTGTAATCAATATCTGAAGTAGCATCATGACTTCATTTGGCTTACTGAATTAAGCTGACTTACGAAATCCTAACGATCATTTTACACACCATAATTTATATAATACTGGCGTCAAATAAATCACTTCCAAAGCAAAAAAACATACAGTACATCCTTTTCATTACTGCCACTTGCTTGAATTTATGGTTCCTCGGTCTGAAAAATTAACAAAATTGCAGTACTGTGTTACTCAGGCGCCAGTATTCTAACGGTGCATATTTACTGTATATACAATTTAATTATTAAACAATCATATTTTTAATGAAATGCTGTGGTATGATTACCCTCAGTGAATTTTGCTTGTACTAATGGATCCACTTCTTCCATTAGCAAGATCATGTTTGAAATAAAATGGTATAAATGTATTTTAATCCACTCTAGGGAAAAACAGCTGTACGAAAGGTTACTCTTCGACTACTTTTGTGAATTAGTTCCTTATGTCAAATCATTATGCAGAAATAAAAGCTGTGGTCAGCCCACTTAAAATTCCATTTGAATCCTACTGGGAATGGAAAACCTTTGTACTATTTTTCATACTCTGAACATTCTTCTGAACATTTACTAGAAGACTAAAATGTAGCAGTAATTTTAAAAGAAGGGAGCAGTATTATCAGATTCAAGAAAATTAGTAAAGCTATGGTTGGTTGAGGTTCATGACTTCTGTTGTTACACAGCATTTCTCTGGCTGCAATTTAGGGGATTTTAAGAAGAAATTGATGGTAAGTTTTACTAATGCTTACTGATATTTCAGTGACACTTTTATTTCCAGATAATGATCCCTACAGAAAACAACATGTATTTTCTTTATCTAACACCCAGATGTTGAGTTTAATTTCTCATAAAGAGGACTATGGGCAACAGAAAAGTCAAGGAAATTCAAAGGGATCTCACCACAGGAAGGTGAACATTCTCACTAACTGGGCCTGCTCCTAATTGAGGCATCATGAGGGTTTATACCATAAGCACTTAAACCCACTCATTTAGTCTCAGAACTATTTAGCTTTATGGTCTTAAGACTACTTAGTTAAGGATTTGTAACTTCAGCAACTTATGACAAACTATTCTGGAGTTACAGGCTCAAAACAACAGGATCAAAATAACAAACACAGAGTTTGCAGAGAGAAGTCTGGTGTTGTGCACTCCAGTGAAACTCTCTGAAGGTATCAGCAAGCAAAAACGATACAGACGACCCCGGAGTAAAGTGGATTTGGGAAAGTTCTTGAAAAAAGTCCCTCCTTATAGCCTTTTAATGAAACTAAACTGTCATAGGACAGGCAAGAAGGATTTCCTGAATTTGGTTAAGTGTTCAAAAATATGGAGTAGGAATACAACTTTGTAAAGCAAGGAGGTTCCTCGGGACCCCTTAAAGTCAGTGACGATGTAACGGTGCAAAAACATTCCGGCGACTTGGAAGGCACTACCGAATTTTCAGAACGACCAAAAATGCAGGTGATTGTGGCAGATCCCAAAAGATTGGTGATACAGTAATGAAATGTCAGATGAAATTCAATGTTGATAAATGCTAGGTGAGTACCCAGAAGAAACATAACCCTAACTAGCTTCATATGAGTGTGTACCTGAATGCTATTTATTGATACTATCACCAGTTAGAAATGGGATTGTGGTGGAGAAAATTTCTATGGAAACTTAGCTCAGTGGAATTCAAAAACCCCCAAACATATTTGTGAACATTTATGAGAGAAATGAAGAAAAAAATTTAACAAACAATGAATACTATTGTTTGAATATACCTTGACCATGTAAGTCTTGCCACTCTCCTTCTAAAGGAACATGGAAAAGATTCAGAGCAGCAGGACGTGGCTATCCAGAGATAAAAAGTGGCATCTGTAAGAAGGAAAACCACATGTACAAGGCCTCATCAGGGAGCAAAGTGATGGAAGAACTTTGTGAAATAATGAGCACTAACAGGGATGAAAAATAAATGGGGAAGAACGCTCCATTTTTCAAAATAAAAACACAAGGGAGCACTAAGTGAAGCCAGTGGTAAAAGAAAACATTTTTTTCACAAATATGTAATGAAATTACGGCACTTAGTGCCACAGGATGTTGTGGCACAGCCAGTGTAAAAAGGATTTAAAAAGGGAATGAGCGAAATAATGGAGAATTGCTTGTTGACAGCTATTAAATAGGCTCTATGGGGTGTGACTCTTGGTTTTGGCAGTCCTTAAGCTGCCGCTTGCCATAAACCATGAAAATACAGGCAAAAAATCACCTCCTGTGACTCCTACAGTTTTTCCTAAGCCTCTGCCCCGTCCACTACCTGCCCTTTGGCAGGGCTGCTCGCCTCATGTTAAGTAAACTGTTAGTTCCCCGAGTTACACACGTTTCCGTAAAGACTGACTCAGTTACAGGCGCTTTAGGATTAACCCTTTGAAACACCTCATGCTACTTCTTTCCATACTCTTCCTGCAGCTTTCCTACGCCTCCCCAAACTATCTGGTCAAACAAATTCTGCAAGAAGATTGTATGGCTACACAGAAAAGCTAATAATAGAAAGCTCGAGCCCCCTCTTTGGAGGCAGAAGGTCAGTGCAGGGGTAGGTAGCACCAGTTTAGGCGGTGGCCCCTGACAGGCACAGGCGTTCCGCTCCCGCGGGGTCCGCCCGGAGCTGCCCGCCCGCGGTGGGAGCCGCCGCCCGGCGGGACGCCCGCCCCAGCGGGATCGCCCCCGCCTGCTTTC